>OZ018401.1:32344060-32934074 GCA_963969585.1 Drosophila helvetica | reverse complement strand
AGGAAGACCAACAAAAATCTTAAAAAACAAGAGGTCATGTATTACAAAAGCTGTTTCTAATGCAATCACGGTGAGACTTCACATCAAATTCACATACGAGCACGTACGCATCTGAAGAGGCTTTAGCATTGTTTTTGGAATGTCTAAGGAGAAATATTCAATATTGCGGAATTCCTTAATCCATCATAACATACACATTCTGCCTGAATACAGACACATTACAGAAGCAAAACTAAGGGTAGTGCCGGAATCAATAATAGCGACGGAGATATCAGCGGAAGTAAAACTTCAAGACCTGATGAAACACACTGCTAAATTGCTCATTCACAGTTTACCTCCCCACAAGATTGAGAGTCTTCCGCAAAGTCTCACATTGATCAGCAAATGGGGCTGTGATGGATCTTCTGGGCAAAGTGAATATAAGCAAGCAATATCCACAGACGATAAAACCATGTTTATGGATTTTCTTGTACCCCTGCGGCTTATATCCGATACATCGGAATATTGGAAAAATCCGAAAAAGCCGCCCAATATTTTCAAATACTCCAAAGAATCTTCGGAGTTAATAGAGTCCACAGTAAACAATATTAAGAACCAGATTTTTATTATAGGGCCGGTAAAAATAATCAAAGAAGAAAAAACCATTCATGTCAATTTTGAATTTTTCCTTACAATGATTAATGGAAACGAACTAATAAATAATAACTAAAAAAAACCCAAAAGGATTTTACAAATTTGGATGATTCAATAGTTGAAGAGGAAAACTTGGATATGATATTTCCCCATTGCATGCAAGAATAAGATGTATGGAGTTCATTTCAAAACTTGCATATACCATTCCGAGAGAGGGAAAATCTTTTGACAACAGCACGATAGCCAACGAAAAACAATACAATAGGAAACAAATTATTCAAGAACAATTCGTTGGCAAAATATCACTAAAGGTGGACTGCCCCAAACACGGATATGGAAACACAAACGATGGAAACTCATCACGGAAAAAAGTTGAAATTACTGGTGTGGATAAAGATCAAAAGATTGGGTGTCATTTTGAATATTTTAAACTGTAAGGAAAAAATTAACACCCACAAATTTGGTGAATATGCCTCGAAGACTGCAGAGCTGTTACTGGAAAAATATCCTGAAAAGAAGCTTACTTCTACGCTTCATACAATTTTGGCACATGGTCAAATTTTAATTGAATATCAGAGCTTACCAATTGGGGATGTCAGAGAAAGCACAGGAAGCACAGGACGCGAGAAAAAAGAATTACAAGAAACACAGGTATTTGAATACGTATAAAATATCACGAAAAACCCAAAACGGGGATCTTTTCAACATGTTAGAAGCTTCTTCAGAAACATATATTAAAGCCATTAGACATGTGAGATCTCAAAAAAATCGGAAAATAGTTATTCTTCAGAAATGTTAAGATATTTAATTGCTCCTAAATTGGAAGTGGAGGCAGATTTTACAGAAAACAAAAAATTAAACTAAATTTCAAAACAAAACAAATTTTAAATTATTTTTTTCTAAAATCAGATTTAAATGTAAAATAATTATGTTTAGTAAAATTGGACAATAAAAGAACTTTATCGATCCAAACCAAATTTAAATTCAGTATTTTACGTATGCACCGGCAGCAAAGTTCAACCTTGCCTTTTTATTGGTAAACTTCTAAACAATGTAGCGCCATGTAATCTTGCATAATATATCATATAAAACAACCAACTGCAGAACCTCGAGAACCATGTGCAAGGAGCGCAATGGAAAACTAGCTCACTATCTACTGCATCTTCCACGGAAAGACTGTAGACTGCTAGTGGGAATACTCACAGGTCACTGTCTGGCTGAGTATGTCACATACTCATATAGACATAAATACTATACATGAATATTAACCTGGGTAAATTTTTTGTCGCTATAAGCGTCCACCAGATTCAGAATCTAGGAAGAATTCTAAGAATATTTCACAAAGAAACCATGTGTCTAAAATTAATTCCTAGCTCCCGCTGAGAAGGAAGAAAATTGTAGATTGAGGTATTTTACGGTATTATACCCGGTACTCGAAGAGTAAAGGGGTATATTAGATTTGTGCAAAAAGTGGATGTATGTAACACCCAGAAGGAAGCGTTTCCGACCCCATAAAGTATATATATTCTTGATCAGCATCAATAGCCGAGTCGATATAGCTATGTCTGTCTGTCCGTCCGTCTGTCCGTCTTCATTAGCGCCTATAGCTCAGAGACTGTAAAAGCTAGAGGAACACAATTTTGTATCCAGACTCCTGTCCTATCACACTGTTACAAGTGTATTTCAAAATTTCGCCCCGCCCCCTTCCGCACACTCAAAGGACGAAAATCTGTGGCATTCACAATTTTAAAGATACGAGAAAACTAAAAACGCAGAATCATAGTGAATGAGCATATCTATCAGAGTGTTGAATCTGGATCAGATCGGATTATAAATATAGCCGCAATGAAGAAAACCATTTCGAAACGCATCGTTCCCTCTCGCTTTCTCTCACACACCGGGGTGGGCGCTATGCCTGATCGAATTTTTTGACGCCTAGTTCTCAGAGACTATAAAAGCTAGATCAACCAAACTTTCTATCCAAGCTCCTGTCATATCAAACCGAGACGAGTTTGTTTAAAAATTTGGCCACGCCCCCTTCCGCTCCTACAAAGGACGAAAATCCACAATTTTTAAGATACGAGAAAACCAAAAACGTAGAATCATAGAAAATTACCATATCTATCAGAATGTTGAATTTGGATCAGATCGGATCATTAATATAGCCAGAAGGAACAAATGAAATTTCAGTGGCCTACCAAGCGCAGACTCATTCCCTCTCTCTCTCGCACACAGCCGTGTATGTATATGTAAGACGTAGATAAAGGAATGTAGAAAAGGCAGATGTAAAAAATGTATGTAAACAAATATGGAAACTTCTAATAGATACAAATCTCCGAAAAGGTTCGACTTAATTTTTTTTTCTTTTTGGCTAAAATTAAATTTGTACTTTTTGCGAACATGTAATAAATTACAACAAGCTCACATACATATATACTGACTGAGTACCGGGTATAAAGTAGAGCCGCGGCCGTAGACACGGCTCACAACGTTCCCCCTCGTTTTTAAATATTTTTATACTGTTTTTCAAGTCGGCGCCTGCTCTGTTAATTAATAATATTTCTTGAAATCATTGAACTATGTAATACATAGATGAATATATGAATCAGAATTGAGCCCAACTCTATTTGAAAATGTGATAAATTTTATTAAATTCCTTAAAATACCGTAAAATACCTCAATCTGAAATCTTTATTCTTCTCAGCGGGAGCTAGGAATTCATTTTAGACACATGGTATCTTGGTGAATGATTCTTAGAATTCTTCCTAGATTCCGATTCTGGTGGACGCTTACCACGTTTTTTTTACTCCACACAAATTGACCCTCCCAAATGAATATACTATGTACTATAAACACACATATATATATAGTATTGTATGGTATTCCATTATTTTACATAAATAATATAATAATATGTATAACCAAAAACGAGGGGGAACGTTGTAAGCCGCGTCTACCACCGCGGCTCTACTTTATACCCGGTACTCAGTCAGTATATATGTATGTGAGCTTGTAATAAATTACATTTTTACATGTTCGCAAAAGGGATAAATTTAGTTTTAGCCAAAAAAGACAAACAAAAATTAAGTCAACCTTTTCGGAGATTTATATATATTATTTCCATTTTTGTTTACATACGTTTTTTACATCTGTCTTTTCTACATGGCTAAATCTACTTCCTACATATACATACACGGCAGTGTGCGAGAGAGAGAGGGAATGAGTCTGCGCTTGGAAGGCCCCTGAAATTTCATTTGTTCCTACTGACTATTTATGATCCGATCTAATCCAGATTCAATACTCTGATAGATATGGTCATTTTCTATGATTCTGCGTTTTTGATTTTCTCGTATCTTCAAAATTGTAGATTTTCATCTTTTGTGGGGGCGGAAGGGGGCGTGGCCAAATTTTGAAATACACTTGTACTGACGTGATATCACAGGAGCATGGATAGAGAGTGTGGTTGCTCTAGCTCTTATAGTCTCTGAGGTCTAGGCGCTCATCTGGACGAATGGGCACAGCGCCCAACCCTGTGTGTGAGAGAGAGCGAGAGGGAACGATGCATTTCAAAATGGATTTCTTCATTGTGGCTATATTTATGAGTCGATCTGATCCAGATTCAACATTCTGATAGATATTGTCATTCTCTACGATTCTGCGATTTTAGTTTTCTCGTATCTTTGAAATTGTGCATGCCACAGATTTTCGTCCTTTGAGTGTGCGGAAGGGGGCGGGGCGAAATTTTAAAATACACTTGTAACAGTGCGATAGGACAGGAGTCTGGATACAAAATTGTGTTCTTCTAGCTTTTATAGTCTTTGAGCTATAGGCGCTCATGAAGACGGACAGACGGATAGACGGACGGACGGACGGACGGACGGACAGACAGACATAGCTATATCGACTCGGCTATTGATCCTGATCAAGAATATATATACTTTATGGGGTCGGAAAGGCTTCCTTCTGGGTGTTACACACATTAATTTTTTGCACAAATCTAATATACCCCTTTACTCTTCGAGTACCGGGTATAATACAAAATTAATATGCGCTGAAAAAATTATAGATTATGGATATTAATGATATATGGATAGGTATGAATGCAAAAACATTCTCTGCACACACACATATTTACTTGCAGGTTCCGTCTTTGAATGGACCAATTTTAAAAAATATAATGGACGTATTTTAAGACAGAACTTGCAAGTACGTTCAGTGAGGAGCAAAAGTGATTACATACTCAAAATCACTGGCTTTCGTCGCCCACAACAGCTTAATGAATAAAGCAAAACCAACAATTTTTTTTCCATATCAATAACTTAATACTTAAAAAATAGGCAATGATAGAAAAAATTAATGAGAAGTTTTCAAAGATTAATAAAAAAAACCAAACCAATTGGCATGTTCTCAGTTTTGCTCTTTTCGTCAATTTAATTTATTTTTTTTCACTTTCTCAAGTTTCTTATCAGCAAAAAGCGTTCAGATTTACCGTTAAATATATTCTTTTTGTATTCTTGTTATACATACATTAAATTAAGGCATGGTTCCTACAAATCGAAGCAGATTTCTTGAATTTATTAAATAGTGTCTATCTTGTGCCTGAAAATGAAAAAAATATCGCTAGAAATCGAAAATAGTATTGTATGCCTGGCTAATAGGTTCCTAACACCAAAGGATGCTTCTATAGCAATATATAAACATGTCAGTTGATGGACAGCTAGGACAGCGCTTCACAAAATTGGGTGAGAGTTGAACAGGAGCAGAACAAGTGTTCCAACGTCTTCTCCTCTTCCTCGTTATATGGGGCGCCCAGTCTGTTTGCGCGGGTACCTATTAGTCAATTTCACGTGAGGGAACGTATGACAGCTTCTGCCGAGCTTGCATAATTCAGATGTGCGCTTTCTATCTATGGTCGGCCATGTTTGCCGTGTTATTCCACATCGTGGTACTGATTGCCACGTGTTGTCTGTTAGTCGCTTATATTGCTCGTTTATGATAAATAGAGAGAGAGAGAGAGAGAGGAGAATATAGACGCGTTTTCCTGTGCTCCACTATTTTCACAAATTTACCTCGATTTATTTGATAAAATTATCACAAAAAGCACAAAAATTAATAAACTAAGGACCGGCAACTAAACCGTGTTTAAAGTTTATAAAAATCTACAAATCCACAACTTTAAAGTCGATATTAATAATAACACAAAGCGTAGCGCGGTATAAGTAAACACAAGCACAAACACAAACACAAACAAAGCACAAAAGAGAAACACCAAAAGAGTACAAAAAAAGCAAAAACAATGTCATCCACTGCACCGCCAACAAAGCGCACACGCAATAATGCTGGAACATCGAGTGAGCGCCTCTCCGACGCCCCTTCGCCACAACTATTGGAATTCTTGAAGGTTCGCTTCCAAGAGCAGACCAACATGATCGTGTCCCATGTCCAGGAGGCAGAGAAGCGCATACTCAGCAGCCTCATGGAGCGCCTGGATTCGATCGCTGGTGAGGTCACGCGGATGGGTGCCCGTGTCACTTCGACCTTCGCTCTCAGAGAGAGTAACTGGGAGAGCGGGTCGAGCGGCTGGACCGGGAGGTGATGGATTTGCGAGCACTGAGTAAGAGAGTGGGAGGCATCGAGAAGCAATTGGTGACCGACCACATCGCAACCAGCGCGTGTGATCTGCGCATCCACGGTGTCCCTTATGTGGAGGGAGAGAATGCCAGAGCGCTATACAACAAGCTCTGCTTCAATCTACAGCTGACCCCACCACCTAGAGTCCGTGATGTTTTTCGAGCCAGACAAACACAGAACACTAATGTCGATCCCGTTATTATTGTTAAAATGGAAAACGTCCGCGAGAAGGTTAACCTACTTAAAACAATTGCGATATACCGGCACGAGAATAGGAGCCAACTGAGCTTACAGATCATGGGGTTCGACTCGGAGGCTGTTGTCTACGTAAATGAGCAGCTTTTAAGAGAGCATTACCAAATTTTTAAATAGGCCATGCGAATGAAGAAGCATAAAATGCTATCAGCTGTCTTCACTCGGCGCGGCCTCGTGCACGTACGTAGTAATACGAGAGAGGGCGTTCAATGCGTTGAGCGCATGGATGAGCTTTTATCGCTCGCGCCAGCTAGCGAGCCTCTCACCCGCTCTACAGCTGCCTCCCCCACTGATGCCTTGGCTGGATCGGAAGACGCAGCAGGGGTCTCAAATAGCTTTCGCTCTTAAGCACCTATGTACTCAGTTATTCTTTATAGTTAGGCCTTTAGTATCAATATTCAATTATCACAGCTTTTATTATCAACTAATTAATTGTCTTGAGCTTGCGATATAGGTAGTTTGAGATAGGTAGTTCCATGGCCGGTAGCATGATTAAAATTATTAGCAACCATCAAAAGGGTCTCAAAGTCGTACATATGAATACACAAAGCTTGCTTAGGAAAATCGATGAGTTTAGATTACTGTTTACCCATTAAAATGTAGATGTTATATGTGTGTCTGAGACGTGGTTTGTACCTGAGTTATGTGACTTGTCAATTGTGTGTGACGGCTATGTTGTTTTTCATTCGGATCGCATTGGACATGCAGGTGGTGTTGCTATATATGTTAATACTAGATTAAAATGTAATGTTATATGTAAACAACAGAGTGAATGTTCTAAAGAATATTTAATGTTGGAAATCACAAGTAAAATGAGTGAGAAAATTCTACTTGGCTGTATATACCGACCCCATCGTACGATAGACTATCAGCCGCTATTGGATATTATCTCAGACATTTTAGTGTCATACACAGACATCATTCTGGTTGGCGATCTCAATAGCAATCTATTGTTGGAGAGTCATCTCTTGGATAGTTTTGCTTCCTTGGGGTTGCTTGCCGTAAATGTAACCATGCCTACTCACTTCAGCAGTACCTGTGATTCACTTCTTGACATTTATTTCACCAATGACCCTAGTAAGACTTTACTATGTGACCAGGTTGCAGTACCAGCTTTCTCTAAACATGACCTTATCTTTCTGACATATGACTTGACATTGAATTATAAAATTAATTCATTTACGTATAGAGACTATAAAAATATAGACTATAATGAACTAGAACAAGACTTTAATGCATGTGACTGGGAATCAATATACCCATCTCCCCATGTTGATTGTCAATTGAGTGTTCTAAACAGCCATATTCTGTACCTCTACGACAAGTTTGTACCACTAAAAACCAAGATTATAAAACCAAGACAGAATGCTTGGTTCACCAGTGAAATTAAAAGACTCAGTCATCAGCGTGATGTTGCTTTCATTAAATGCAAGCGATACAAAACTCTCGACTTTCGTTTAAGGTACAAAGAGTTAAGAGCCACTGTTAACAAAGGAATAAGGTCTGCTAAGTGCGAATACTATAAATCCAAGTTTCGTAAATGTTCTACCATTAAGCAAAGATGGAGTGAGATGAACAGTTTAGGTATAGGAAAATGCAAGCAGAAGACTGAGAGTAATATAGATGTCGAAGTTCTCAACAAAAAGTTTTCGGTAATTGATGTACTTGAAGCGACTTGTAACAAGTACCTGAATAAAATCCCACTCTGTGATAATAGTTTTAGCTTTGTATGTGTCAGTCAGTGTGATGTCCTTGCGTGTATACTTAAGGTGAAGTCTATCGCTGAAGGCCTAGATAACATTAACCCGAAATTTTTAAAAATCTTACTCCCCAAAATCTTATCCCACGTCACCTATATTCTGAACACGTCCATAACTACGTCCATGTTCCCGACTGAATGGAAAAATGCGAAAATTCTGCCGATCCCAAAATCCAACAATGACTTTAGACCCATCTCGATACTTCCGTTCCTTTCAAAAGTACTAGAAAATCTCATGTCCTTACAAATTGAAAACTTTTTGATTAACAATTCGCTATTAAGCCAAAAGCCGTCGGGTTTACGTAAAAAAAAGAAGCTGTGTGAGTTCAATAATGGATATTGTAGAAGATATTCGGCAGCAACTCGACAAGAACAAGGTAACATTTTTAACACATCTCGACCACAGTAAAGCATTCGACTCAGTGAATCACAATGTTCTCTGCACAAAACTGGCGAACTTATTCAACTTTTCTGAGACTGCAGTCAATTTCATTAAATCGTATCTATCAAACAGATTGCAGGCTGTAGTATTTGGTACGTTTGTTTCCACTTTTAGCGAACTTAAGCGGGGAGTCCTTCAGGGATCAGTGTTAGGCCCTTTACTGTTTTCCATATATGTTAATGATCTACCTAGTGTCTTGTCAGAATGCGAAGTACACTTATATGCCGATGACGTTCAAATCTATGTTAGTAGTCCAGTGGAAGAGATAAATGATCAACCAGCTCTTATTGCGTTCGGTCGTGTTTTCGCTATGTCGCTTCATCAATGCTTGGAATGCAATTCGGACGTCACTGCTGCTCAGCTACGCTGCTTTGATGCTGTTCGCTGCTCGTCGTTGTGCCGCCTTGCGTTTCATCTGTCGTGCATTGATTTACCCTCAGATGCTATTAAACTTCTAATAAATCTGCCCAATTTGTTGTGGCAGTGTGATAACTGTGTGGTTGCGAATGACTCGCACTCCAAAATTGACGAACTGAGTGACAAGGTGCAGAAGCTTGAAAGCCTGTATCGGGATCTCAAATCAGATTTTCAGGCTGCCCTCCCGGTCAAGTCGAATAGGAGGGTTGCTGCTAAGAAGGATGCTAATTATGCCATACCGGTGACTGACTTACTGTCTCCAAAGCTAGTGGCCGCCACCTCGACTGCGGTCATTGACCCGGGTCCAGCTGCCGCTCTCCCTTCTGATTCGGAGGGCTTCGTCACAGTCCGAAAGAAAGAGAGGAAGAATCGGAGCAAAAACGCTAAGCGTTTTGTTGGTGTTGCTCCGAGTTGTGAGCAGTACCTGCATATCGGCAAATTTGCCGCTGCGACGGAGCCAGAGGCGGTGGTGAAATTTGTTGCCGATAAACTGAAGGTGTCCGAGGCCGAAATTTCCTGTGCAAAGTTGGTCAAGCGAGATGCTGATATTTCTGCGTTGAAATTCGTTAATTTCAAACTTGGGGTCCCTGAGCCTCTATTCCCGATGGTCTTTGACGACAAATTCTGGCCAGTATCGGTAAGAGTTTCCCGCTTTGTGCATAGACAGAGGCCTGCAGCTGATCTGACGGCTGTTAATCTGCCTACACTTGTGCCATTGCGGTCGTCCACCCCGACTCAGGAAGTTCCATCCACTTCAAAAAACCCCCAGTGAGCGGCGCCTTTGGTTTTTGGATCGCCGCTTCTCGACAAGCTATTCTGCTTACATTTTCTCGCCTCTTTGCAATGAGCAATCGCCCGTCGCTGCTTCATATTCGGCATTCTTTGGAACACCAACAAAATATCTCTTTTTCGCATTGCGCCTTGTGCGATATTCGCTCGGCTGCTGCCGGATCGGACGTCGATGCTCTTGCTGGCGCTCTATTTCGACTATGTGCGCTTCTGACGTCATCATTACAACATACGCCAATGCAGTTCTTCGTGTGCTTTGCTTGCGCCGTCGCTGCACTCGACACTTGGGGAGAGTCAGCAGCCCGGCGCTCGCTCTTAAATGGAACGCTCTCTTCGCTATCAACACCTGGATTGGGGTTCCCTACCACTGCTATTTCGGACTACGACGTTTGGGCAGGTTTTACGCACGAGCCTTGCCGTATGTGATGTTCCTGACCCTCCTCTGGATCCTACTCTCGTGGCCGCTAATCGGACGGCACCGCCACTTCCTGGGACTATGCCGATGGATGGGGCCAAATCCATCCGCATTTTCTTTCAAAATATATCGGGTATGCGCACTAAGGCTCAAGCGGTCTACTTGGCAACATCTACGTGCGATTTCGACGTCATCATCCTTGTTGAAACTTGGCTCAACGAAAACTTCTTCGACAATGAGTTCTTTGATCCCAACCTTTTCCAAGTGTTTCGTAAGGACAGAGACTGTGCCAAAACGAAGCGCTGCAGAGGGGGTGGGGTCATTGTGGCCGTTAGACGCACCCTACGCTGTGATCCGATTTGTCTCCTTGATGGCGACTCTATCTTGGATCAGATTGGTGTGTCTGTGGCTGGTCAGTCGGAGACGCTATGTATCAGCGCATCATATATTCCTCCGAAGAGTAGTTATGATGTTTACAGGGCGCACACGTAGAATATTGCCAATATTCGTGGCAATCTACGAGACCGTCATCATCTCTGCGTTGTTGGCGACTTCAATTTGGGGTCGTTAATATGGACCGCCGATCCGCAGTCGTCGGTTATGATGCCGAGTAATGTGCATTTGTAGCACCAAGTCCTTTTTTTGGATGACCTTTTTAGTATGGGCTTAACCCAAATTAATAATGTTTTTAATAGGTTAAATAAGATTCTAGATTTAGTTTTTGTTAGTGCGGATATTGATTGCTGCGTTGCATATTGCGTGCTGCCTATTGCAGAATGTGACATGCATCACGTGCCATTGATATTCTCAGCTAATTTCTATAGTTACTCGCCCTGGGCTCAACCAGATGCTGAATATTTTTTTACAGATGTAAGTTAGAAAGCTATACGTGATGAAATGCTAAACGTAAACTGGGCTTCTGTTCTCTCGAATCCTAGTGCTGACTCTTCTTATAATGTTTTCATTCGTACTGTTCATCATATTGTTGATAAGAATGCTTCCAGAAGAGTGCGTGGCTCCTATAGGCTACCGTGGTATACAAAGTGTCTTGTGAGGTATAAGAATCTGCGTAACAAGTTTTTTAAACGATTTAAGATTACCCGTGACCCCGTTGACTGGGCCAGGTATGTGCAGCATAAGCGGGAGTTTGCCTTTTTAAACAAATTTTTATATAGTCAGTATATTGCTGATGTTGAAAGGGGATTTAAAATGAATCCCAGGTCGTTCTGGCGTTTCATAAACTCAAAAAGGTCGACGAGTGCCCTTCCTTCAGCTATGAACCTTGGTAACTTGAGCTCAAATACTGATGGTGGCATAGCAAACCTTTTTGCTTATTTTTTTAGCTCAAATTTTGAGCCATACGCAGTTTGGCATGAGTCCGATGTCTTAAACTCTATCCCTTCGGTGGTCAATATTGGCTCACTTGACGTATCGGAGGCGAACATTTTGGAGGCAATTGCTGATTTCGACTACTCGATTAAACCCGACAGTGATGGCATTTCTGCCCTGCTGCTTCGCAACTGTGGTGTTGCTTTTTGTGAACCCCTTAAAATTCTCTTCTGTAATTCTTTGTCAACGGGTCGGTTTATTGCAAAGTGGAAGGCTGCCAAGATAACTCCCGTTTTTAAGAAGGGTACTAGGAATTGTATCTCTAACTATAGACCAATTGCCAAACTCAGCAATGTCTCAAAACTTCTTGAGCGCATCATTGCCAAAAAGATCTCTTTCCTCATGAAGTCACACATTAGCCCAAATCAGCATGGTTTTATGCCAGGTAGATCAGCTGCCACTAATTTGGTAGCCTTTAGTAACTTTTGCACACATGCCTTTGAAGTGCACTCTCAAGTTGATGTGGTGGACACTGATTTTGCTAAGGCCTTTGATAAAGTCTCCCACTGCGCCCTAGTAGCCAAGCTGCATCGGTTGGGGATTCATTCGAGCCTGCTTAGTTGGTTCATTTCATACCTTGAGCAGCGAGAGTATGTTGTATTGGTCAATGGAAAGCAGTCGGACCCATATCTGGCTACTTCCGGCCTTCCACAGGGAAGTGCTCTTGGTCCGTTGCTGTTTGCTTTCTTCATTAATGACATATGTCTCAGCATTCAGGCTTCTGAGCATTTGCTGTATGCCGATGATTTGAAAATCTTCCGTTCCATTAAAACTTTAGGGGACAGTATCCTTCTACAACGTGACCTAGTTGGAGTCGTTCGTTGGTGCACACTTAATTCGCTCCCTCCCAATGTTAGCAAATGTTACTTTGTGTCTTTTAGCAAGTGTGTATTCAATGTTCAGGCCTCGTATTCGATAGATGGCCTTCCGCTTTTGAAGCTGACGGAGACACTTGACCTTGGAGTCTTTTTGATTCCAAGTTTCTTTTTATCGAGCATTTGAACTTCATTTTGCCAAAAGCCTATGCCATTTTCGGCTTTGTAACGCGCAATTCATCCCAGTTTAAGGACCCATATACGAGGCTGAGTTTTTATGCATTTCTTGTGCGCTCCCGTCTTGAGTATGCTTCAGTGGTTTGGAATCCCACGGGGGTCGTTCAGATTGCGCGTGTCGAGAGATTGCAAAGGAAGTTTTTAAAGTTTGCACTCCAGCCTTTGCAATTTTCCAGTCCGGTGCCGTCCTATGAGTGCAGATTGCGCCTCGTGCATCTCTCCCCCCTTGAGGATCGAAGAACCATTGCGGCTCAGCTATTTTTATACGATCTATTAGTGGGTAATATCGATTGCCCTTTCCTGCTTAGTAGGATTGGCTTCAACACGCCTGCCAGGAGCCTTAGGGACCATGGACTTTTCGCTGTTGATCTCCACCGGACCAACTACGGGAATAATGAGCCGTTGTGTAGGGCTCTTCTTCAGTATAATGCGCTGCCAGCTGGGATGCGTTTTGACTTTTGCCACGGGAAAGCATCCGTCAGACGGTTACTGTCTGATTTTTTCTTGTTTAATAATTAATTTGTTGTTCTCTCTTTTCTTTATTTAGTGTTTATTGTTTAAGATAGTTATAAGTTAGCTTAGCCAGTTAAGGTTTAACCGTTGGCGAATAAATAAATAAATAGATATTTATAAAAGACCTAGCGGCAATAACGAAGCCACTGACAAGACAGTTAAAAGGGAAGAAACAGGTACAGTTCGATGCTGAAATCAAAGAGACCTTCGAATTATGCAAGACCTTGCTATGCAACGACCCCATTCTCCAATTCCCGGACTTTGAGAAACCATTCATTTTGACAACAGATGCTAGCAATTACGCCATAGGGGCTGTCCTATCCCAGGGACACCTGGGAGCGGCCAGAACATTGGCGTACGCAAGCAGAACGTTGTCTGATACAGAAATAAACTATGCCACGATAGAGAAAGATATGCTTGCCATTATTTGGGCAATAAAGCATTTCAGACATTATTTATTCGGCCAAAAGTTCAAAATAATAACGGACCATAGGCCATTAACATGGTTAATGAGCATTAAGCAACCAGACTCTAAACTTGTTAGGTGGAAGCTTCAGTTGTTAGAATACGACTTT
The DNA here is from genome assembly GCA_963969585.1 of Drosophila helvetica. Taxonomy (NCBI): domain Eukaryota; kingdom Metazoa; phylum Arthropoda; class Insecta; order Diptera; family Drosophilidae; genus Drosophila; species Drosophila helvetica. The sequence continues at coordinate 32,920,204 of OZ018401.1, read as the reverse complement.
GAAATCATATACAAGAAAGGGTCCCTCCTTAATGTAGTGGCTGACGCATTGAGTAGGATTCAGCCAGAAGTAAATGTGTTAGAAAACGCATCAGAGGTAGTAACAAATGGAGAGACTAAGCATTCCGCGGAAGAAGACTAGCACCTCGGGTTTCCGATGTCGGAAAAACCACTTAACGACTATAACGTCCAAGTGGTATTAGAGGAAGGGACCCCGGGCAGAATAAGCAAAGAGGTACCGTTTAGAAATAAGGTCAGGACAACGTGGGTAGAAAATGAGTTTGAAGAAAAACGAGGGGGAACGTTGTGAGCCGCGTCTACCGCCGCGGCTCTACTTTATACCCGGTACTCAGTCAGTATATATGTATGTGAGCTTGTAATAAATTACATTATTACATGTTCGCAAAAGGGATAAATTTAGTTTTAGCCAAAATAGACAAAAAAAATTAAGTCAACCTTTTCAGAGATTTATATATATTATTTCCATTTTTGTTTAAATACGTTTTTTACATCTGTCTTTTCTACATGTCTAAATCTACTTCCTACATATACATACACGGCTGTGTGCGAGAGAGAGAGGGAATGAGTCTGCGCTTGGAAGGCCACTAAAATTTCATTTGTTCCTTCTGACTATATTTATGATCCGATCTGATCCAGATTCAATACTCTGATAGATATGGTCATTTTCTATGATTCTGCGTTTTTGGTTTTCCCGTATCTTCAAAATTGTAGATTTTCATCTTTTGTGGGGGCGGAAGGGGGCGTGGCCAAATTTTGAAATACATTTGTACTGACGTGATATCACAGGAGCATGGATAGAGAGTTTGGTTGCTCTAGCTCTTATAGTCTCTGAGATCTAGGCGCTCATCTGGACGAATGGGCACAGCGCCCAACCCTGTGTGTGAGAGAGAGCGAGAGGGAACGATGCATTTCGAAATGGTTTTCTTCATTGTGGCTATGTTTATGAGTCGATCTGATCCAGATTCAACACTCTGATAGATATTGTCATTCCTACGATTCTCACAGATTTTCGTCCTTTGAGTGGGCGGAAGGGGGCGGGGCGAAATTTTAAAATACACTTGTAACAGTGCGATAGGACAGGAGTCTGGATACAAAATTGTGTTCCTCTAGCTTTTATAGTCTTTGAGCTATAGGCGCTAATGAAGACGGACAGACGGACAGACGGACGGACGGACGGACGGACAGACAGACATAGCTATATCGACTCGGCTATTGATGCTGATCAAGAATATATATACTTTATGGGGTCGGAAACGCTTCCTTCTGGGTGTTACACACATTAATTTTTTGCACAAATCTAATATACCCCTTTACTCTTCGAGTACCGGGTATAATAAGGCAACAATAGCCCACTACACTTGCAAAAAAGCTATTGGCTTAAAATGAGGCATGAACCCAAGCACAGTCCAATAGATATATATAGCAATAGTTCGACCAATACTACTTCATTGGGTTACAGTGTGGTGGCCAGCCCTATCAAAGAGGACGATCACCAAACAACTGGGCAAAGTTCAACAAACTGCAGCCCTATGCATCAGTGGACCTCTTCGCACCACTCCAAATGATACGCTAAATGCCTTGTCCTTAATCCCTCACAGAGACGAGTGGCTCGAGAGACCTCCGGGCCCAGAAGAATCTGTTCCGAACAGCTAAACATAAGGCGTTCATTCCTTTCTAAGCGGATGTCATTGCAATCAGGGAAGTACTTATTTAGTAGAAGTATTTATTTATTTCATGCTATATCCTAACGCTACAAGTATTAACTTATTTTTATTGCGCTAGTCACTTTGGTTGTATAAATCGTTTGGAGGAGTATCTTCTTAAAACTAATACGTATATATTAATATTTTCACATAAGTACTTTTAAATTAGGTTTTATTTTTTATTTATTTTTTAATTTTTGTTTATTTTTTTTTATTTTTATAGCCTTTATTTATTATTTTTTTATTAAATTTTTTTTTTTTCTCTCTTTTTTTTTTACTTATTTCTTAAATATGTTTTAATATTATTTTGAAATTGGGTTGCGCTCCTAATTGATTTAAGGTGGTGGGGAAGATTGTTCCATAGGCGGATAGCATTGAAGTAGATCTGCCTCTTCGAGCAAAGTTGCCTTTGTAATGTGTTTACTCCATGACAGTGTCCTACTGAAGGTTAAACCCAGATTAACAGCATGGTCTTCATAGCAGATAGGTGTATTGTCTGTGTATATGTGGTCGAGATTGTCAGTATCAATCACCTTGAAGCCAATCCTACTAAGCAGGAAAGGGCAATCGATATTACCCACTAATAGATCGTATAAAAATAGCTGAGCCGCAATGGTTCTTCGATCCTCAAGGGAGGAGAGATGCACGACGGCACCGGACTGGAAAATTGCAAAGGCTGGAGTGCAAACTTCAAAAACTTCCTTTGCAATCTCTCGACACGCGCAATCTGAACGACCCCCGTGGGATTCCAAACCACTGAAGCATACTCAAGACGGGAGCGCACAAGAAATGCATAAAGACTTAGCCTCGTATATGGGTCCTTAAACTGCGATGAATTACGCGTAACAAAGCCGAACATGGCATAGGCTTTTGGCAAAATGAAATTCAAATGCTCGATAAAAAGAAATTTTGAATCGAACAAGACCCCCAGGTCAAGTGTCTCCGTCTGCTTCAAGAGCGGAAGGCCATATATCGAGTATGCGGCCTGAACATTGAATACACACTTACTGAAGGACACAAAGTAACATTTGTTTACATTGAGAGGGAGCGAATTAAGTGTGCACCAACGAACGACTCCATCCAGGTCACGCTGTAGAAGAATACTGTCCCCTAAAGTTTTGATAGAACGGAAGATTTTCAAATCATCGGCATAAAGCAAATGCTCAGAAGTTTGAATGCTGAGACATATGTCATTAATGAAAATAGCGAATAGCAACGGACCAAGAGCACTTCCCTGTGGAAGGCCGGAAGTAGCCAGATATGGGTCCGACTGCTTTCCATTGACCAATACAACATACTCTCGCTGCTCACGGTATGAAATGAACCAACTAAGCAGGCTCGAATGAATGCCCAACCGATGCAGCTTGGCTACTAGGGCGCAGTGGGAGACTTTGTCAAAGGCCTTAGCAAAATCAGTGTACACCACATCAACTTGAGAGTGCACTTCAAAGGCATGTGTGCAAAAGTTACTAAAGGCTACCAAATTAGTGGCAGCTGATCTACCTGGCATAAAACCATGCTGATTTGGGCTAATGTATGACTTCATGAGGAAAGATATCTGTTTGGCAATGATGCGCTCCTGTAGTACCTCTTCATTGAGGTGGTCTGTTCTGATTTTTTCGAACGGGATCTTCCCGCTGCCTGCACTCCTTTCGAACCCTGTATATTATTCACTTCTACATGATCGTCCGGGTTGATTTCGGTCACCACAAGGGGTTCTTCTAGGAATAACTGCTGTTCTTCCTCAGATTAATTGATCACCTCCACTAGGTTTTGACGCTCTACTGCCCTGTATAGCCCTTCTGAAATTTCCAAGCCTGCCTTTACCTTCGTTCTGCTAATTATGAAATCCCCGTTCTGTAACTGCACCGGAACCGGTATAACTCTTTTTGTGCTTGGTTCAATTGTATACAGTTCTGTCGTTCTGTACTGGGTCCACCATATTCGAGTTATTATCCCTCGGGTGCGTAATTGGCGCCTTTCTACATCGATGACTACTCCAATCTGTTCCTAAATGTCGATGCCTATTAGGCCATCGAAAAATGTATGGAAGTGAAAGAGAAGCATTCTCATCTCTCCTACCCCTAATTCCCTGAACATTTTTAGGAGCGTGTCCGCCTGCACCGTGTGGAACTGCATGATGGTTTTTATTTTTATCGGTTCTTTTAGTGTTGATGTCTTCTCTTTCTGTCTAATTCTGGTCTTATGAATGAAAACGTCGACCCCGTATCTATCAGCAACTTGATATTTTTCTCTGCTGTTAGTTTAATTACTCTATATGGTAGGGTCGAGTGACTTCCTCTTCCTCCTAAATATCCTGAGGTTTGCTCGAGGCTACTTGTGGAAAATTTCCCTCGTCCTCCTGGATATTATGCAACTGGCCTGCTGATGCTTGGCCTCCGATTCTAGTCGAGGTACTTGGCGCATTCTGCATTTGTTGTGTACCGTACGATTGTCGGGTATTGTTGGAGTTGTACGACTGTCCCGAATTTTTTGACAGCCTAGACATCCTCGTTTGCCCACTTCTGTACGTTTTCTGCTGTGCCTGAATCGCTAGCTGGTCCTGGCGATTGTTCTGGCCCCACTGTCTCCCGCGGCTCTGCTGTCCGTTTCCCCATCTGGAGTTGTTGATTTGGTGGTTCCTATACGAACCTCTCATGTACCCTGTCGCGTTACCCTGCATGTAACTACCTGGCCTGAAGGGATTGGGTACACGTACCCGAAACCTGGCCTTCTCACAATATCGGGCATTGGGCACGACATGCCGAATGGCGGTTGTGGGTTTCCCTGCCATTGATACTGCGGCCAAAAGCCTGTTCCACTGTGCCCCACTGGTGTTTGCCCTTCCTGTTTCCTTGGGATCTGTACCACTGTACCCTCGGCCTCCCTGCACTGGGTCTGCATTGCCATCTTGGCCTTTCCTTCCTGTTCTGCTTCTTCCGCCACATACACGTTTCTTTCTTTTACCTCGTACGCTTTAGCAATATCGGTTATGATCATATCTCTAATGGTCACTCCAATCGGTCCTTTCAACGCTGATATGAACACGTTTAGTGCCATCTCCTCGTACCATTTGACCTTCTCCTTCCTCAACAGTGTATTCGGCTCCTTCGCCTTATATACACTGACAAGCGCCCTTCTCAGCTCTAGTATGGTCGTGTACAAGGTCTTTATATCCAAATTTTTTCCTTTGATATTGTTCAGTTCAAAAATTAAATCTTGCTCTGCTCTCTTCTCTGTGAAACGGGACGTCAAGTTATTCATAGTGCTGTCCCAATTCAACTCCACTTCTTCCAGATCTAGGACTTTATCCGCTTCCCCTACAATCTTGCTCCTAACCGCTCTGAGGGCTATGGTGCCTATTACCGATCTCTCTTCTCCTTTGATAATTGTCAATATTTGGTCCACCGCTGCTATGAACCCATCTAATTTATCTCCTCCTCCTTCATATTTCGGTATGATCTTTACCAATTTTACTATCTTAACCGCCTCAAGTAGATTTGTACCGCTTGGTTGGGTCATCTCTACCTGATTCTGATCTTCCTCACTATCTTCTGAAAGTTTCGAGTCTAACGGAATGAGCCTGTGACCAATGCTCTTTGCTCCGACCGATGAAATAGGCTGTGCTCGTACTCGATAAAGAGTCGCTGGCCCCGATAGAGGCAGCTACGGCCGAGCTGAACTTCAGCTTCAAGCGCCGACAGCAAAGTGGTGGGGAACCTGGAAGACGTCTCCGAGATCCCCTCAGATAAATCTCCATCACAGTAAAGCAGCATTTGCTTCCCTCATGCTCCGCTTGGACGTGAGCGGAGCCGACGTTGTCCTAATCCAGGAGCCTTAGATAGTAGGAGACAACGTCTGTGGATTAGTGACGAAGGAGTACAAGCTGATTATAACCCAAAAATAAGGTTAAATCCGTAGCTGCATTCTTGCAAGAAATCACAGAAATATCTTTCTGCTCCATAACTTAAGCAATGGCGAAAACACGGCGGTAAGCCTAGAGCTGCAGGGGACACATCTAAGACTGATGTCGTCCCACATGGCTCATGAGGAAAGTTCGCAAGCTGGCCAGTGTCAGCGAGAGGTTAGCCACAGGTCTGATAATAGGCTGCGACGCCAACGCTTACCACACCCAATGGGGAAGCTTGGACACAAACGTATGGGGTGAGTCACTTTTCACCTTCATCCTTAACTGTAACTTATTAATCTGTAATCGAGGCAATGACTCTAAATTTATAATAAAAAACCGCCAAGAGGTTATCGACCTCGCACTAGTGTCTCACAAGCTATCAGACATAGTCATGAGTTGGAAAGTCCTAGTCCTGGCACTACTATCCCCCTTCTTCAAAATGAGGAAGATATTTGTATGCCTATGGCCACCTGTAAGCTTATCATAAAAGAGCAATATAAGCGACTAAGAGACAACACGTGGCAATCAGTACCACGATATCGTAGCGCAGTCATACGCTCCCTTACGGGACACTGGCTAATAGTCACCTACGCAAACAGGCTGGGCGCCCCATAAAACGATTTTTTCCGAAGCTGAAGAGATGAGGAAGAGGAAGAGACGTTGGAACACCTGTTCTGCTCCTGTCCAGCTCTCAGCAGAAGAAGGCTACAACATATGGGCTCGTCCTTCATAGCAGACATTTCAGAAATGTCCACAATCTGTCCCAGGAAGATAGCAAACTTTATAAGAGCAGCCGGATGGAAAGATTCTCTTGCGGTATCACAACGGGCCGAAACCGGCCTATGTGTGGCGGGCTCCCGGCGAGCATGGCAACCGCCTCTACCTAACTAAAAATTTCTCCAGACCTACACGAAAGCGATCACTTTCCATTATTTACCAGAATTTTCACAGTCTCGATTGCCGACTCCATACCCCCAACCAAAAGTATTCCACACCAAAAGTCTGTCTACTGGTGGAACACTAATCTTAGCGAGCTAAGAAATAATAAACAAGAATATTGGCAAACTTACAAACGAAATATGACTATGGAATACAAAAAAGCAAACGCATACTTTAAAAGACACTTAAAAGACAAAAGGCAAATGCGAAAACGCGATTCTGAATAAGCAGTACGCACCCACTCTGTTAAAATTACCCTCAAGACACTTAGAGTTCCCGACCACTCTCATCGATCTAGAAGCCACTCTTCACCACGTTAAGGCCAAGACCCCCAGCTTCGAACGCATTTCTTACCCAATGCTCCGCAACCTTCCACTTGCAGACAAACTAAAATTAATTGATATATACAATGATACTTTGACAAATGGTATATACCCACATACGTGGAATACTGCCGCCATCACACCCCTCCCCAAACCAAACAAACCTGCCAACGAAATCGGCAGTTTCCGCCCAACATTTTTTTTACCATGCTCAAGCAAAATTTTTGAAAAAATAATACCGAATCGGCTTTCTTGGTTATTTAATAGGAACAAGCTAATCTTCCAAAACGAAGTAGCTTTTAAACTTAAAAACAGAACACTTGATGCATTACTGCAATTGCAAGGTTTCGCGTCTGATGCTCTTTCGACCACTGTGCCCACTGTGCTTAGACCGATCGTGCTACTGATCCGCTATCTGTGCATACTTTTTAAACGTGTTTTTGTTGTGTTATTACCAATTATAGTCAAATTTATGCATTCTTCTTAGCCCCTTTTGTTCTTTCGTTCTTATGCTCAGCTATTTGTTTTTGCACATACGCATAAGCATTGTACGCGACACTCTCTCTGATCCGCTGTGGGGTTTTATTTATTCTTTTGCCTATCTTCAGACATACTTACTTCCATACACCGTGGTTGCCGACCCCAGTGTTTTTGTGTTTTCGTTTAATTTTCCCAATTTAGATTAAATTGTGCATTCCTACTATCCCCTTACATTCTTTTTTACAGCAAACTTGTTGTTGTCATATTCCTTTCACGCTCTCTTGATATTACTGTTCTAACACACACGCACCGCGCTTGCCGTCTCTCTCTGCGTGACTCTCTGTGTTTCTGTTATCTCTCTGTGCTGTAAATTGCCGGTGGTTGTACACTTGTTGTTGTTATTGTGATTTTTGCTTGTGCTTGCGCGCTAATTCTCGAGTAATAATTGAAGCTTAAATTCATCGCTTGTTCCACATCTACTTACATATATTTTGCTCTTATTTTTTTTCTTTTTTCTTATACAATTTTTATTTTTTTATATGAGTTCCTGCTGTGCTAAAAACTGTGGCCGTTCGATCGCTACACGGTAGATGTTCATCTTCTGCTGGTTGTACGAAAATACGGCACATACTACTTGCGCAGGTTTTAGATAAACTGGGGATCGCGTTGTCAATCTAATTAAGAGTCACTTCGGCCTCACCTAGACTGTAGGGACTGTAGGGCTATTGAAAATTACATGCGTGTCTATTTGAGGCAGACGCATATTGAATTTGCTGCCCTAAATTCTTGATTCCGACTGCTCCCAGATAAGTTTCGTGCGACGGAGTCTCACTTCAAAAACCTCAAAATTTTGACTGAGCCTCCAAAGAGAAAGAAGGGTAACAATTATGCGCCAAATATTAACAAAGATGTTTTTATTATTTATTTATTTATTTCAGCGTTAACTAACGCTGGTGATATGGAACCTGGAGCCAGAGATTCTCACCGGCAAGCATCTGGATCATTTGCTACTCAGAGGGGTCATGCCTAACTCCGCCAACTGTTGCTTCGGTGTTATCCACTCCAACCAATGAGGATTCCTTAAGCATCCAAGTGAATGTCAACTCAACTTTACTTCCTGCCCACATCACTGCTGATGGCATCGCTGCGGGTGCTCCCAGTGTAGGTGTGCTTGTTGCTGGTGATGCCGCTCCCCTTAATGATATAATTGTGTAATATTTCCTCCTTCATGCTTTTCCTCCCTGATTCTTACCTATCTGCATCACTTAAACCATCAATATGGCCTAAGCATTCAATTATGCACAAGTTCCTACATAAAGATTCCAACCCGAGTCCCAATATTACCGGCTCTGCCAACTCAAAAAACTAAATAACTTTTTTTCCATTTACTACCAAAACGCACGCAGCTTGTTAGGAAAATTGTGCCCATTACATAGGGATAGTGCCTCTTTTTATTTTGCTTCTATCGCTTTTACATAAACCTGGCTTAACTGTACCGTTTTTGATCATGCAATTTTAGTTCGAAAATTTATCACCAATGGACTGCGCATCTTATGCAGTTGGAGTCTTGATTGCAGTCAATACGGATTTCTCTTATGAGTTGTTACCTTTCAACAACATCCATGGGATTGAATTTGTTGCAGTCAAAGTCCGTTTTGGGACAGCATCTGTCTATTTAACCTGCTCTTATATTCCTCCCAAATCTGATGCTGAGGTTTACTTAACTTTCTTCTATCCATTCTGTTTTGTACGCCTTAGGTTCTGCTGATCAGATTATTTACCACTTCTTTTTTGGTTGCCCTGCGATGAGGCTAACCTGTTGCTTCCTGGTAATCATAATGATTTTATTAATGGTCTAGCCGATATCTCCCTTGTCCAAATTAATGCTATTTTAAATAATAGGGACAGACTTCTCGACCTTATTTTCGTTATTGACGCTTCTTTAGGAACGGTAGCCAGAATTAAACCATTATCACTTCCTGAAGACCCATACCATCCTACTGTTTCTATATCCCTTGAGTGTGCCAAATCTAGCTGTTTCGGCGATTCTTTTGGCTCCTGACCGCGTGAAGTGTCTTCGCAAAACTAATTTCACAGATCTATGCCTCCATCTCTCGAATATTGATTGGTCCATCCTTCATTCCTTACCGAGTATAGTAGTATAGTAAGTAATTGGTCATTCGTTCTATGACATCATAAACTCTGCCCTAAACACATATGTATGTTCCCTGCTTCTCCAGAAATTTGTCGTATTTAAGGAATAAGAAATCTAAACTTTATTAAAAGTACAAGAAAACTGGCTTCATGCTTTTCTTCGCACAATACTACTCCGCTCGTTCTCAATTCCTATCTGTCAATAGTCAGTGTTATAATCAATACCTTTCGCGTAGTAGAAGAAACTTCCGGAATGATCCTACAAAATTATTTTCCTTCGTCAACTCTAAGCGTAAGTCCAATGCGTTTCCTCCATCGCGTTATTATCTTAATAAAACAGAATCCTCTGCTACAGGAATTGCTAATTTATTCGCCACGTTTTTCCAGTCAACATACTCCTCACATATATACAGCGCATGCACTCCGTACCCCTCCGATCAACCTTATGCCAACAGCATTTTTCTACCACATTTTGAGGAAAGCGTTGTTCTGGAAGGCTAGAAATCGTTGGACACCTCATTCTGTCCGGGTCCTGATAAAGTGTCAAGTTGTATTCTGAAACATTGTGCCGAGTCCCTTCGCCAACCTTTGACCTTTCTTTTCAACCTATCTTTGAAACAGTCTTGTCTCCCAATGATTTGGAACGAGTCCTACATCATTCCACTTCATAAGAAAGGTTAAAGATCCAACATCGAGAATTACCGAGCTATTGGAAAGCTGTCCGCTATCCCTAAGTTACTTGAGTTCTTGGTCACCCGTCAATTGCAACACCTTTGCTCAAGCTTAATATCTCCGTCACAACTCGGTTTTTTTTAAACATCAATCAACATCGACTAAACTTCTCGATTTCTTGTCCATAAAAAACCGCGGATTTCGGAGCGTCTTGCAAGCCGAAGTAATCTTTACGGATTTTAACAAGGCCTTTTATTCCGTAAACCATACCCTGTTTATTCATAAGTAGTCTTTATTAGGTTTCTCTATAAATCTTATAAATTGGATATCGTCGTACCTTTTAAATCGCACACAACGGATACTATTTACAAATGTGTTGTTCGATATTGTTAACGTTAGTTCTGGAGTACCACAAGAAAGCCATTTGGGTCCGCTTCTCTTCATCTTATTTGGGAATGCCCTGCCCTAAGTTATAACGTTCCCTCATACGCTAATGTATGCGGATGACGTACAAATTTGTCTGCCCTACTGTTGGAAATATATTGGGTTTATTTAAGAGACGCGTAGTGGTTCGGTTGAACATTTATTTGAGTGTGTCAAAAAATGAGTACAATCAATAACCATACAATATATAGATATGCCCTTTCATATAAACGGCTGTCGCAAACGAAGTCTGAGAAATGCAGTACCAAGCGTTCGGCTCGGTACTGCAACTGTTCGGCTCGTGACGCGGCGCTAGCAGTAGCCGACAGCAACGAAGTAATTGCATTGGTGTGTGTGTTAAAATACACAAAAAGTTTTTCATTGTATGCATTGTCAGTTTTTGGGCTCTTGGGTTTTTGGTTTCTGTTTTATTTTGTTTTGCTTCAGCGTATTTGGATGTATGGGAGCACATATATGCTCACGTACATTGTTTAAGTATTGCTGCCTGGTAGAACGAAATTTCTCAATTCCCTTAAGATTCTTGGATTTCTGTGCTCTTGTCACCCTTTACTTTAGCATTTTTAGAGTCGACACGTTTTGAAGACACTTGCCTTATAATATCAGAATAACTCTCGTTTTGTATATGCTCTAGATGATAATTTTGTTTAATATAAAAAAAATGAATATAATGCGCGGATATGCATATGTAAATATATACATATAATATATACATATCTCCCATTGGAATAATTGTCCATTAGAGTATTCAAGGTGCAAATTGTGAATAAGCAAATAATTTTCATTTAATATATATATTTGTATATAATTAAGTCGTATAAACATAAAGATATGTATATTTAATTGTATGGCATATCATATAATATATTAATATATACAGCTGCGAAAAAAATAATAGCACCACCACCACAAGAAATTTTTAAATAGTTGCCCAACTAAGATTTTTAACTTTAAGGAAACCTTAAGCATATTTTTAGAAATGGAAGACTCTTAAAAACCTGGAATACAAAAAAAAGCATCTTTTTTTTTTACGTTTTAAAGTTATTTAAAGAAATTTATTGAAATTGATAAAACTAGGCGAAAAAAATAATAGCACCACTTTTTAAATATGGATTTCAAATTAAAAAAATTAACAATAAGGAACAAATTCATTAGTTACCAAGTTTTTACTATTGGTACTAAATCTATATTTATCATTTAAAACTTAGTGCAGTGTCCTTTATTGGCAATAACAGCTGCGCAGCGTCTTGGCAAGGAATTAACTAAGTCCTGGCATCGATTTAGGGGGATTTTGGACCAGGACTCTTTAATCTCTTCCCAAAGTGATCCAATAGTGGTCGGCTTGGAAGCAGCAACTGCCTTCTTGACGTCGGACCACAGATTTTCGATGGGATTCAGGTCAGGCGACTGAGCAGGCCACTCCAAAACGTTGATAGAGTTTGCCCTGAACCATTCCTTTGCTTTCTTGCTGTTGTGTTTGGGGTCATTGTCCTGTTTAAAGACCCATAGGAGTGGCATTTCGTATTCTGCAAAGGGTATCATAACAGTCTCCATGATATTCACGTAGACGTGCTGATCCATTATGGTTTTAATACAATGTATTGGACCTACTCCATAGTAGGAGAATCCGGCCCATACCATTACACTACACCCTCCATGCTTAATGGTTTTTGTGGTGTTCTTGGGTTTGTATTCTGTGTTCCTTGGACGTCTAACGTATGATCGAGATCCCTTTCCACCAAACAAACACACTTTGGACTCATCTGACCATAGAAAATTCCTCCATTATTGGGATGTCTAATTTTCATGATTCCTGGCAAACTTCATGCGCTGAGTAATATGTGTCGCGTTTAAAAGTGTTGCCTTTCTTGGGCTGCAGGTTTTTAAGTTATGTTGGCTAAGATATGTGCAAACTGTTTCGTCCGTCACATTTATTTTAAGCTCTTTTTTAAGCTCGGTAGCAGGCTTGAAGGGATCCTTCTTGCTCTGACGAATCAGTCTTTTCACATGAAGAGGGGTCATAGATCGTTTTTGTCCGCGTGTTTCAGTCTTTTCTTTATAGTTTAAGGCGTTTTTAATAATTTTATTAGAGAATCCTACCAATCGACCAACTTCTCTATACGTTTTTCCGTCCTATATATATTTTTTGATAAGATCGCGCTTTTCCGCATTGCAGTGCTTTTCATGTGCCATTGTAACGATTATTATTAACTTTTATGATAGAAACAATGAAATCTTAGTCAAAACTAATAGACACGTGCCTTCAGCAAAGGCAATTCCGCGAAATATAGGAGATTCCTTAAAAAAAAGGCAAATGGTGCTATTTTTTTTTCGGTGTTTTTGGGGGCTTTTTTCTTAAAATCCCAAAAAAAAATATATGGACAGAAATTTGAAGCATGGGAACACTGTTTTTGTTTATGGGGAATACTAACCAATATAAAAAAAATCAAAATTTAAAAAAATCGGGACAGTAATTGCTTTTTTTTATATCAAGTACAAAATGTGTTGTAGTGGTGCTATTATTTTTTTCGCAACTGTATGATCACATACAAAAAAGTTATATGCGCTGAAAAAATGATATATATGTATATCATCCATTATTATAGATATTAATGACATATAAATAGGTATTGAATGGGTCTATACACCTTTTAGTGTCATAGCCCAACAATCGTTCCTCGCTTTCTGAAGCGAATGAAACCCATTACTTGAGAATTCATTGGAGATTATGACTTTATGAAGACGCAGCTCGGCACAAGTACGCACACATACATATGTAAAAACTTGCAGCTCTGTGCGCGCAAGAGAAAAATGTATTTACTGAGTGCTGCATAGGCAATGACGATAGAATACCCTACAGACAATTATTCTCATGTGAAGTCATGTATGCTATACATTTTGTATTTTTACACATTTACATTCGTTCATTATATTCGTTTATAGTACATCAAATAAAATTTGATATAAAGGATATACAAAATATTATTATACCCGGTACTCGAAGAGTAAAGGGGTATATTAGATTTGTGCAAAAAATTAATGTGTGTAACACCCAGAAGGAAGCGTTTCCGACCCCATAAAGTATATATATTCTTGATCAGCATCAATAGCCGAGTCGATATAGCTATGTCTGTCTGTCCGTCCGTCTGTCCGTCTGTCCGTCCGTCCGTCTTCATTAGCGCCTATAGCTCAAAGACCATAAAAGCTAGAGGAACACTATTTTGTATCCAGACTCCTGTCCTATCGCACTGTTACAAGTGTATTTCAAAATTTCGCCCCGCCCCCTTCCGCCCACTCCAAGGACGAAAATCTAAGGCATGCACAATTTTAAAGATACGAGAAAACTAAAAACGCAGAATCGTAGAGAATGACAATATCTATCAGAGTGTTGAATCTGGATCAGATCGACTCATAAATATAGCCACAATGAAGGAAACAATTTCGAAATGCATCGTTCCCTCTCGCTCTCTCTCACACACAGGGGTAGGCGCTATGCCTGATCGAATTTTTTGACGCCTAGTTCTCAGAGACTATAAGAGCTAGAATCACCAAACTTTCTATCCAAGCTCCTGTGATATCAAACCGAGACGAGTTTGTTTTAAAATTTGGCCACGCCCCCTTCCGCCCCCACAAAAGATGAAAATCTACAATTTTGAAGATACGGGAAAACCAAAAACGCAGAATCATAGAAAATTACTATATCTATCAGAGTATTGAATTTGGATCAGATCGGATCATAAATATAGTCAGAAGGAACAAATGAAATTTCAGTGGCCTCCCAAGCGCAGACTGATTCCCTCTCTCTCTCGCACACAGCCGTGTATGTATATGTAGGAAGTAGATAAAAACATGTAGAAATGGCAGATGTAAAAAATTGATGTTAACCAATATGGAAACATCTAATAGATCAAAATCTCCGAAAAGGTTCGACTTAAATTGTTTTTTTTTGGCTAAAATTCAATTTTTCCCTTTTGCGAACATGTAATAAATTACATATATCGTAAGCTCACATACATATATACTGACTGAGTACGCAGACGCAGGCGCAGACGCGGCTCATAACGTTCCCCCTCGTTTTTTTTTATAATTGTGTTATTGCTTTTGTGTTTTTATACCCGGTACTCGAAGAGTAAAGGGGTATATTAGATTTGTGCAAAAAATTAATGTGTGTAACACCCAGAAGGAAGCGTTTCCGACCCCATAAAGTATATATATTCTTGATCAGCATCAATAGCCGAGTCGATATAGCTATGTCTGTCCGTCTGTCCGTCCGTCCGTCTTCATTAGCGCCTATAGCTCAAAGACCATAAAAGCTAGAGGAACACTATTTTGTATCCAGACTCCTGTCCTATCGCACTGTTACAAGTGTATTTCAAAATTTCGCCCCGCCCCCTTCCGCCCACTCCAAGGACGAAAATCTGTGGCATGCACAATTTTAAAGATACGAGAAAACTAAAAACGCAGAATCGTAGAGAATGACAATATCTATCAGAGTGTTGAATCTGGATCAGATCGACTCATAAATATAGCCACAATGAAGGAAACAATTTCGAAATGCATCGTTCCCTCTCGCTCTCTCTCACACACAGGGGTAGGCGCTATGCCTGATCGAATTTTTTGACGCCTAGTTCTCAGAGACTATAAGAGCTAGAACCACCAAACTTTCTATCCAAGCTCCTGTGATATCAAACCGAGACGAGTTTGTTTTAAAATTTGGCCACGCCCCCTTCCGCCCCCACAAAAGATGAAAATCTACAATTTTGAAGATACGGGAAAACAAAAAACGCAGAATCATAGAAAATGACCATATCTATCAGAGTATTGAATCTGGATCAGATCGGACCATAAATATAGTCAGAAGGAACAAATGAAATTTCAGTGGCCTTCCAAGCGCAGACTCATTCCCTCTCTCTCTCGCACACAGCCGTGTATGTATATGTAGGAAGTAGATAAAAACATGTAGAAATGGCAGATGTAAAAAATGTATGTTAACAAATATGGAAACATATAATAGATCAAAATCTCCGAAAAGGTTCGACTTAAATTTTTTTTTTTTTTGGCTAAAATTAAATTTTTTCCTTTTGCGAACATGTAATAAATTACAACAAGCTCACATACGTATATACTGACTGAGTACCGGGTATAAAGTAGAGCCGCGGCGCAGACGCGGCTCATAACGTTCCCCCTCGTTTTTATTTGTATTGTGGGCAAGCGTATATTAATATATTATATGATATACCATACAATTAAATATACATATGTGTGTATATATAGTAGAAACTGTATAGTCTTTATGTTTATACGACTTAATTATATACAAATATATATATTAAATGAAAATTATTTGCTTATTCACAATTTGCATCTTGAATACTCTAATGGACAATTATTCAAATGGGAGATATGTATGAAATATATTATATGTATATATTTACATATGCATATCCGCTCATTATATTCATATTTTTTATAATAAACAAAATTATCATCTAGAGCATATACAAAACGAGAGTTATTCTGATATTATAAGGCAAGTGTCTTCAAAACGTGTCGACTCTAAAAATGCTAAAGTAAAGGGTGACAAGAGCACAGAAATCCAAGAATCTTAAGGGAATTGAGAAATTTCGTTCTACCAGGCAGCAATACTTAAACAATGTACGTGAGCATATATGTGCTCCCATACATCCAAATACGCTGAAGCAAAACAAAATAAAACAGAAACCAAAAACCCAAGAGCCCAAAAACTGACAATGCATACAATCAAAAACTTTTTGTGTATTTTAACACACACACCAATGCAATTACTTCGTTGCTGTCGGCTACTGCTAGCGCCGCGTCATGAGCCGAACAGTTGCAGTACCGAGCCGAACGCTTGGAACTGCATTTCTCAGACTTCGTTTGCGACAGCCGTTTGTATGAAAGGGCATATCTATATATTGTACGGTTAGTGGTACAATACATTATACGTACATACAAAGCAGTGTGGCCAGATTATTGTTGCTTATTAAATGGGAAATATCGATTACATTTTTAACACTTCTTCTTAAGCTACACATAACCATTTTAAACTAACGCATGTTTAACTTTGTCATTCCAAGTAATTTAACAAAGTCGTCGTGCTTTTGCTTGCTTAAACATTTTGTCGATCTGCAACATTGCCGTTTGTATCCACGTATCCACGTATTCCAGTATTATTTCATTACATTCTACTTTTTCGCGAACAAAATGATACTTAATATAAATGTGCTTGGGGCGTTTGTGGTAAACCGGATTTTGGGCAATATGCTGCGAGCTTATGTTTTTGCCATAGATGGTTAGCGGCTCTGCAACAATTGACCAATCTCGTTTAGAAGTCTTCGTAAATAAGCGGCCTCCTTAGCAGCCATAGATAGAGCTATGTATTCAGCTTCAGTGCTGCTCAATGCGACAACAGTTTGCTTAGTTGAAGTCCAAGAAAACGGACTGCCTGCTAGGAAGAATGCGTAGCCACTATAAGATCTTCTATCGAGCCTGTTATTGGTCCAATCTGCATCTGCGAAGCCTCTTACTGGTTCGCCACACTTGCGATATGTGATGCCCAAATTCTTCGTACCAGCCAGATACCTTAGAATGTGTTCTGCATGGGGATCAGTATTTCGTTGCGACAGTTTGCTTACTGCGTGCAAAATGTCCGGTCGGCTCAAGACTGCTAAATACATAATGGAACCAATTAATGACTGATATTGTGTTATATTTACCTTGACACAATTATTGTTAATGCAGCCAACTTGATAACCTGGGTCGAGCGGTGTGCTGACTGGACGACACTTGTTCATGCCTTACGTATCCAATAGTCCTTAAATATGCGATTTCTGGCAAAGCGAAATTGAACCCTGTTCACCGTCTCGCTCGATTTCCATCCCTAGGAAATAGTTTATGGGGCCGCCATCGTGCAACTTGAAGTTTGATGCGATCTTCTTCTTAATTACGGCTATATCTTTTTTGTTTGGACACGCAATAATTAAATAGCTGTATAGCTTAAATATAGCTGTATGTTTGTTGATCTTTTTTGACGTACAAGCATGCCTCCTTCTTGCATCTCTTCAAGCCCATGGTAGACAATACATCGTCCACACAGGCCCGTATTGATTGAGTCCGTAAAGTGCTTTACGCAGCTTTATAACTTTTTCTGGATGATGCTTGTCGACAAAATTTTCGAGGCTGTTTCATGTACACAGTCTCCTGAAGTTTACTGTTTAGGTAAGCATTTGATATATCCAGCTGGTGCATATACAGCTGTTTTTCTGCAGCTATCGCGAACAACATTCGAATGATCTCGGACCGAATTACAGGTGAAAATGTTTCCCAATAATTTACTCCAAATTGTTTCCCACAGCCTTGAGCAACCAATCGAGAACTTGAACTTGAACTTCTCAATGAGACCATCCTTCTTTCTCTTGATTCGAAAAACCCATTTTGAGCCAATGGCTTTTTGTCCTGGAGGCAGTTCACACAATGACCACGTGTTATTTTCCTGTAGAGCGTCGTATTCCGTTTGCATTGATTCTATCCAATCTTTAGAATAATGGCTTTGCAAAGCTTCAGCAACTGACTGCCGTGTCTCAGTGTCATCCACCTGATTGAGAAGACTATTGAGCACTGCCTGGTACTGATTTCTCGGTCGTCCAGGTTGACCGCTGCGGATGATTTTGGGTCTGCCACGCCCACGCTGTACTGCATTCTCTTGTGGCGGTGCTTGGCCGCTCACGTAATCATCGTCTGGTTCACTTGGGCTCAAAAACTCTTCCTCTTCTTCGCCGGAGTCACTGCTTGAGTCTGCATGATCGGCTATTAAAGGTACATCTGAGTTTTGATCTGGAACTTCAATTGACTCAAGGCGCAGTATGTTTGTCATGAAATTGTAATTTCTATCTGAAATACCACAATTCTCAATGCTTTTTGTGTCAAACTCACCTTCTACAAATTTGACATCACGCCTTTCAATTATTGTCCGCTTCTCTCGATCGAACAGCCGGTAGGCTTTTGCAGCTAAGGAGTAACCAACAAAAATATACTCTTTGCCCTTTGGCTGGAATTTGCTTTTCTGGTCTTATCCAAAGCAAATGCGCGAGATCCGAATACTCGCAGGTGTTTTAATGACCGCTTGCGTCCTTTCCAGACTTCGGATGGTGTACCGCCGTTTAAGGCCTTTGTGGGGCATTTATTGCCGATGTAAACTGCCGTAGTAACAACCTCTGCCCACAAGTACTCATCCAGATTTGCCATCTCTACAATTGTTCAATTGGCTCTCTCGGCTACACCGTTTTGCTAAGGGGTGTAGGGAACCGTCAATTGCCTTTGTATGCCGCACTCGTTCAAAAAATCTGAAAAATCCTTGTTTACATACTCTGTTCCATTATCGCTGCGCACAGCCTTTATTTCGTTGCCCGTTTGGCATTCCACAAAACTTTTGAACATTTTGAATGTTTTCAAAAACTTGGCTTTTCGCGTGCATAATGTAAACAAATATCTTGCGCGAGTAGTTATCAATAAATGTCACAAAATAGCGATTGCCACCGATCGATTTTACATTCATTTACATCTGTGTGTACTAGCTCAAGCACTTGCTTCGTTGTACGATTTAACTTCTGTTGAAAAGGCAATGTACATATTTTTGCCCTGTTACATGTATCACAATTAATTTGCATTTAAAATTTTTCAACATTCATGCCATGAACAGGCTGCTTGTCGCTCAGCTGTTTTAAATCTTGGAAATTAAGATGGCCAAATCTATTATGCCACTTCATTGCCGGCGAAACTGTGTTCAACAAACAAACTGCACTTTTTTCTGAGCACTGTTTGTACAAATACAAGTTGTTTTCTTGCTTGGCTTTTATAATGGTTTCTCCTTCTTTATTTTTAATCAGTGCCACTTTTCCAATAAATGTAGTGGAATTCTTGAATTTAGCTGCTGTGCTCACTGAGAAAAAATTCATATGTAATTCGGGGACGTATAACACATTTTGCAAGTTTATTATCATATTTTTACTTTGAATTTTAACATTGCCAGTTCCGGGTGATGAGACGAATTTATTTGTAGCCAACATTATCGATGTTTCCTTCTCAACATAGTTAAAGAAAATGTTGCGATCGCAACACATGTGAGATGTTGCGCCACTATCTACACACCAAACTCTTTTTTTGCTGCTCTCCGACAAAACAGTGCATTAAACTGCTTGCCTGTTCTCTTTGTCCACTTGATTTGCTACCCTTTTTCTTGGATCTGCACTCGCTTGATCGATGACAAGTTTTTTCGCATTTAAAACATTTTCCATTGAATTGCTGCTTTGCGTCTATGTTTCCGTCGTTCTTTGTTCCGCTCTTCTCGACATTCTCGTCTGCGCTGTGTATGTGTGTATACTGCTTGTGTGGTCGAATGATTTTCGCGTTCTGCTTTTTCCTGTTTTCTAGTGCCTTCTTCTATCATTTTTACTTTAACAGCTTCAAATTTTGGCAGCTCGTCACGCGTTTCGAGCGCGACTACAAAATTTTCCCATGAATCGGGCAAACTGCTTAGTAACATAATTAATTTTAGCTCGTCGTTGAGTTTTATATCCAATTCTGACAATTTTTCAATTGTCTCTACAAAAGAATTGACGGCGGACATCATCATCGCCCTGCTGCATATTTAGTCGAATTAGTTTTTGATAAAGTTGCACTTTCTGAATTGGGCTTTTTGGCATGTGAAGCTGCATTAATTTTTTCCACATAGCTTCAGATGTTACGCACGTCTTTATGTGCACAAACTGCGATGCCTTAATATTTAAGGTTATTGCTTTCTGATCAAATTTTTCCCACTTCTGAACAGATGCGTGGGATGTAGTGTGTGGAAAACAGATTGGAGAAGATGAATCTTTTTTCCACACACTACATCCCATAAGTCTGCCATTACTAGGACACTTTTCATAGCCATGTTCCACACACTGTAAATGTTCTCATCAAGTTTTTCGATTTGATTTGACAAATTCATGTTGGCTAATTGTTCCGTGTTAGTTCGCTAACGATACTAACTATTGACAATTTAGCACAACCGACACTCAAACTTAGACGCTTTCTTGTCAGTTATAAAACCGAAAACAACGAACTCTGTGCTCATAACCAATGTGGGAAATATATTGGGTTTATTTGAGAAACGCGTAGTGATTCAGTTGAACATTTATTTGAGTGTGTCAAAAAATGAGTAAAATACATTATATTAATGTTTATTGATTATTGTTGCTTATTAAATGGGAAATATTGAATACATTTTTACCACCTACTCTGATTGGTATTTGCACACACACCTTCAGCTGGATCTTAATGAACTGCTTATGTGGTGTTCAAACAATCTGCTTTTTTGAGCTTTTCTAAATGTAAACTTATGACATTTTACCGACGCGCTCCACATGTTGTGTCATATTCTCTAAGGAGTCATTTCTTGGATCGAATCTAACGCTCAAACTCTTTTCGTTCACAATTTATGTTTTAATAGCCATATATCTGCAACTGTAAATGAAGCCAAGGGTGTTTTAGCCTTCATCAAGCGTTGGTCCAAGGAGTTTAACGACCCTTATGTGACCAAACAGCTGTATATTTCACTAGTGCGTCCGATATTGGAGTATTTTTCTTGTGTGTAGAGCCCGCAGTAAAAAAGAATCCACGAATCAGTGCAAAAACAATTTTTAATTTTGCCCTTCGTAATTTTAACTGGGACTCTGGTAGAATCTTCCTACCTTATCGATCTAGGCAACAACTTATAGGCCTTCCTTCATTGCACCATAGCATAATATGCAATGGAGTAATGTTTGTGCATAAGCTCCTTCTCGGGATGTTTGACTCCCAAACGCTTTTGAGCCAGATTGACTTTGCCGTTCCCTCTCGACCTACCCGCACCTTTCCACCCATCAGACTACCCTTATGTAGGTGAAATTACCCTCAGCATCAACCTTTAAGGGTTTAATGCCACAATTTGAATACCCTTTCCCATATCCTATCCCCTTAATTATCCCTTAATAGTATTATATCCAATATCTACCACTTGAATACTTATAGTCTGTAATTCTTTTCTTTCCTTTCTAAATAAAAAAAAATAAAAGTTACATTCTAAGACAATTATGTTTAACAACATGGTCGGCAGCATAGCGGGCAACTATGCGTCGCTTTGCGTGCCGAAATAAATTGGAGTGAGTCGTTACGTGGAACAATTTGGAAACGGTCTTGTTCTCTTTTGTTTTTTCCATCGCCGCCTACAGATCTGGTTCACACCGCAAGTCCCCGTGTCCCACACCGAATTAAATATTGTAAATCCGAATTAATCGTTTAAGTTTCTACATGGCGCCCAAGCAGGGACCTTGGGATTAGCTTTTCGTATCGCAATCGCTCGTTTGGACCAGATAGCTGTTCGCGATTAACCGTGTTTTGAGTCTCATCAATTAAAACCTTTAGCCAAGACCACACCGAAGACCAGATCAGAAGGTGAAGGAAGGAAGACCAGCCAAAAACCACACCAAAAACCACAAGGAGGAGATGAACATTAGTCGCCAGCACCTAGGGAAGTGGAAGTAGATTCATCTGACGATCAGGTAACAATGCCAAAGCAACAGCGGCTAAAATAATAGGGAAAATACCTATTGGCTTGGCATTGAGCTTACATATACTGTAGTGGCGCCTGTCCCAAGAATACCTATACTGCTTCAACCGTCCCACAGTCTCACCTTCCCTGCACATTCATCTTGCACTGTTAAAGTAATTAGTCTCATGTAAAGATGACATAGGCTTAACAGAGCTAAACGTCAAGGCGTGGTGAAGAGGGAACGAGCGAAACAAGTGCTCAAGAGGATGGAGAATGGCGCGTACCTGTTCTTTTCTTTTGTGCTCGTTATGCCAGACGGACGTCTGATTAAACAATTCCGCGGACTAAAAATAAAACTTAAACCTAACCTCGACCGCGAGTGCTCAAGTACCGCATGTTGAGCTCCACGATCTATCCTCGTAGCCAGAGACCCTATTCTACCAAAATAATTCAAAGGCCGAACCCTTTCGGGTGAGTTTCAACATACCCCCAACAGCAGGCCACAGGAAAATATAGTACCACACGTAGGGCTACGGACATAACCCCTTGGTAATACCGCAGGAGTTACCATCTACCGTGACGTATATAAGGCCGAAAGAAGTAGCCCAGGGATCCCGTTACCGTAGCTTCCCTACGCATTGAATCTCGGCGTGTGCCTACATGCGCGAGTAACTGTCCCCCTAAAGCTACGTGCCAGCGGTTGTACATACACACATACTCATAGCTTGGAACACGTACATATATGTGCGCCGATAAATACACTGGAAGCGGACGGTTCTTACGAGAACTAGTTCCGTTTTTGTTCTATCTCTCTCACGCCGACCAGACCTGGAGAGAGTTTTCTGGGAGCAGTTATCTCTTCATCCCTTCCCATGCAAGCAAAAAAGCGGTCACCGTTATGGTGCAGTAGTGAATATCAACGTTCGCCGTGGCGAAACCCAATTTTGGCCTTTGCTTAATCTCTCCTATGACCCTGGTTTTTTATACCCGGTACTCGAAGAGTAAAGGGGTATATTAGATTTGTGCAAAAAATTAATGTGTGTAACACCCAGAAGGAAGCGTTTCCGACCCCATAAAGTATATATATTCTTGATCAGCATCAATAGCCGAGTCGATATAGCTATGTCTGTCTGTCCGTCCGTCTGTCCATCTTCATTAGCGCCTATAGCTCAAAGACCATAAAAGCTAGAGGAACACTATTTTGTATCCAGACTCCTGTCCTAAAGCACTGTTACAAGTGTATTTCAAAATTTCGCCCCGCCCCCTTCCGCCCACTCCAAGTACGAAAATCTATGGCATGCACAATCAGATCGGATAATAAATATAGCCACAATGAAGAAAACCATTTCGAAATGCATCGTTCCCTCTCGCTCTCTCTCACACACAGGGGTAGGCGCTATGCCTGATCGAATTTTTTGACGCCTAGTTCTCAGAGACTATAAGAGCTAGATCAACCAACCTTTCTATCCAAGCTCCTGTGATATCCAACCGAGACGAATTTGTTTCAAAATTTGGCCACGCCCCCTTCCGCCCCCACAAAGGACGAAAATCCACAATTTTTAAGATACGAGAAAACCAAAAAACGCAGAATCAGAGAAAACGACCATATCTTTCAGAATGTTGAATCTGGATCAGATCGGATCATTAGTAAAGCCAGAAGGAACAAATGAAATTTCAGTGGCCTTCCAAGCGCAGACTCATTCCCTCTCTCTCTCGCACACAGCCATGTATGTATATGTAGGAAGTAGATAAAAACATGTAGAAATGGCAGATGTAAAAAATTTATGTAAACAAATATGGAAACATATAATAGATCAAAATCTCCGAAAAGGTTCGACTTAAATTGTTTTTTTTTTGGCTAAAATTAAATTTTTTCCTTTTGCGAACATGTAATAAATTACAACAAGCTCACATACATATATACTGACTGAGTACCGGGTATAAAGTAGAGCCGCGGCACAGATGCGGCTCATAACGTTCCCCCTCGTTTTTTTTATTGCTTTGTGAAATAAGTTATAAGTTATATAAATAGCGTTAAAGTAAAGTAAAGTAAATTCGAGTTAAGTCTAGCTATGAGTGGTGATCAAGATACGCTAGCGAAGTAATTCGGTTTTTGTTTGTTTTGGGTGCAACGCCTCGAGAAGAGTGTAAAAAAGAAGGAAGGAAAAATACCAATACTCGAGCATAGTCCATATATCTTCCATTACACTGATCGTTAAACGTTTACACTCACGTGGAAGCGCTTTCATCGATGGATTGATCTGAATGTGAGTGTTTAACACTGAACGAATTCTTTATATACATACATATAGCTTTAAAAGTGAAACGAACTGATATTGAAGTGTCCATGAGTCGACCGCAAACTTTTTAGCAGTACTGTAATGCTGACCGACGCCAAGCAGTCGAGTATTTGTTTTGCTCTGCCACCGAACGAATGGTAGATTACCCAACAAACAATCAATGTGCACCTTAAATATGCATTGATTAAAACTTAGAAGCCTTTTTAACAGTTTTTGTGGTTTTATAACATAAATACCATTACTCCGTCAATATCTCATAATCATTATCTCTTGCCTTACCGAATACTTTAAGACTTTTATCCTCATATTTGTATACCAATCATTAATTTTAACTTCAGCATAATTGAACACAAATACCTTTATTCACCATTATCTTAGAAACCTATAGATATGAACGTTTAGCAGCTTTGAGAACTTTAAGGAATTATTAATGAATAAAACAATTATAATGAATTCAAGTTAATAGCCGTATTTAGGTATCATGTGGCGTCGAGAAGAGATAACTTAGCGGAAGTAGAGCATTTTTCTACAGATCACTGCCAACTTCTCAGCCTATGTGGACCGGTGTGATCAAGCAGGGTGTGCATATCGAGTTGCAATAACACCGCAAGCAACTCCCGCTCGACTTCATTCAGCTGTTTTATCCTTCCCTCCTTGTCGTTTCTCTGTTAATTCTTCCGTCTGAATCTAGAACCGCATGTGAAACTTATTTCTTTTCAGTTTAATGCACGAGCCTTTGACACGATCTCACCTCAACGGGCTAACCATTAGACCGGCAGCATCGCGTGCTGGATCTCGGTCATCCCCACCATCTTCTCGAATACGGTTAAAATTCTATCCTCCTGCTTGGTTATCTGTTACAATTGTATGTAGATCACGAGTAAATTGTCATTGGATAAAATGTTAAGCTTTGATATATCCATTAAATCAGGTTATACTACCGTTTGCTTTTCATGATTACAAATTTCCTTAATTTCAATTTCATTTCAAATTTTAATATTAAATATTTTAATTTTGGCCAAGACAGTGGTATCTAATAAATGTTGTAAGTCAAATGTAAGCAATCGCAAATGATGTTTTCGTAAAATTGTTTCTTCGTTAAATATGAAATTTTTTAAATTATTTGTAATATATTTTACGTCATTTAATAATTTTGAATTTATAGATTGCTTGTTGTTATTTACGATCAAGCCATTGTGAAGTCATTGACATCGTCGTAACGTGAATCCCTTTAATTGTTCACTATTTGCATTGCCCACATTACCAAACACTTTTTTATCGCATAAGCTTACGTTCGGTAGCGGCGGTTCGTGAGCGTTTCTATCCACCGAGCTGCTCTAGCGTGCTCACTTTCATTAGTACACGGATAATTCGATCCGCTTGCACTTAATTTTGTCTCTTGCTGATCGTCATAGCAGTCCATGTTTTCCTTGTTGTCAAAATTACATGCTTGCGCCTTCATTTGTTAATAAATTGTACATATATATATCAAACCTGCTCGACTTTTTATTCAAATCGAACTTGCAACAGCTATTGAAAACGCTTAACAATATCGGTGCATGCAACAACGCCTTATGCAATAAAAATGTTTGCTGACTCGGATTAATCAATTCCTGAATCTCCATAACATCACGTGAAAAACACGGAACTATTGATCAGATCAACCGCAAAACATCAGAAATATCAGGCGTTCAACACAGTCTGGATGGAAGGGCTGATGTATAAGATCAAATCAACGCTCCCAGCCAACACACATAAACTATTACAGTCGTACCTCTACGACAGGAAGTTTGCAGTAAGATGCAACTCTGCAATATCAGACGAACACCATATTAAAGCTGGCGTTCCTCAAGGCAGCGTACGGCCACTATACGTTCTCTTCACAGCAGATATCCCTACATGCAGAGGTCTAACAACATCAACTTTTGCTGACGATACAGCTATTCTCAGCAGCTCCAGATGCCCACTGCAAGCAACATCACAACTTGCTCGTCATATGGTTAAAGTAGGAAATTGGCTATCCGAGTGGCACAATAAGGAAGATCAATAATCATCTTTAGGGTTATTAAGTCCCAACCTGGGGATTTTTTTGGATTTAGATGCTGGTTGATAATTCTTGCGACTTCCTGCAGGCAAAATACAATTGGCTCATGTTGAAGCTGAGAGTCGTTTAATACGGTCGGAAGTGCGAACGCGTTTGTAGCAGGATTGGGCTGGAAAACTTTTTACAGATGATCCGCAAATGTTTTGGCTGCGTCTTCATCGCTCCGGGCCCAGCCGCCTACATGGTTTCTTAAAGGCATCACTGTTTCTGTCGGTGGGCTCAGAGTTGGATGAGATTTCCACAGAGAGTTTTTAGTGCTAAATGTTAATAGTTTCTCAATATATCGGCGTTGGGCATATTCTTCATCTCGCCTTAACGCTTTGGTGAGTTTACGTGTGGCGTTTGGATGTGTACTGCATTTGCTGGTGTTGGTGTTGAGATGTGTGCTGCTAACGGAATCAAGTTTGTTTGCTATTGAATCAATGTCAGCTATCAATCAATGTCAGTTCAACGTGTGAACTTAAAAATTTTTTGTACTTGAGTCAGTTAGTTTTTTGTGAGGTCAACTTACCGTGGCGATTTACAAACTCTGGGTGTCGTAGTAATTGTATAAGAACAGGCGAGTGTTCGGATGATAGTTCCGATAGTTCAGGTCGGGTAGTTTCTTGGGGTCCGTGGGCCAGTAGGTTGGTGTGCCAGGAGATACGTGGCCGAGCCTGCTGTTTACTTTTACTAGTGCGTTGTACAGCTGCTTTCCCTTTGGATTTACAAAGCGAGATCCTCAGTGTGTGCTTGGCATTATGGTCTCCTGCTGCTATAAAGTGTTCTCCTAATGAGTTGAAAAATTCCATTAATTGGTCTTCAGATATGGTGAATCGAGGGGGGCAGTAGACGCCAGGTAGCGCGATTTGGTTACTACTATCAAGATGTATTTTTAAAGATGTGACCTGTATATAGTATCGGGCGAACTCTTTGTGGTAGTGGTGCTTCAGCCGGCTTATAATCAAAATACCAGTCCCGCCGTGTGCACTTATCACCGCTTATCATCGGGATGATTGGTTCCGTAGAATGCGTATCCGCTTATTGTAAATTTATATTTGTTTGTAAGGTATGTTTCGGAGAGTAGCATATCGTCGATGTGATTGTCGAGTAGGAATTGAGCTAACTCAAGTTTATGCTGTGAAACGGCATTAGCATTCCACGTAGATATACATACGTAGCGAAACCATTGATTATTTTGACTGTTGCGATACAAGCATCTGTAGCAAAAGATTTTGATTTCGCATTAAATCTTGCATAGTTGTGTGCATAAATGTCATAAATTCTGTCAAGCTCTGCTGCAGCGTACATATCATTGCTTCGAAGTTGCTTTGTTGCTGCTCCTGTGGCTTGTTGTCTTGGGCCGTGTATAGAGGAGGCACCAGTCCTGATCTTAGGGCGCTTGCATAAGTTACGTTTTTAGATACAGATACGGGACCAAGGGAGGACCTGTCTGCAGTCGAAAAGAAGACGTCTAGGTTGCTTTTCGATGGAGTGTAGTTGGGCTGTGCGTTTTGACTGCGTGCTGTGTGCACACGCTGATGGATTTGAGACTTGAGTTCTTTGTAAATTGGGCAGCATCTGTAGTTAGCTGTGTGATTGCCGCACTTTTTTTTTTTTTGGAGTCATCTTTGCTTGCTGGACAGCGCGATAGGTCATGAAGATCGCCGCAAAACTACGCATACCGGGCGCAGTGTGCAGTAACACCTTGTGTGCCCATATTCTTGGCAGTTCATGAATTGTACCGGGCCGTTGCATTTATGTGGCTCTTCTATGGTGATTCTGCGGTGCAGTAGAAACTAAAGCTTGTAGATGGGGTGCACCTCATATTTTTTAATTGTCTGCGTCTCAGGCTCAAGTTCAACTTTGAAGAGTGGTTGTGGCTGTCGGTTCTTGTTTAGAATATTAAAAACTTGTTTAACGCAGAATCCTTTCTCATGTAGCACCTGGAGTATTTCCTTTGGTATGACATCGGACACTTTGCCTTTCAGTACAACTTGCAGGCCCTTGCTGCTTTTGGTACATGTAAAAGTTTTTTTGCTTTCGGTTAAGTACTTTTACAAAGCTCAAAACTTGTCTTCTGTTTTTTTCTGAACTTTAATCTCATGGATTTCACCCCTCATTAGGGGAATGATATGGAAATTGTCCTGACCGATGAGCTCAATAACTTTGGCAACAAAAGCGCTGAAGCTTTTCTCTCGTATAAATATAGGAGGTGGCTTTGGCTTTTTTTGTCGCCAACAAGAGATTCAAGGGGCAGATCGTCAGCGTTATCAGCTAAGATTTGAAATCTGTTGATGTTGTTAGAAGTTTCGCCGGGGTTGCCACGAGTGATTTTAGACTTGTTTGTGGGGTATTGGGGGCTCAATTTTTGCTTAATACGTATGTAGCGATCCATGTCTGTCTGTATGGCTGGCTTTACTTTTGCGTTGGCTGCGGAGTGTTTTGCTGGCGGCGCAGCAGTCATTGCGTTTGTAGAGCGGCCAGATGACACCGGTGCAATTGTTGTTGCAGTAGCTGTTTTGGCAGACGTCGAAGACAAAACAGACTGAGAGCGTGATCCATCTCTGTCGTGCGAGAGTTCGTTGGTCGCGTTTGAAGTGGTCGACTGCACGCGGTCGGGTTTCGTCGATGCTAGGGACGTAGACAGGGGGCACGAACGTACACACTACAAAGGAAATTTAGAGACAAAAATAAAGTCGAACCCTTTCCATTTTTGTTTACATTTGTTTTTCACATATTTATACCCGGTACTCGAAGAGCATAGGGGTATATTAGATTTGTGGAGATAACGGTTTTGTGTAACACCCAGAAGGAAGCGTTTCCGACCCCATAAAATATTTATATTCATGATTAGCATCAATAGCCGAGTCGATATAGCTATGTTTGTCTGTCCGTTTTCATGAGCGCCTATAGCTCAGAGACTATAAAAGCTAGAACAACACAATTTCGTATCCAGACTCCTGTACACTGTTACAAGTGTATTTCAAAATTTCGCCCCGCCCACTCAAAGGAAGAAAATCTCTGGCATGCACAATTTTAAAGATACGAGGAATCTAAAAACGCAGAATCATAGACAATGACCATATCTACCAGAGTGTTGCATCTGGATCAGATCGCATCATAAATATAGCCACAATGAAGAAAACCTTTTCGAAATGCATCGTTCCCTCTCGCTCTCTCTCACAAAGCGGGTTGGGTGCTATGCCTGATCGAATTTTTTGACGCCTAGATCTCAGAGACTATAAGAGTTAGATAATTTTCGCCATCGATTCTTACAAACGATAACTTAAACGACGCTTAATTAATGTACCTATCTAATCCCAAAATTGTTGGCTAAGAATAATTTGTTTTTCGACTTTTCTTGAGTTTTTACAAGGGGTTTATGTACAATTTATATCTGCATCGATCAGCTTTTCAGAACTGCAAAATTCAAAACAACCAGAAGTAAGATGCTTAAGTTATGTGAAAAAAGGAGCACTACCTCTAAAAAAAAAACAGATTTTAAAAAAATTCTTTAAAAAAAAACTACACCATAAAAAAACTCATACTTCTTTGAAGAAATTTTAAATCCCAAAGTCTATCAGAAAAAGTAATTTTTGGCCACAGCGGAAATAAAAAGTTAAATTTTGTCGAGTGGTGTAATTTAAGAGGAAGGGAATCAAGAGTATATGTGCTATGTTAGAGTGAATTATAATCCGAACATAAGACCCTAAACGGTTCATGCAAGGAATAATTCGATCTACAAAACGGAAGGAGCAACGGTATATAGTTTCTATTGTTTCTAATAGGAACCGTGAAGCTTATGCGGCTGAACAAGTCAGGGCTATCTACGTCACTTTTGATAAAATTGTGCACAAAAATCACACCAAGCATTTTTCTAAGATTAACTAAGGATGGAAGGTTTATTAAGAGCAATCTATTAGGGCAAGACGGCAATCTCACGCTTGCATCCCAGGCAGGGCCACGCAGAGCGAAAACTAAAATGTTTTTCTGGACTGATTATATTTGGTCCTGGTGCACTTTGTACTCAGGGCGCCATGTACAAGAACGATATTCTAAATCGGATGAACTAGCGAGATGAAGAGTTATGTATTATTATTATTTTTATTGAGTGAATTGAGTGACATCTCAAAAGTGCGCGCTCTGGTTTTCGCAAATCGTAAGATTCTTACAATTTAAAACTGTTTGCTAATGAGCTAGCGATTTCAGAAAGGAATTGCACATAGCACATGAATACAAATTAGTATGAGCGGGAAAAATATATAAACATAATTGCTAATGCTTTGAACTGGAAATTTATTTTAGTCTATTTTAATGTATTAAATTAATTTATTTCTAATGACACCTCAATTTAACCCATATAATAACCTTTGACAGATTAAATATCGATATCAATGATTGACATGGATTACAGATGGCGTTTGTTCTTTTATTCGTTTGTATTTTGTTTTCTCTTTTATTCGTTCTCTTTTGTTTTCATATATACGATTTCCTAAACCGAGGCATATTTCAACAAAATATTTCAATTTCCAACAGAAAAACAGATCTTCTCATCAAGTGAAATAACGTAAAACAAATTGGGAATGGAACACTATCGATAGCAAAAAGTTGCTAAAACCACAGCACACAGATTTCAATTCGTACGAATTTTTCCGAAATCGTAATCGTAAAAATTTACGATAACCGGAGAATATTTTATAGAGAGTCTTTTTATACCCGGTACTCGAAGTGTATAGGGGTATATTAGATTTGTGGTGATAGTAGATGTGCACACCCAGAAGGAAGCGTTTCCGACCCCATAACGTATATATATTTTTGATCAGCATCAATAGGCGAGTCGATAAAGCCATGTCTGTCTGTTCGTCCGTCTGTCCGTCTTCATTAGCGCCTAGATCTCAGAGACTATAAAAGCTAGAGCCACCAAATTTTGTATCCAGACTCCTGTGATATAACACTGTTAAAAGTGTTTTTCAAAATTTCACCCTGCCCCTTGCCGACCACACAAAGAGCAAAAATCTGTGGCATGCACAATTTTGTAGTGGACTAGAGAAGGATCATATCTATCAGAGTGTTGATTAGATCGGTTTATTATAGCCGGAGGATTATAGCCACAGTGAAGAAAACCATTTCGAAAAGTATCGTTCCCTCTCGCTCTCTCTCACACGCTCCCCCCACCTGATTTGCCTGTCCGTCTTGTTTGACGCATAGATCTCAGAGATTATTACTATTTTTCTGCTATACATTTCATGAATTCTAAAATGCGTGAAATTAAAATAACCTCTGTTTATCCGACGGAGAAGAATACATGAAATCATATCATACGACGTGTAATTTGGTAACAATTTTTGAAGAAAAATCTGGTCACACGATTCCATTTTATGAATTCAGGCTGAATCATAGTCAACTTTCGTCTTAGGATACGAGAAAATCTAAAACTCAGAATCATGGAAAATACCCGTATCTACCAGATTGCTGAATCTGGATCAGGTCGGATCATTATTATAGCCACAATGAAGAAAACCATTTCGAAATGCATCGTTCCTTCTTGCTCTCTCTCACACACCGGGGTTGGCGCTATGCCTGATCGAATTTTTTGACGCCTAGATTTCAGAGACTATAAGAGCTAGATCAACCAAACTTTCTATCCAAGCTCCGGTGATATCAAACTGAGACGAGTTTGTTTTTAAAATTTGGCCACGCCCCCTTCCACCCCCACAAAGTACAAAAATCTACAATTTCGAAGATACGGGAAAACCAAAAACACAGAATCATAGAAAATGACCATATCTATCAGAATGTTGAATCCGGATCAGATCGGATCATTAGTGTTATGTATCGATAGTTCTATACCATACGCAACACTGACTCTAATTGCTAGAAATATCTTAACGCATTATCTTATAAGGTATTAATCTGCTAGTGCCAATTTTTAATAAAGAACAGTCTAGAACCAGCACTCAAACCGCATAGTCATCCTTCCTCAAACACAACATTTTGGCGACGAGGCAAAAAAGTAAAATTCAGCCATAAAAATATTCGTTTTTATGTAAAGTCGTGTCGCGTAGTCGTGATATTCATCAAGATGCCGGCAGACGAAAGCGGGATTGAATTGTTGATCACTCAACAGCAGAAATTTGCAGCAGACATTTTGGAACAGCAACGGAAATGGATGCAAGAATTTTTAGACAAAACCAACTCTAATGCTAGCAATTCAAGTCAAGCGAGTGAATTAGCTATGTGCCCTGCATTTCACAAGTTCGACAAAGACAACCAGAATTGGGAGTCATATTTAGAACAATTATCGCAGCACTTCAATGCATATTCGTTCAGTGCAGAGCAAAAGAAAAAAGCGTATTTTCTTTCGTGGTGTGGTGTAAACATATTCGAGCTACTAAAAAACCTTTTCGGGAGTAACAAATTGAACGAGAATACATACAAAGAGCTCACAGACAAGCTCACAGTGCATTTCCCAACGAAATGCCATGTTGTTGCCGCTCGCTACGAGTTCCACAATAAAGAGAAGAAGGAAGGACAAACACACAAAGAGTGGGTAGCAGAATTGCAAGGAATCGCTCGAGAATGTCAGTTCGTGTGAAATGCTAATGGTAGTGTATCCAACAATGTAGATGAAATAATCCGGGATCAAATCATCGTACATACCCCGTATGATGCAGTACGGGCAGCTGCTCTTCAAAAGTCACAGCCAACTCTTGAAGATGTTCTCATAGTGGCAGAAACTTTTGAGACGACTACAAAAACCGTAACAACGCTCAAAAACAACATGGAGAAACAAGTTACACTCAACGCGATCCACACATATACCAAGAAACAAAAAAAGACAAGTGATGCCATACCGTACAAAAATGAACTAAAATCGTGCTCGGGTTGTGGCCTCTCTCACGCAAGAGAGAGATGCAAGTTCCGCGAAGCCGTATGTCACAAGTGCGGTAGAAAGGGACATATATCGGTTTGTATGTCAAAGCAAGACAAACGTGAAGAGCAATTCCAATGCAAAAAAGAATACAAAAATCAAGCAAACGAAATCGACACCATTGAAGAAGTGCACAGTGTCACAGGTCTGGTCAAAAGTGAACTAAATAAGAAAGTAATTGATCTCGAAATTTTAGAGACAGTGATTCCATTTCAAATAGACTCAGGAGCAACAGCCTCTGTAATCAACAGAAATACATACGAGTTGTTAAATAAGCCGCAATTGCACAAGTGTTCCCGAGTTTTACATGCGTTTGGACACACATCAATACCATTGCTAGAGGAGCTGCACACTGTGGCAAAGTGTGGTGAAAAAGAGAAAGATGTGGTAATAATAGTAGCAAACATACAAAAGTCAACGAATCTTTTCGGTATGGATTTATTTAATGTATTCGGATTCGGTATCATGCAAGTAGCAAACATTTATGAGGTGCACAGTGAAAACATATGTGACATTTCTAGTAAATTTAAAGACGTGTTCGAGCCTGCCATGGGTACCGTTAAAGATTTTAAAGCCAATATACTTTTGAAAGCTTCGGCAATACCAAAGTTCTACAAAAGCCGTAAAATTCCGTTCGCGCAAATAGACCAATTTAAAAAAGAAGCAAACAGACTAACAAAAGCCGAAATTTGGAAGCCGATTAAGTTCAGCAATTGGGCATCTCCAATTGTGATTATACCCAAGCCAGGAGGGGCAATTCGTATTTGTGGTGACTTTAAGCAAGCAGTCAACTCGCAAATCGATATAGAGCAGTATCCATTACCAACGAAAGAAGCTCTCTTTCACGTCATTCGTCATGGTAAGCAATTCAGCAAAATAGACTTAAAAGATGCATATCTTCAAATGGAACTGGATGAGGCTTCGAAGCAAGTTATGGTTGTAAACACGCCACTGGGACTTTTCCAGTATCAGCCATGGGTAAAGTAAATTACTACTGCAACTTCATTCCAAAGTACTCTCAGGTGGCTTCGCCCCTGAACCAGCTTCGCAGAAAAAATGTAGAATACCGTTTTGGTCCGCAACAGCAGCAAGCTTTTACAGCTTTGAAAACTCACATCGTTAATGCAACGCAGTTAGCTCACTTCGATGAAAACTTACCTGTTATATTAGCCACGGATGCTTCTTCATTTGGTATAGGGGTAGTCCGTTCTCATCTTCAGCACGATGGCACAGAGAGACCTATTGTTTTTGCATCTAAGACCCTTGACAAGCATCAAGTAAAGTACAGCCAAACCGAAAAAGAGGGCCTGTCCATAATATTCGGAGTAAAACGTTTCCACCAATATCTTTATGGAAGGAAATGCACATTAATAACCGATCATAAGCCACTTGTAACTATTTTCAACCCAGGCAAACATCTTCCGTTGATGACTTCAAACAGGTTACAACGCTGGGCTATCATTCTCCTGGCCTACAACTTCGATATGCAGTATCGATTCACATCTGCACACGGCAATGCAGATGCACTTTCACGACTGCCGGTGGGTACAGACTCAGAATTTGACAAAGAAGAGAAAGCTTGCCATACCGTGAACGAATTGATCCCACCTATTAATGCACAAATCATACGTACACACATAGAAGAAGACAGAACTCTCAGGGAAGTCATGTAGTATGTGTCTACGGGATGGCCAGAAAAACTTGAAGCAGACAACGAAGGCTTGCTGCCGTATTTCAATCGGAAGTTCGCTCTGACAATAAACCAGCAATTGTTATGCCTACATACAGAAACTAATCGAATCGTGATTCCAGTCAGTCTACGTGCCCGTATCCTGAAACTTCTACACGAGTGACATTGGGGTATTGTTCGAATGAAACAATTAGCCAGGGAACACGTTTGGTGGCCTAACATCGACGAAGAAATAAAAAACCTTGCTCAATCATGCAGCATCTGTAAATGCCATAACACGGCACCACCAAAAAAGTACCACAGTTGGCCCGCAGCAACAACACCGTGGGAGCGAATCCACATTAACTTCGCTGGTTCCATATTCGATGCTATGTGGCTAATTTGTGTAGACGCCTTTTCACAGTTTCCATTTGTTATTCAGATGTCGTCTACAACAACTACAAAACACGATCGCTGCCTTATCCTCTGTTGATGTTGATGAGTTGAGTTGTAAATTCGAACTGTTTTATTTTCAAAACTTATGCACTATATATAGGAAAATATAAGGTAATTAAAACTAAGACCAACGCTAAGAAAAGGAGGGATGTGCGGCACTTGTTCCCACGCTCATCCCTTCTAATGACACCTATTACATGCAAACCACATGTGTTAATAGATTTGGGTTCGACGTGACGCATGTATATGATTTTATGGTCGAACTCTATGTGTCCTTTTTTCTCAAGTGGCCTCCTTCAAGTGGACTGTTTTTTTTGTATTGGTTGACCTCTGTCGATTCCTGTTCATGTTTTATGAACATATTGCACGCGGTTTGCTAAAGATGTGATGTGAAGATGTGTGTTTTTACTACGGCGTGACCTGGTGTCCGGTTCTATTCATATTTTTGACATCTTGACGGCGATCTAGCAGTGTTATGGGAACTGTCTTTTAATTTGACTTTCTTCCGTATATACAGCATCAGTAAAAATAATTCGCTGTACTCCTGTTTGGGATGAAAGTTGAGTCCTTTCAGCTTTAGTCGCTTATCTTCAGCTTGTTTCCAAAAATTCCTTTGAAACTTTTGAACTAGTTTCCGTTTTTTAAGAGATTTTTTGGCTACATCTTCTTTCAGAACTGGTATTAGCAATAGGGATTTACGAATTTCAAAATCCCTTGGTGTCAAAACATCTTCGCCATTTATTTTGCTTGATATACAAAGTGGACGAGAGTTTTTTAATGTTTCAATTTGATTATTGCTTTCTGAGTATTCCTTGATTTTTACGAGGGGATACACTTTATGTATTGGTAGCTTGATCGTAGTTTTTTCCACTTTTATAGATACGACTTGTAATCGACCGTCTTTGGCTGGGTGGGCTTGTGGAGTTAGTGGCCATTTTGCCGGGTGAGTTTCTTCGTTTGTAATAAGAACGATATCTCTATCCAGTAGGTTCTCTTTTTTGTTTTTGACGGTTTCTTTTTCTCCGTTGAATTCTTTATTTGCGTCCGTTTCTTTTTCTTCGACGATTTTCTCTTTCTCTGTTACTTTCTGTTTGGCGTCTTTATTCTGCTCTTTTCCTGCTCAGTCTCAATATCGCTGATCCCCGAGATGGATCTCTTCTTCTGTTTGGACTCCATAGTTTCCCCTCCTTGAGCATGCGGATCCTCGTTGGATACTATTTAGTCCGCATCAGCATATTCGATCTCCGGCGCTATCCCTGGGTGGAGCCGGAACACTTGCAGCAGGTTGACTGTCTCCTTGATTCGTAGTGGATGGCTGCATTCCGTATAAATGGAGTGTTGTGGTGGGTCGACCCCATGGGCTATATATGGGCGTCGGTATGCTGCTGCCCTCGGTTGATTCCCCTGAGGCACGGACCCCAGGCTTATGACGGACCTTTGGTCGGACTCTGGCTCTTTGCAACGCGGTACTGTGCCTTCTTTTTGATTTCTGGCCTCCGAGATGTCTGAGTAGTGCGGTCCGGCCTCCCGCGGATCTTCCTCTACTTCCTCGTTCGAATGTGCCTCGGCTCGGCGTGGACTCATCAGGTCCCATTCAGCACAAAAACCGGCCTCCCTATGTGCTGGACGGTTGGTGGTGCTCAAATCACTGCCGGGCTCGTAGGTTAGTAGTTGGCCCCCGCATCCCTCGCCCAAGAGTGCAGACGCCAGGGTCCCGTGACTGCGCAGTATTGCATCGCGGTCCTCCGCGTCTGTGGTGAAGTTGTCGTCGTCTACTGCGGGTCCATAACTCCCGAACTGGCGTCAATTTACGGCGCCTACGTTATGGTTTGGCGGCAGTTGGACCCCAGCGGTCACAAAGCGACCTGGATGCGTATTTTTGCTTGTTTTGGCGATCTCAACATTATTTTCGGACTTCGGGAAGGCCAGCGTGAACCGACGTATTCTGGCGGTTTCAGTTTCTTGATTTTTTGTTTGGATGTTGACGTGCAATGACTGCACCATCAAGTGGCCCATGGGACACCAGCCGAATGCTGTTACGCGCGAATCCCAGGCCAAAACGCAGCCCTCCTCCCACCCAACCGACCGAGGGGCGCTGTCGCAAAACGCGCGACTCGTTAACCGAACCGATCGCGATCATGCAGGAAAGATAGATGTTAGACTAGTATTCGAGGAAAATTAGAACTAATCTTACTAAAGGAGTTAATCATGCATTAAAACTATCGTACACCACAACTACAATTACTAACTACGAGAAAGGTATGTGAGTATTAGTAATTTAAGAAGAGGAAGGGAATTAGTTGCCGATATAATATGGTAGAGGGAATTATAATCCGAGCATAAAACTCTAAAAGGTTCATGCAAGGAATAATTCGATCTACAAATCGGAAGGAAAGGTATATAATTTCTAGTAATTCTAATAGGAATCGTGAAGTTTATGCGGCTCAACAAGTCAGGGCTATCTACGTCACCCTTGATCAAGTTGTGCATAAAAATCACACCAAGCATTGTTCTACGGTTAACTAAAGATGGAAGGTTTATTAAAAGCGATCTACTAGAGTAAGACGGCAGTCTCACACTTGCATCCCAGTTGAGGCCGCGTAGAGCGAAAATTAAAAAGTTTTTCTGTACTGATTCTATACGGTCCTGGTGTACTTTGTACTGAGGGCACCATACACAAGAACCATATTCTAAAATCGGACGAACAAGCGATACATAGAGAGTCTTTGTTATATAGGGGTCGTCAAATTCCTTTGACCACCTCTTTATAAACCCAAGCACGCCCATGGCCTTATTTACCATGGTAGAAATGTGTTCAGAAAACTTTAACTTGGGATCTAGAAGAACACCAAGATCATCAACTAGGGTAATTCTCTCGAGAGAACCCCCGCCTAGTGTGTAAGGAGCCAGAAAGGCGCTGGAGCGATGAAATGTCATTACTTTACATTTCGAAGCATTAAGGTATAACAAATTTGCACAACACCATGACTGAAAGGTATTAAGATCGGATTGCAACCTGGAGTGAGATAAGCTGTCCTTGAACTGGACACACAGCTTAACATCATCCGCATACATAAGTACTCGAGAGTATGTTAATACCGAAGGCAGGTCATTTATAAAGAGTGTAAAGAGTAGGGGGCCTAGATGGCTGCCCTGTGGTACGCCCGAAGTAACCATAACTGGTGAAGATAGGGAGTTTTTGAAGAGGACTCTTTGGGACCTGGAACAAAGGTAGCTAGAAATCCATCTCAAGAGATTGGGTGGAAACCCTAAAAGGTCAAGTTTTTGTGCTAGGAGAGTGTGGTTTACAGAGTCGAATGCTTTACTGAAATCTGTGTAAATGACATCCGTCTGTAGATTACCTTGGAAGCCTTTAATGATAAAGGAGGTGAACTCCAATAAATTCGTGGTTGTTGATCTCCGCCTTATAAATCCATGCTGGGCTGGAGATATAAGTGATCTGCAAAGATGCTGCAGGTGCGGAGTTAAAATTTTCTCAAACACTTTAGGAATTGCGGATAACTTTGATATACCTCTGTAGTTCTTCGCGTCAGACTTACTACCTTTTTTATGGAGAGGAATAATGAACGACTCCTTCCATATGGAGGGGAAGCATGAAGAGTTAATGGACAGGCTGAATAGTTTAAGCAACGGTCCACACAGAGACTCGGCGCAGTATCTAAGTACACAGCCGGGAACTTCGTCCGGACCCGGTGAAAACACCGGCTTAACTTTCCGGAGATCAAGAAGCAGAGAGCTTTCATTTAGCAAGGGACTGAAGATGCCGTTCGACCTGGGTAAACCATATGGGTACGGCTGCCCGGAGTAGCATTCCTGAGAATAGGTTGTTTGGAAGTATTGGGCGAAAAGATCGGCAATTGCCTGATCAGTGTTTGCCGACGTTTTAAGAAATGATAGCGAGGATGGATGAGCGGACGTTTTACGCTTACTGTTTACGAAGCTGTAAAACTGCTAAGGGTCCTGAGAAAAACGTATCCTGCATCTAGATAGGTAGTTCTTATAGCACTGGGAATTAAGAACTGAAAAGTTTGACCGAGCCATTACATAGCGAGAGAGAGAAGAAGGAGCTCCATTCCTTCTTGATTTTAAGTTTTTTAGACTGGATAACTCTTTGGTAAACCAAGGGGGCTTCCCAGATCTAATAGGACAGGAAAGTGGGACACAAGACTCAAAAAGTGAGTCAAGTGCATCATAGAAAATGTTTGTGCATATTGTAACATCAGTGCACAAATACAAAGCGGACCAATCAAAATCCCTAATGAGGTTATTAAGCTTCGCAAGCTCGGCTTTACGAAAGCAGCGGACACATTGAGGTAGCCTACCCGACCGATCCAATGCGGTTGGTCCTATATCGAGCGGCACTTCAAGTGTAGGATGGTAGGCGTCTTCAGGTATAGTGAGCGGAGGGACTCGGGTTAACAACGCAATGGTCGGATCCGTTACAAAGCACAGATCAAGCAATCGACCCAGGGAATTTTTCACATGGTTGACTTGAGACAGGGATAAGTCGAGTAAGCCGTCTATAAAGTCATGTCGTGACAAGGGGACTAGGTTATTAGACTCGTTTATCGAAGACCAAACAGTTCCTGGTAAATTGAAATCCCCAAGAACTATCATATGATCTTTATCCGATAGCGAGGAAGAAACAGCGCTTAAGGCGGAAAAGTGCTGCTCATAAATTGCGATATCCGAAGAAGGTGGAATATACGAGCATGTAATAAAGACTGAAAAAGCGGGAAGAATCAGTTTTATACACAGGAATTCCAGTTCTTGTTGAATCTGGACTGTAAAATGTTCCGACGTGAAGTTAGAGTCCACTGCAATCAGAACCCCACCTGCACGTCGAGACGAACGGTCATTTCTAAAGATTGTGTACCGACCTGCCAAAACTTCAGAACTAAGAATTTCCGGTTTTAACCAGGTCTCTGTAAACACAATTACATGGGATGCAAATGCGACGCTATCCCGAAACAGAGTGCTGAGCTTACTACGCAAGCCTCTAACATTCTGGTAGGTGATTAAGAGAAAGGAAGTTAGTTTTTTGGATGGGTGGACTGGGAAGATGAGGATGGAGCACTGGCCTGACTAGTATTAAGAGTTATTGGGGGCCTACTCTTCTTCTTTGCCTTAAACTCCTTCACCACCATGTTCTCTGGCCAAAATTTGGCAGAGCAAATGGTGTCAAAATGAGTTGGGGAGACGCTTATTTTGAATGAAGCTACATCCCTGGCATAAGAGAAGTTAAACTTCTCCACCTTTAAACCGTCGGCTTGTATATTGCTTTGAATAAAAGCAGTAACGTCATCTATAGTGGTGTAAGGGGCAAGCCATGAGACAAATATTTGTCGTTTACGTGTAGGTGTGATCACCACCAATCTTGGGTTTGGCACCACAGACCTTGTACCTGTGATGGCAATACCCGGTGGTCCGGGTCGTATGTTTGTTGGTGGGATCGAAGTGGACGGGATATTAGTAATGCTGGCGGGCTCGACGGACACGGACGCTACGGAAATTTCTGGTTGTACGTTCTCCGAAGTGATAAATTCGGCTGCCGAATTTGCATCACCAGCAGCTTTCGTTGCCCTTGGAATAGCAAATGATATCGGCTGCTGCACAATTGGAGTGGTCGGAGTCGGTTGTTCGGCAACGGGCGGCAAAGGGACAGTTGGGGCTTGCAGATCCCTCGGAGTGACCTTTTTTCGCCTAGGAGACTCATTCAGCAGTTGCAAACTGCTAAACAAAGACTCCATGGCTAGGAGCCGATCGTACTGCTTTTTAAAGCCCACGGTCAGCTCCTTAAAGCCATTCCGCGTCTGCCCCATAAACCTGGCAATCTCTATGTGAGCCCCCCGGCATGCCTCACAACAGTAGAACAAGCCATTATGCTTGGAAATTGCATCACCCACGAGGCCTGAGTACCCAGCGCACTTTGCGTGCATTGCTTTTCTGCAAAGATAGCAGGGGATACTCGACTGATCAGGGGTGACCACCTGTTTGCAGGTTTTTTTGGTACAGATAATAGGTGATTCCATTTTAAATACAATAAACAAAATTTATTTCAAAACAAATAGAAATCAGACCAGTGTGCCAGGCAAACGCTTAAAGCGGAATTAGTAAAAACTTAGCGGAGAGAGGAGAGCGGTTGCAGCAGCTGCAATGAGAGAGAGAGAGAGCGCTACTACACAGAAAGTATTGAGAGCGAGAGAAGAAGAACAGTTATTTATGTTTGGGTTATAGGGAGAGAGTGATGCTAAAGCACAGACTACAAGATGAGAGCGGGCTAAATTCAATGTGAGAGCGTACTTACGAAAAGCAACAACAAAAACACAATGTTAACCGACGCAAAAAAGAATTATTAAATTATGATTTACACAGTAAATAGGCATGCACTCGCGATTCAGGATAGACTTTAAGTTAGCAAGTTAATTTGTTAGTTCGCAAAAGATTTATTTTGGACAAACACCGGTTGTTTATACAAAATAAGTGAAAAATGAGCGGAGCGCAATGAAAAAACGCGTCTGAACACTACGAGAGAGATAGACGAGATGTTTAACTGTTTTTGTTTTTGTCCCCCACATCCCGTGTATGTCGTGCAATACATTTTGAAGATGTCTTGTGAGAGATTCTGCGATTCAATATAAAGTCTTCTCATTTTTGATAATTTATCTTTCATTAAATTGAGATTGTATTGGGTGACCTCTTGATACATACTGTCGTCTATCTCACATCGTATCTCGTTGCAAAGGCGTAGTAGTTCCTCTGCCTGTCTATTGTTCTGACAAGTTGCTTTCTGACTTACAGATTGGTTTATGGTGATGTCTAAGAACTTTTCTCCGAAACTTCCGGCTGTTTTGTTTGTTCCGCCGGACTTTTCTTTTAGGATTTTTCTTCTGTAGTGCCTTTCATCTAAGATGTTGTATTCTAATCCGAGCGCGTTCAGACTTTTTTGCATGTTTCTCCTGTAGTGCCTTTCGTCTAAGATGTTTCTTTCTAATATCACACCTTTCTCACCATTCAGTTGTCTGATTAGTTTCATGTATTTTTCCATTAAGAAATAGAATATTATTCGTTCGAAATATTCTCCCTTTCCGACACCATCCTTCATTAATTTTTCGTGATTTGCTACAATAGCTGTCTTTATCGTCTCCAAACTTTTCAGAGCGTCTACTGTTGTGTTTTTAGGTAGCGGTTTTTCTTCTAATTCATCGTGAAGCTTTAACATTTCTTCTTCCAACTGCTCCTGCTCTTCTAGCAACTTTTGCCGAATCGTGGCCATTTTTTTATTTTTTTTATTTTTTGCTAAGCCTTTTAGTCTTAAGTGAACCGTTGGGGGTGTTTTTATTGTGGTCGCCTAGTTGACTACGTTGTGCCCCGACTCACAACTTGGACGTGTTCACTTAGGCAGAGTTTATTTTGCGATTTTATCTACTGTGTCTCTTACCACTGATGGGGGAGATCAGTATCCTTTTTTGGATTTTATCTACTGTGTCTCTTACCACTGGTGGAGGAGATCAGTATCCTTTTTGCGACTTTATTTACTGTGTATCTTACCACTGGTGGGGGAGATCAGTATTCTTTTTGGATTTTATCTACTGTGTCTCTTACCACTGGTGGAGGAGATCAGTATCCTTTTTGCGACTTTATTTACTGTGTCTCTTACCACTGGTGGGGGAGATCAGTATCCTTTTTGGATTTTATCTACTGTGTCTCTTACCACTGGTGGGGGAGATCAGTATCCTTTTTTGGATTTTATCTACTGTGTCTCTTACCACTGATGGGGGAGATCAGTATCCTTTTTTGGATTTTATCTACTGTGTCTCTTACCACTGATGGGGGAGATCAGTATCCTTTTTGCGACTTTATTTACTGTGTCTCTTACCACTGGTGGGGGAGATCAATAACTTATTGTCGTATTTTTTAATTATTGATAGTGACCTTGGTATGGAAACCCAAGGGATTACGCTATTCTGTTTTTATTGCCACTAGCACCTTGTTATAAAATTCAAGGGTTTACGCTATTATGTCTCTTACCACTGGTGGGGGAGAACAGAGGCTTGGTGTTTTTTAGGTTGCGACCTTACTATCGAAGACAAGGGTTTATGCTTTTCCTGGTGCTGATACTTCTGAATTTCTTACCACGGGTGGGGGAAACACAGAGGCTCGATGGACCAAATGTTGATGCTGCTTGTATTCTCCAGA
The DNA here is from genome assembly GCA_963969585.1 of Drosophila helvetica. Classification (NCBI taxonomy): domain Eukaryota; kingdom Metazoa; phylum Arthropoda; class Insecta; order Diptera; family Drosophilidae; genus Drosophila; species Drosophila helvetica. Next base: position 32,876,310 of record OZ018401.1, on the reverse strand, counting down.
TCAAGGATGAATCCGGCTCGAAGGACCATATGTTGATGTTGATGAGTTGAGTTGTAAATTCGAACTGTTTTATTTTCAAAACTTATGCACTATATATAGGAAAATATAAGGTAATTAAAACTAAGACCAACGCTAAGAAAAGGAGAGATGTGCGGCACTTGTTCCCACGCTCATCCCTTCTAATGACACCTATTACATGCAAACCACATGTATTAATAGATTTGGGTTCGACGTGACGCATGTATATGATTTTATGGTCGAACTCTATGTGTCCTTTTTTCTCAAGTGGCCTCCTTCAAGTGGTTGGCCTGTGTCGGTTCCTGTTCATGTTTTATGAACATCCTCCATTTTTGCAATCGAAGGATATCCCAGAACCCTGGTCAGCGACAACGGTCCGCAGCTTACGGCAGACTCCTTCAAGGATTTTTGCAATCTACATGGTATCAAGCACATCACTACAGCACCGTTTCACCCAGCATCCAATGGATTAGCAGCACGATTTGTGCAATCGTTCAAATTCTCCGTCAAAAAGAATCTTCAAGATGGGTTTCCAGTTTGAACAGCAGTAACGAAGTATCTTGCTTCCTATAGGTTCAAACCCAACGCACAAGGAAAAACTCCTGCTGAGCTTATTCATGGTCGTCCAGTTCGCACAGTATAAAGCCAACTTTTCGAGAAGCCTGTCGAAACGAAGCAGCAAATCTCAAAGTACTTTCCGAACCAGAAGGTCTTCACTCGTAATTTTTCGAGGGGAGAAAAGTGGATTGAAGGCATTATTGACCGTCCAATTGGGAAAATGCTTTACATCGTTCGCACAACAAATGGCTATGTCAAGCGCCATTTCAATCAGCTGAAACCAAGGTTGTCAGCAAACACCTCCGACGACAGCTCCGCAAAGTTTTGGTATGCACCCGGAATCCCACAACCAGCTTCTTGTCAAGAAGCACAGCGCCAAGAAGAACCGCCAGCTCCTCCAACATTACATCATCCTGATCCCGATCCTGGTTCCCCTGGAAGCTCAGTGGAACCCATCCAGCAGCCGGTACAGGTACCTTCACGACGCCGGTCCGGCATACCAGTTCGACGAAGCACTCGGACTCGCCACGAAGTTAATCGTTTCTCACCTAATGATTTCAGATAATTTACAAAATAAAACATTCTAATTTAAAGGAGGAAATGTGTTATGTGTCGACAGTTCTATACCATACGCAACACTGCCTCTAATTGCTAGAAATATCTTAATGCATTATCTTATAATGTGTTAATCTGCTAGCGTCCGTTTTTAATAAAGAACAGTCTAGAACCAGCACTCAAACCGCATAGTCATCCTTCCTCAAACACAACAATTAGAATAGCCAGAAGGAAAAAATGAAATTTCAGTGGCCTTCCAAGCGCTTACTCATACCCTCTCTCTCTCGCACACAGCCGTGTATGTGTATGTAAGGACGTAGATGTAGGCATGTAGAGAAGACAGATGTAAAACACGTATGTAAACAAAAATGGAAACATCCGGTATAAATCAAATCTCGCCCATGGCCTTATTTATCATGGTAGAAATGTGTTCAGAGAACTTTAACTTGAGATCTAATAGAACACTAGTCTGGTGAACATTTTCTAACTGAATCCTTCACGAGGGTGCCAACTGGGCAATTGGTTCTGCATTATACCGGCAGGGGCAGGTGCAGAAGATGCCTCAGTTGGAAGTAAAGTCAGAAGGACCCAAGCTGGAAGTAGTGGGCAGGGAGTTGATCTCGTCTGTGCCAAAGTAAAAGGTGCACTTCCCCATTGCGGTGCAAGGAGAGCGAGCACTGAAGCTGCTGCAAAGACAGAACTCAGGCAAGGTCCTGCATGCTGGTAGCCCATTACCCAATGAGGGGCCAGATCCTCCAGATCAGCAAGGAGGAGGAGAATCTGCTTTACCCGAAATTCGGGAAGATGGCATGGGGTGCAGGCAACGTCTACTTACGTTTCAAGAAGAAGAAGTCTTAACAGCACTGATGGAAGCTCACTTCTCAGGATGCACAGAGGTCACTGATCACAAAAAGCATCAGGAGCCAGCAATCGACCATCGACCGATCTGATAGCCTCTAAGAGATTCCATTGGGCCATAGATTCCCTTACGGGCATAAGAGCACCTAGACTGGACGGAATATTTCCAGCTATGCTGCAAGTGACCAAAAAGGTGATCACCCCGGCATATTCGCAATATGCTCGGCATGTCTACGTACAGGCTATATCCCTATCCAATGGATAACAGCAAGAGTTGTCTTCCTCCTAAGGGCAGGAAAGTGCAGCCATGCTAGCCCTAAGGATTATAGACCGATAAGTCTTACCTCTTTTCTTCTAAAAACGCTGGAAAAGCTGCTGGATCTACACATCAAGAATGAGGTAGGGGGACTGATGTCAACCAACCAGCATGCCTACACCAAAGGGAAATCAGTTGAGACAACTCTGCATTTGTTAGTAGCTACCGTCGAAAAAGCTCTCAACAATAAAAGTATGCACTGGGAGTATTCGTAGATATATGCGGAGCATTTAATAACGTAGCTACGAAGGCAATATTGGAGCGCTTAGAAGCAACCAACATACAACCAGCAATCAACCTGTGGATAAAGAACCTTCTAAGTTGTAAACGGCTGCAATCAGAATGGGGCACCGCTTCCGCGGTAATGGGGGCACACAGAGGCACACTTCAGGGTGTAGTCCTGTCGACTTTTCTGTGGAATCTGATGGTCGGCAACCTCATCAAGAGATTCGAGAGGAAGGCCCCAAAAATAACACCTTATGTAGATGGCATAAGCATACTTCCACTTGTATTTCGGGTGCATGTCTCTAGGACTCGGAATGAACGCGGACAAGACGGACCTCACCCTCGTCACCACGAGATACAAAATACCGGAATGGATCCCCCCGAAAATTAACCAAACATGGCTAGTCCCAAAAACACAAGTCAAATACTTTGGCACAGTACTGGACAGCAAACTGGCATGGAGACCCAATATAGTGGAAACGGTGAGGAAGGATGTTCATGCCGAAAAGCATTCACCATGCGCCCACTCAAATGAAGCAAAATCCAACACAAAAGCTCAATGGCAATGTTGCTGAGCGGCGGCCTGCGAGTACGAAGATGTTTAGAATGAAGCTTTTTCTGTTATTTATTAAAAAGAATAAACTGAAGTAAAGCAGTCGCATGCGCATTGTTGTAATTCCCGAGACTCGAATTACGAAGAAGATCAGCCTTCAAGAAAAGCCGTCAACCATCTCCTCATCAAAGAATACCACTGGCAGGGACTCCCACCACAAACATTGGTCCTTCGAGCCGGATATTAAGTGTGGATTTTTTACGTATATCACGGATAAACATCCCCTAAATCCGCTCGCCTCAGTTTGCTTCTAAGAAACTGCCAGCTAAGTAATACAAAATTCAAAAAAATTCGTTGGGCAAGGTTCTGTGTGTGTAGTGTGTGAAAAATTCCATAAAAGAAAAGTGCAAGTGATACGGAAAAAGCGAAGAGAAAAAAGAAGACCTCCATTTATTCATGTGTATGTACATACATCAACTCTCCCAGTTTTCTCCGCCAAAATTTCCAAGTGCAATAAATATGTACATAAACTCTGAAGTTGTTTCCCCTCCGCGTCTAACTCAACAAACCCAGTGCATCGAACCGATCGTAGCGAACGTTCCTTGCATACATACATATGTACAGACATATATACTTTGATTTTTCAGCGCTTTTCTTATCGAAAATACCCACAGTTCTTCCTATCCTGTAAAAAATCAGAGCCTGCCCAGAAAGTTCAAGTGCATGTTCATTTTTTTGTGTAATCCGACACACCTGCATTCATATGCTTCCTTTTCTACTAACACAAAATATTGATATCCAAAACCTAAAAATAAAACAGATTATCTGCAACAATAAACATACACACGCGCATAGATATTTACTTGTCGAATTTCAAGCATAGTACTTTCAAACTAACAGTGTGACCGCGCCGATAACGATAAAAAATACCCTCGGTCCCAAAAAAACACAACAATTAGAATAGCCAGAAGGAAAAAATGAAATTTCAGTGGCCTTCCAAGCGCTTACTCATACCCTCTCTCTCTCGCACACAGCCGTGTATGTGTATGTAAGGACGTAGATGTAGGCATGTAGAGAAGACAGATGTAAAACACGTATGTAAACAAAAATGGAAACATCCGGTATAAATCAAATCTCGCCCATGGCCTTATTTATCATGGTAGAAATGTGTTCAGAGAACTTTAACTTGAGATCTAATAGAACACTAGTCTGGTGAACATTTTCTAACTGAATCCTTCACGAGGGTGCCAACTGGGCAATTGGTTCTGCATTATACCGGCAGGGGCAGGTGCAGAAGATGCCTCAGTTGGAAGTAAAGTCAGAAGGACCCAAGCTGGAAGTAGTGGGCAGGGAGTTGATCTCGTCTGTGCCAAAGTAAAAGGTGCACTTCCCCATTGCGGTGCAAGGAGAGCGAGCACTGAAGCTGCTGCAAAGACAGAACTCAGGCAAGGTCCTGCATGCTGGTAGCCCATTACCCAATGAGGGGCCAGATCCTCCAGATCAGCAAGGAGGAGGAGAATCTGCTTTACCCGAAATTCGGGAAGATGGCATGGGGTGCAGGCAACGTCTACTTACGTTTCAAGAAGAAGAAGTCTTAACAGCACTGATGGAAGCTCACTTCTCAGGATGCACAGAGGTCACTGATCACAAAAAGCATCAGGAGCCAGCAATCGACCATCGACCGATCTGATAGCCTCTAAGAGATTCCATTGGGCCATAGATTCCCTTACGGGCATAAGAGCACCTAGACTGGACGGAATATTTCCAGCTATGCTGCAAGTGACCAAAAAGGTGATCACCCCGGCATATTCGCAATATGCTCGGCATGTCTACGTACAGGCTATATCCCTATCCAATGGATAACAGCAAGAGTTGTCTTCCTCCTAAGGGCAGGAAAGTGCAGCCATGCTAGCCCTAAGGATTATAGACCGATAAGTCTTACCTCTTTTCTTCTAAAAACGCTGGAAAAGCTGCTGGATCTACACATCAAGAATGAGGTAGGGGGACTGATGTCAACCAACCAGCATGCCTACACCAAAGGGAAATCAGTTGAGACAACTCTGCATTTGTTAGTAGCTACCGTCGAAAAAGCTCTCAACAATAAAAGTATGCACTGGGAGTATTCGTAGATATATGCGGAGCATTTAATAACGTAGCTACGAAGGCAATATTGGAGCGCTTAGAAGCAACCAACATACAACCAGCAATCAACCTGTGGATAAAGAACCTTCTAAGTTGTAAACGGCTGCAATCAGAATGGGGCACCGCTTCCGCGGTAATGGGGGCACACAGAGGCACACTTCAGGGTGTAGTCCTGTCGACTTTTCTGTGGAATCTGATGGTCGGCAACCTCATCAAGAGATTCGAGAGGAAGGCCCCAAAAATAACACCTTATGTAGATGGCATAAGCATACTTCCACTTGTATTTCGGGTGCATGTCTCTAGGACTCGGAATGAACGCGGACAAGACGGACCTCACCCTCGTCACCACGAGATACAAAATACCGGAATGGATCCCCCCGAAAATTAACCAAACATGGCTAGTCCCAAAAACACAAGTCAAATACTTTGGCACAGTACTGGACAGCAAACTGGCATGGAGACCCAATATAGTGGAAACGGTGAGGAAGGATGTTCATGCCGAAAAGCATTCACCATGCGCCCACTCAAATGAAGCAAAATCCAACACAAAAGCTCAATGGCAATGTTGCTGAGCGGCGGCCTGCGAGTACGAAGATGTTTAGAATGAAGCTTTTTCTGTTATTTATTAAAAAGAATAAACTGAAGTAAAGCAGTCGCATGCGCATTGTTGTAATTCCCGAGACTCGAATTACGAAGAAGATCAGCCTTCAAGAAAAGCCGTCAACCATCTCCTCATCAAAGAATACCACTGGCAGGGACTCCCACCACAAACATTGGTCCTTCGAGCCGGATATTAAGTGTGGATTTTTTACGTATATCACGGATAAACATCCCCTAAATCCGCTCGCCTCAGTTTGCTTCTAAGAAACTGCCAGCTAAGTAATACAAAATTCAAAAAAATTCGTTGGGCAAGGTTCTGTGTGTGTAGTGTGTGAAAAATTCCATAAAAGAAAAGTGCAAGTGATACGGAAAAAGCGAAGAGAAAAAAGAAGACCTCCATTTATTCATGTGTATGTACATACATCAACTCTCCCAGTTTTCTCCGCCAAAATTTCCAAGTGCAATAAATATGTACATAAACTCTGAAGTTGTTTCCCCTCCGCGTCTAACTCAACAAACCCAGTGCATCGAACCGATCGTAGCGAACGTTCCTTGCATACATACATATGTACAGACATATATACTTTGATTTTTCAGCGCTTTTCTTATCGAAAATACCCACAGTTCTTCCTATCCTGTAAAAAATCAGAGCCTGCCCAGAAAGTTCAAGTGCATGTTCATTTTTTTGTGTAATCCGACACACCTGCATTCATATGCTTCCTTTTCTACTAACACAAAATATTGATATCCAAAACCTAAAAATAAAACAGATTATCTGCAACAATAAACATACACACGCGCATAGATATTTACTTGTCGAATTTCAAGCATAGTACTTTCAAACTAACAGTGTGACCGCGCCGATAACGATAAAAAATACCCTCGGTCCCAAAAAAACACAACAATTAGAATAGCCAGAAGGAAAAAATGAAATTTCAGTGGCCTTCCAAGCGCTTACTCATACCCTCTCTCTCTCGCACACAGCCGTGTATGTGTATGTAAGGACGTAGATGTAGGCATGTAGAGAAGACAGATGTAAAACACGTATGTAAACAAAAATGGAAACATCCGGTATAAATCAAATCTCGCCCATGGCCTTATTTATCATGGTAGAAATGTGTTCAGAGAACTTTAACTTGAGATCTAATAGAACACTAGTCTGGTGAACATTTTCTAACTGAATCCTTCACGAGGGTGCCAACTGGGCAATTGGTTCTGCATTATACCGGCAGGGGCAGGTGCAGAAGATGCCTCAGTTGGAAGTAAAGTCAGAAGGACCCAAGCTGGAAGTAGTGGGCAGGGAGTTGATCTCGTCTGTGCCAAAGTAAAAGGTGCACTTCCCCATTGCGGTGCAAGGAGAGCGAGCACTGAAGCTGCTGCAAAGACAGAACTCAGGCAAGGTCCTGCATGCTGGTAGCCCATTACCCAATGAGGGGCCAGATCCTCCAGATCAGCAAGGAGGAGGAGAATCTGCTTTACCCGAAATTCGGGAAGATGGCATGGGGTGCAGGCAACGTCTACTTACGTTTCAAGAAGAAGAAGTCTTAACAGCACTGATGGAAGCTCACTTCTCAGGATGCACAGAGGTCACTGATCACAAAAAGCATCAGGAGCCAGCAATCGACCATCGACCGATCTGATAGCCTCTAAGAGATTCCATTGGGCCATAGATTCCCTTACGGGCATAAGAGCACCTAGACTGGACGGAATATTTCCAGCTATGCTGCAAGTGACCAAAAAGGTGATCACCCCGGCATATTCGCAATATGCTCGGCATGTCTACGTACAGGCTATATCCCTATCCAATGGATAACAGCAAGAGTTGTCTTCCTCCTAAGGGCAGGAAAGTGCAGCCATGTTAGCCCTAAGGATTATAGACCGATAAGTCTTACCTCTTTTCTTCTAAAAACGCTGGAAAAGCTGCTGGATCTACACATCAAGAATGAGGTAGGGGGACTGATGTCAACCAACCAGCATGCCTACACCAAAGGGAAATCAGTTGAGACAACTCTGCATTTGTTAGTAGCTACCGTCGAAAAAGCTCTCAACAATAAAAGTATGCACTGGGAGTATTCGTAGATATATGCGGAGCATTTAATAACGTAGCTACGAAGGCAATATTGGAGCGCTTAGAAGCAACCAACATACAACCAGCAATCAACCTGTGGATAAAGAACCTTCTAAGTTGTAAACGGCTGCAATCAGAATGGGGCACCGCTTCCGCGGTAATGGGGGCACACAGAGGCACACTTCAGGGTGTAGTCCTGTCGACTTTTCTGTGGAATCTGATGGTCGGCAACCTCATCAAGAGATTCGAGAGGAAGGCCCCAAAAATAACACCTTATGTAGATGGCATAAGCATACTTCCACTTGTATTTCGGGTGCATGTCTCTAGGACTCGGAATGAACGCGGACAAGACGGACCTCACCCTCGTCACCACGAGATACAAAATACCGGAATGGATCCCCCCGAAAATTAACCAAACATGGCTAGTCCCAAAAACACAAGTCAAATACTTTGGCACAGTACTGGACAGCAAACTGGCATGGAGACCCAATATAGTGGAAACGGTGAGGAAGGATGTTCATGCCGAAAAGCATTCACCATGCGCCCACTCAAATGAAGCAAAATCCAACACAAAAGCTCAATGGCAATGTTGCTGAGCGGCGGCCTGCGAGTACGAAGATGTTTAGAATGAAGCTTTTTCTGTTATTTATTAAAAAGAATAAACTGAAGTAAAGCAGTCGCATGCGCATTGTTGTAATTCCCGAGACTCGAATTACGAAGAAGATCAGCCTTCAAGAAAAGCCGTCAACCATCTCCTCATCAAAGAATACCACTGGCAGGGACTCCCACCACAAACATTGGTCCTTCGAGCCGGATATTAAGTGTGGATTTTTTACGTATATCACGGATAAACATCCCCTAAATCCGCTCGCCTCAGTTTGCTTCTAAGAAACTGCCAGCTAAGTAATACAAAATTCAAAAAAATTCGTTGGGCAAGGTTCTGTGTGTGTAGTGTGTGAAAAATTCCATAAAAGAAAAGTGCAAGTGATACGGAAAAAGCGAAGAGAAAAAAGAAGACCTCCATTTATTCATGTGTATGTACATACATCAACTCTCCCAGTTTTCTCCGCCAAAATTTCCAAGTGCAATAAATATGTACATAAACTCTGAAGTTGTTTCCCCTCCGCGTCTAACTCAACAAACCCAGTGCATCGAACCGATCGTAGCGAACGTTCCTTGCATACATACATATGTACAGACATATATACTTTGATTTTTCAGCGCTTTTCTTATCGAAAATACCCACAGTTCTTCCTATCCTGTAAAAAATCAGAGCCTGCCCAGAAAGTTCAAGTGCATGTTCATTTTTTTGTGTAATCCGACACACCTGCATTCATATGCTTCCTTTTCTACTAACACAAAATATTGATATCCAAAACCTAAAAATAAAACAGATTATCTGCAACAATAAACATACACACGCGCATAGATATTTACTTGTCGAATTTCAAGCATAGTACTTTCAAACTAACAGTGTGACCGCGCCGATAACGATAAAAAATACCCTCGGTCCCAAAAAAATACTATTAATACCATTTAAGTTTCAAAAAATACTATTTAAATACCCATAATTAAAGTCGATTAAGTGTTTTACCTATTAAAATAAATAAAAAACATTAATTCATATTTTCCAACCTATTTTTCTTTTATTTTAATTAATTTACAAACTTAAAAATGTAATTCACAAAATTAAACAGCCTTTTTTTAATTACAAAATTATTATCAGCCTTTCCATTTCTTGTTTTTGATAGTTTAAATTAAACTTAAAAATTACAGTTCATTTAATTCTATTCATAACAATTCCTCCGTTTCTTCAACAACTTGAACCAGCATGAAATATCAGTATACACCATGACAAATATAAATACTTTTTGGCCAATTTTGGTATAAAAAAATACCATAAAGTATTTAAAATACCATAAATGGTCTACCATACCATAAACCCAGCAAACTTAGCCGAAAGCTCTCGGCAGCCTACGTACATACATATTGTTTATTGTTTAAAATTGTTTAAAGTTTAATAATGTGCAGTTAAACTGTAGGGGGAAAAATTAAATGACAAGTGTGTATCCTACGAAACTTAGGCAAGATACAAGATAAACTTAATATATAATTTAAAATTATTACAATATGTTATTCATTAGGATAGATTTGAACGTGTTAGAACTAGAATCAAAGGAGAACAGATGAAAAAATTTGTTATAATTTCGGCAAGGGCTACGGAAAGATTCCTGATCTGAGTAGTTAGAAAGGCAGAGTTGAAGGTGGAGAGGAAAGTAATGCCTTGTCGGACGGGATGGGACAGCAAAACTAATAAGACTAATAAGGGCAGATGATTCAACCTCACCGGAGAGAAGCTTGTGGAGAAAAAGAACTCCATGACAGATCCTACGGGACTTCAGAGATTGGAGGTTAATGAGGCGCAGCCTGCTTTCGTAGGAAGGGAGATGTATCACAGAGTCCTAATTAAGTGCACGGAGTGCAAAGATGAGGAATTGTTTCTGCACGGATTCAAGCATATCTTGAAATTTTTGGTAATGTGGTGACCAGACACAGGAACCATATTCCAAGATAGGCCGGACCAGAGAAACGTATAAGACTTTAGTGGTGTAAGGGTCAGTAAATTCCTTAGACCATTTTTTGACAAAACCAAGAACTCCATTGGCTTTATTCGAGATGGAGGAGATATGAGAATTAAAAGAAAGATTTGGAACAAAGATGACGCCTAGGTCATTAACTTTGAACTGGCGTTCTAAGATACAGCTATTGATGGAGTAGTCAAATAGGTATGGCTTGATGCGGTAGAAAGTCATGATATTACATTTAGAAATGTTCAGTGGAAGAACGTTAATAAGGCACCAGTTATTAAGAGCGTCAAGATCCGATTGCAGAGATAACGGGGACGCAGGGCCATTATAGGAAAAACATACTTTAACATCGTCAGCGTACATAAGGACACGGGAGTGAGATAAGACTAGAGGAAGATCATTAATGAAGATCATTAAGCTTGTGCGTATTCCTCTTTGTGCATCGGCTTGTGATACCCAGCATAAGGCGGGTAAATGTTTTCTTTTTTAAAAAGGTTCGGCACTTCGAATATATTCTTCAATTGTTATATATATAAAATTTCTTGAAGAAGTGAATAAAACTTTATTAAGAATTATATTCCAGCATTCCTACAATATATAAAAAAATAAAAAAAATCAGGCAGGTTACAATCAGGCAGGTTGTTCATAAAACATGAACAGGAACCGACACAGACCAACCAATAAACAATACAGTCCACTTGAAGGAGGCCACTTGAGAAAAAAGGACACATAGAGTTCGACCATAAAATCATATACATGCGTCACGTCGAACCCAAATCTATTAACACATGTGGTTTGCATGTAGTAGGTCAGTATCCGTAAGTCAGAAAGAAACTTGTCAGACCAGTAGACAAGCAGAGGAACTGCTACGCCTTTGCAACGACATACACGGTGAGATAAACAACAAAATGTATAAAGTGATCAACCAATACGATATCGATTGTCTGGAGGATACATTATCAAAAATGAGAAGACTGTATATAAAATCTCAGAGTCTCTCAGAAGACGTCACAAAAATGTATCGCCCGATATACACGTAATGTGGGAGAAAATTAGAAATATTAAAAAACCAATTAAAAATGGAATATAATCGGATCGATAACGATTTTAGATGCCAAATAGAGTTCGAGAAGGTAAAAATACCAACGTTCGATGGAGACGTAAAGGAATGGACGACATTTCACAATCTCTTCGAAGAGATGATACATGATCAAAAGAGCATACACAATACGGAAAAAATGATGCGGCTGAAAGGTGCGTTAAGAGGTGAAGCATCACGTCTAATCCAACACTTGCAAATATCGGCTGCCAATTATTCGCAAGAATAATAATTCGAAAGCTCGATAATGAAGGAATGCGACACTTTGAGCAAGCCATTCAAAAACCCAGGGAAATTCAGAAGTTATCAGATGTGCTAAAACCTTTAGAACAGCAGTATCAAACACTAACAGCAGTATCAGGAAACAATCATGCTACCAGAGGAAGGAAGACATATCAAAAGCAAATAGCACCCGTCTACTCAAAAATGACAAAATGTAAGTGTTGCAACTATGAAGGTCAAGTTATCTCGGGGTGCCGAAAATTCGAACGGTTAACACCAGAAAACCGCTTGCAATGGGCAAAAGACCAAAGGTTGTGCCTTATATGTTTAAAGCACAATAGAAACGAGCAGTGCTACGAAAAAAACAAAAAATGTAGAAAATGCTACCAATATCATAAAGAAATGTTGCATATTGAATTAAAAAAAACACCAGAAAATGCTACGACAATGACGTCCTAAAGTGGATCAACAGTAATCCTGGCAACAGCACAAGTAAGAGCAAAGGCTGCCAACGGAGAATACATGCTATTAAGAGCATTAATCGACCAAGGATCTCAGGTATCTTCGATATCAGAGGAAGCCGCTCAGATGCTAGGACTTCCTCGTCAAAGAGTCGTCACTAAAATACACGGGCTCAGCGAGACGCTAGTTGGTGAGTCAAAACACAAAATCAGAGTCGAGATAACGCCACGATTCCTAAGCAATCATAAAGAAGAAGTAGAGGCTGCCGTCTTGTCATCTCTAACCAGTGCACAACCAGAGAAATCATTCCAATACGAAATGGAAAAATGGAAAAATGGAAAAATTATCATCTGGCTGATCCGTTATTCAATAAATCGGACAGAATCGATTTAGTGTTGGGAGGAGAAGTATTTGCAAGGATTCTCGAAAACGGTGTTGTCAAGATTGATGGCAGTCTCGGACAATATACTAAATTTGGTTGGATCATATCAGGCATAGTGAATATGGAATATGGAATATGTCAATGGAACGCAAATTTAAGAGCCAAGACGATCTCCATAAAGGATACAAGGGCTTTATGAAGGAGTACAAGGATCTCGGTCCCATGGCTAAAGTTAATGATGGATCGATGTGGAAATATTATTTTCCCCATCAAGCGGTCATCAGAGAGGGAAGTGCTACGACAAAATTGAGAGTCGTCTTCGATGCATCTGTAAAATCATCGAACGGGAAAAGTCTGAATGATGTAATGTATACTGGGCCAAGGTTGCAAAAAGACATTTTCGACATCATCATCAAATGGAGAACGTGGAATATTGTATTAGCTGCCGATGTGGAAAAAATGTACAGACAGATAAAAATTTCCAAAGAAGACCAACCATACCATCGCATACTCTGGAGGGATGATCCAATGAAGCCCAGAGAGGAGTATGAATTACAAACAGTTACGTATGGGACATCGTCAGCACCGTTTTTAGCTGTTCGAACGTTAATGGAGATAGCTAATTATACCCTGGACCCTAATCTGCGAAACATCATCAAATCTGATTTTTACATGGATGATATAATGACAGGAGCGGATACAATTGAGGAAGCACAAAATATACAAAAAACAATTGCTCCAGCGTTCAGTGCATTCGGATTTCATCTTCGGAAATGGTTATCGAACAACGAAAAGGTCATGGGGAAAATTGACTCTACAATGGAGAATGAAGTCGTAGAAATAAACGTCAAAGAAACAGTTAAAACACTGGGACTACATTGGCAGCCAAAAGAAGACAACTTTAAATTTGAAGTCAACATGAGCACTGCGAAGACTTGTACAAAAAGATCCGTTCTATCCCAAATAGCACGCTTTTTTGACCCAATTGGATGGTTGTCTCAAGTCACAGTCATCGCAAAACTCTACGTGCAGAAACTCTGGCTACTGAAAGTAACATGGGACGAAGAATTATCCAACGACCTTGCAGACGAATCGAAAAAAATTTTCAGAAGGCATGGACATGGCAAAGGATCTTCGTATTCCGCGATGGATAGGTACTCATCTCAACTGTCAGGTGGAAATGCATGGATTCGGTGACGCGTCAGAAAAAGCATATGCAGCAGTAATATACATAAAGACACCATACACTATAAAGCTTCTGACGGCAAAAAAAAAGTAAATCCAGTAAAAAATAGGAAGACGTTACCCAAACTGCAACTGTGCGCCGCTCATTTGCTAGCCAAATTGATAAACCGTGCATCAGAATCGATACCTCAGGCTACTGCAATGTACGCTTGGAGTGACTCAACTATTACTTTAGCATGGATTCGGGAAAGTAAGAACAAGGATAAGTTCATAAGGAAGAGAGAAGACCAAATAAAAATCTACGTGCCACAAGCAATATGGCATCATGTTTACACAAAAGACATTCTCGCAGACAGTGCATCGCGAGGTATCTCTGCAGCCAAATTACAAGATCTAAGTAATTTGTAGAACGGCCCAAATTGGCTTAGCTTGCCCATAGACCAATGGCCAATAACCACAAACGAACAGACTGAACATCAGTCTACATTTATAAATCTCAAATATGAAGGAGAGTTTACAAATGAGCTCGTATCACGCTATTCGAGTTGGCTTAAGCTACAGAGAGTAGTAGCATACATAAAGCGATTTTTCCACAGAGGAAGTACCTTACCGCAATACTTGACTGCAATCGAACTACAATCTGCGAGAATACTCGTTATCAGATTATACCAGAAGAAGCAGTTTAACGCCGAAATTCAGAAGCTCAACAGAGGAGAAACGGTCAAAACCGACGGCAGGATCAGTAACCTCTATCCATTCCTGGATAAAGATGGTTTACTTAGAGTAGGTGGACGGTTAACTAAGTCTGACCTTCCATTTAACACAAAACATCCAATCATACTTATGAAGTCTCATTTAACTGGGCTCTTAATTAAAGAATGTCATCATGCAACCCTTCATGGAGGGAATCAGTTGATGGAAGCGATGATCAGACGCCAATATTGGATAATATCAGTCAAAAAAGATATTAAGCAATTTGTGCGAAGGTGCACCAAATGCATCCGATATCGTCAGAAAGCAGCTAAACAAATGATGGAAAACCTTCCGACGGGACGAATAACAATCTCCTTTTACACACACAGGAGTGGATTATGCAGGACCATTTCATATGAGATGTTCCAAAGGTAGAGGACAGAAGTCGTTCAAGGGATACGTAGCAGTATTTATATGCATTTGGAAGCAGTCAGTGACACGACAACGGAAGCAGCAATACTAGCCAATGAAAACACAACATGGCATTTTTCCCCCCCGTCAGGACCACACTTTGGCTGAATTCGGAAGGCAGGCGTAAAATCAATGAAATATCATTTAAAAAGGACCATCGGAGAATTCAAACTCACATTTGAAGAAATGACAACTGTACTAGCCCAGATTGAAGCAGTACGAAACTCTCGCCCACTTTATCCCTCAAGTGAAATTAATGGCGAAGATGTTTTAACCCCAGGGCACTTCCTTATTGGAAAACCAATGTTGTCAATACCAGTTCCAGAAGAAGATGTGGCTATAACATCTCTTAATAAGTGGAAACTAGTCCAAAAGCTTCAAAGAGATTTTTGGAAACGATGGAAAGAAGACTATCTGCACACGCTTCAACAAAGAAATAAGTGGAAACAGCCTGAGGAAAGCCTACAGGACGGAGATATCGTCCTTATTAAGAACGTCGAAATGGCCACTAGCTAGAATATCACAAACCCACCCAGGCAACGACGGTCGAGTACGAGTTGTATCGTTAGATTTCGAGAAAACTACGATCAAGCGACCAATGTATAAGGTCTGTCCTCTTGTTAAAATCAAGGAATATACAGAAAACGCTGACAAAAAAACAGTAAACAAAACAGGTCTTACTACCTTAAAGCCTAAGGAATTCAACCTATGCACTATGGGGAATTTTGCCACTTTTTGTGGCATTAATTAATAACTTCCAAACGAAACAATATTTTTTGGTTTGGTTCTTCGATTTGAGTTTGTTAGAGCAATAGAAAGTTATTTTGAAAAAATCTGCGTGGCAGCCCTTTTTATACCTGGTACTCGAGAGTATCGTCTTCATGAGCACCTAGATCTCAAAGACTATAAAAGCTAGAAGAACACAATTTTGTATCCAGACTCCTGTTTTAACACACTATTACAAGTGTATTTCGAAATAACGCCCCGCCCCCTTCCGCCCACTCAAAAGACGAACATCTGTGGCATGCAAAATTTTGAAGTTACGAGAAAACTAAAAACGCAGAATCATATGGAATGACTATATCTATCCAAGTGTTGAATCTGGATCCGATCGGATAATTAATATAGCCACAATGAAGAAAAATATTTAGAGAGGCAACGTTCCCTCTCGTTGAGCGCCTCGATCTGCGAGACTATAAACGCTAGATCAACCAAACTTTTTATCCAATATCCTATCATATTCCATTATTACAAGTGCATTTCAAAATTTCAATCCGCCCTCTTCCGCCCACACAAAGAACGATAATCTGTGGCATCCAAAAATTTAAATATTCGATAAAACTAAAAACGCGGAACAATTAAGAATGACCATATCTATCAGAGCCTTGAATCTGGATCAGATCGGATCAAATTCATGGCCGCATGGGAAACAACTCTGAATTTGACAAACTTAGGTTAGGGCCTAAAATATCAAATTTCAGAGAAAAAGCGCAAAAGTGCACATTAATATGATATGCATTTAAAAGAAAATTGAATTGAATCTTATGGTTGGAATGGGTTGGACTCATTTTGTACGCCTCTTGAAAGACTAATATGTGTCACAAAATGATACCCGTAAACGATTAACAATTACAGGAAATATAAGGAGTATTTTTACAGTTCAAAAACAAAAATACATATTACAAACCTCTTCAATTCGAATCCATTGTAAAAATCGCACTTAAATTGGTCAGTTACTAACTTTTTAGCTTCTTCAACTTATAGCCTATTTACACTACAGTGAGTTACCTATCGATAACCGAGGAAACTCAATAACTCAGAACTGGTGTCTACACTACACAAAAGTTGAGTTATTGAGTTTTGGCTTGCTGGCAAACACGAGCGTGCGTTGTTTTGTTTAAATTATTAAATTACGCAAATATGAACTTCGAGGAAACATTTATGTTGTATTCGGCGCAGCTAGAAGCAGCGATGGTGTGATGTATTGATTTGGGGACAATGTGTGCACAAACTGTGGAGTATTTGGATCACATTTGTTTTTTGTTGTTTTTTTAGTAGTGACATTTCCACGATAGGCAGATCAGGGTTGAAATATTCGGAAAATCGGAAAACTCGATTGAAACTCAACCTAAACTCAACTTTTTTGCCACCTCTAGGGCCCCTATGCTGCCCCATGTAAATGAAACTCGAGTTTTGCCCGAAACTCAATAACTCAACTGTAGTCTAAACAGGCTATTAGAGAAAAATTACTCGTTGTATGACAACTTGTACATTGCTAGCAAACAGCTGTTTTTGACAGCTGTTAACTTAACAGTGGTTCGCTCCCTTAAATTTTTGACTACATAACATTAAAGACCAATGTTATTCTGGTACATAGCGGTTAAAAATATTTCATTTTAACGACTTTTTGAAAATGGGTTTTGGCCAGAAAAAGTGGTAAAATTCCCCATAGTGCTATAGGGAACAATACTCTTCTTACTGATGATACTGCCGATATTGATAGCAGCACCCATTAGCGTTACAAATGGAATAATACACGAAAAGTCGGATAAGGCAGCAGTATATCTAGATCCACTGGGCCAATTGGAAGTCATTGAGTCCAAATGGAATTTGATCGTAGACTTTGATATGAAGTCATTTCTGCAAATCAATGATCACATAAGTATTATGCTTCTACAAATGAACAATGTATGCCCCAACTTGGATAAATTCAAAATTGATTGTTTGAATGTCATCGGTAATATGCGAAGGAAAATATCGCGCATAGAAAACAAACGTGCACCATTCGGATTTTTGGGATCATACTACCACATCTTATTCGGACTAATGGATGAAGAAGATCGAGAAATCATGGAAAGGAACATGAAGGTGCTTTTCGCAAATCAAAATGATTTGAATTTGTTGAATTTTTTAAGAATATTGAAATTCACGTTGAGGAATTGACAAAGAAAATCCAGCAGATCTTCTACATATATCAAGAAACAATCAGGTTTTTTATGCTAACCAAACAACTTAGCATGGCGATTTCGGAAAGCGAAAGAATTCAAGCAGACATGGTGGGATTGCTGATCGACATAAATCACGGCAAGCTGAACCCAGACTTAATAACTCCGACTCAAATGAATAGCGAAATTCAAGAAATAATTGCCTGAGAAGTATAAGCTACCTGGAAGAGGTACTAATGAGATACAAGCTATCTACAAATTACTCACTGCCAGTGGAGCAATAGTCGACGACAAATTAGTTATCAGCGTAAGCATTCCGTTGATAAACAGTCAATCCTCTCGACGTACGAGAGTCGTATCTCATTTACAACTTTATGCTGAATTCATACCATGTAATGTCCGAAGCATCGTTACATAAATGCCAACGAACTGCTTTCGACGTGTATGTCTGCGAAAGGAATTGGCCATGGGCCAATGCAAATGATAATGCGTGCGAAATAGCACCTCTGAAGCCATTAAGTACTTATCAATGTACGTTTGTTGAAGCTAAGCCACTACCGTTTTGGGTAAAGCTAAAAAAGGACAACGACTGGCTCTTCAGGACATTCAACAAGACTTCAGCATATATACAACGCAACGGGAATCCTGAGGTCATAAAAGACTTACCACGACCAGGGATACTTTCTCTACAAGAAGGATGTACAGTTCGGTCCGGAGGAACAACGCTGTTTTCGCCAAAAAAAGATTGAGAGTGAATTGTCGAAATCAGTGAACATCCCCTTAACGAAGGAAGTCGGGGAAATCTCAGAGTTTACCCTAATACCACTGTGTTCAAGGGTAATCAATAACAGCAAGGAATTTTATGATCTTCTAAAGCGGATCAAGGAAATACAAAAGGAGAATATTCATCTATGAACCAGGTCACGCCGCAGTAATTACACACCCCTGGCGAACCGCGGGCAAGATGTTCATGCACATGAACAGAACCCGACAGCAGGTAGCGTCACAAAAAATAAAAATATACAGTCCACTTGAAGGAGGCCAACAAACTCGCAGTTATCACATCTTTAGCAAACCGCGGGCAATATGTTTATAAGACATGAACAGGAACCGACACAGGCCAACCAATAAAATAATACAGTCCACTTGAAGAAGGCCACTTGAGAAAAAGGACACATAGAACTCGACAATAAAATCATATACATGCGTCACGTCGAACCCAAATCGATTAACACATGTGGTTTGCATGTATTAGGTGTCATTAGAAGGGATGAGCGTGGGAGCAAGTGCCACACATCCCTCCTTTTCTTAGCGTTGGACTAAGTTTTAATTACCTTATATTTTCCTATATATAGTGCATAAGTTTTGAAAATAAAATAGTTCGAATTTACAACTCAACTCATCAACACCAACATTTGCTGCTTCGAGCCGGATTCATCCTTGATCTGCAGAATAGAAGCAGCATCAACATTTGGTCCATCGAGCCTCTGTGTTTCCCCCACCCGTGGTAAGAAATTCAGAAGTATCAGCGCCAGGAAAAGCATAAACCCTTGTCTTCGATAGTAAGGTCGAACCTAAAAAGCACCAAGCTTCTGTTTTCCCACACCAGTGGTAAGAGACAGAATAGCGTAAACCCTTGAATTTTATAACAAGGCGCTAGTGGCAATAAAAACAGAATAGCGTAATCCCTTGGGTTTCCATACCAAGGTCACTATCAATAATTAAAAAATACGACAATAAGTTATTGATCTCCCCCACCAGTGGTAAGAGACACAGTAAATAAAGTCGCAAAAAGGATACTGATCTCCCCCACCAGTGGAAAGAGACACAGTAGATAAAATCCATAAAAGGATACTGATCTCCCCCACCAGTGGAAAGAGACACAGTAGATAAAATCCAAAAAAGGATACTGATCTCCCCCATCAGTGGTAAGAGACACAGTAGATAAAATCCAAAAAAAAGGACACTGATCTCCACCAGCAGTGGTAAGAGACACAGTAGATAAAATCGCAAAATAACCTCAGCCTAAGTGAACACGTCCAAGTTGTGAGTCGGGGCATAACGTAGTCAACAAGGCGACCACAATAAAAACACCCCCAACGGACTAGGACTAAAAGGTTAAAAAAAAAAAAAATAAATAAATAATATACAAAAAAAAAAATAATAAAAATATATAAGAAAAAAAAAAAAATAAAAAATAATAAAAAAAAAAAATGGCCACGATTCGGCAACAGTTGCTAGAAGAAGTTATACAAACGATGTGAAACTCAATTCCACACCCAGCTCGGTAAACCTTGTTAGCGAATTGTATCACCTTAAGACACAGCAAGCATTCTACACTAACGCTGCCTTTTGCCTGTGCCGCTTCCTTCTCGGGAGTGTGACTCAATCCCATCGTGAAACTATCCGGTATCCGGCTATCCGGTAATACTTGTTCTTCTCTCCTATGTCTACGCGCTTTCCTTCTTAATATCAACAGCTAATTAAACAAATAAAAATGTCCTAAAAGATATATCTGAACTATTTTCACTCTGAACTCAATGCCTTTCGTTCTCACTAATTGCCGAATACTCTTATGTCGATCTCTCCCCTGAGAGTGCCCCTGGGTCAGTTCGAATCCTTCGGACTTCTTCTCCAGACGGAGCCTTTCACTTGAGGGAACATTTTATGCGGACAACAATAGCCGCGGAGATAAATCTAGTTAAGCATGAAAACCAAACCAATCTTGTTCTATCGCAACCGTGGTTGGAGGTCCACTCGAAAGCTAAGACTCCCATTTCTGAAGCAATCGCAACAAAACTTAATCTGATTTAGGAATGAGAATGAGCAAGCGAGGCTGTATATTTTACAGGGTCAGGTGGTCGACTATCATCGAGCGCATTTTGCGTTCCACTGCCTGACTCTACTCACCACGCTTGATTATTTAAAAAAAACCCATCTATCGACCAAAGACTACGGTAAGCAGGGTGTTCAGTCAGGGAATTATGCATAAGTAACACGATACATACATACATAACAATTTCGACATATTATGTAATACACATGACACTTTTACCAAAACAACAACTTCACCCGGGCAACAGGAAGTATGACGACTCAGCATTATAGTTGAGTCAACAATAAACCGCCTCGGCAGTGAATTCTGCTGACAATGCGATCATTAATCAGAGACCAACAACACTGGTGCAATTGCTGACCATCAAAATTGCCCAATTTGCACACATTAATTATTTTTTACCATTTTACCATATTCTTATTAAATCAGCACTTTTTGTACCTTTTGTTACCTATAAATAGAGTTAAGTTTTGTTGAATAAAATCAGTATCAGAAACAGTACCAAAGCTGCCTGTCACTCAATTCCCACTGCAATCATCATAGGCTGTCGCTGTGTCTTCAGACCCTCACTTGCACATTAAGGGATACCATTTCCATCGCAATCATCAGAGGCTATCGCCGTGTCTTCAGATCCTCAATTGCGCATCGCAGGATACCCTCTCCGCAGTCCAACTGGTTCAAGTTCTAGTTGGGACGACCTAACTGTAGACGGTTTATGTACCGTATACAGCCCAGCTTCATACACGCACACACACACATTGTAAGGAACCTATTTCAGGCTGGGGTGAGATCAGCTTGTCCAGGGTCCTCTACAAGACATTTGTAGTTGATAGGGGGACTTTAGGTGGGGGAAAGAATAGGTGGCGTGACCGAGGTGGCGTGGGGGGTGTGATTTCTCGTTTGGTATGAAGCACCGAGGGTATGCCGGGGGAGGCAAAAGGAGGACCACGTGGCGTGGAGGGTGATCTGTCGGGCGAGAGAAGGGGAGAGACGGGATATCGAACGATGCGTAGTCGCTAAGGTTCTCCAAACTACTGGTCGCGGGTCTGAGGCGGGGATAGAACGATGCGTAGTCGCTTAAGTCCTCAAAACTACTGGTCAGAGGTCTGAGACGGGGATAGAACGATGCGTAGTCGCTAAAGTCCTCAAAGCTACTGGTCAGAGGTCTGAGACGGGGTTAGGACGATGCGTAGTCGCTAAAGTCCTCAAAACTACTGGTCAGAGGTCTGAGGCGGGGATAGAACGATGCGTAGTCGCTAAAGTTCTCAAAACTACTGGTCAAGGGTCTGAGACGGGGATAGAACGATGCGTAGTCGCTAAAGTTCTCAAAACTACGGGCCAGAGGGAACGGAGACGGGATATAGAACGATGCGTAGTCGCTAAAGTTCACAATTCCACGACTCAGAGGGACGGGGATGGGATAAAGAGCGATTAATAAACAAATAATAACGCCAGGAGTAGTGTCGTTTCTTATTGTGTCTTTATTGCTAATCGAAGGACCTACGCTGCGACCCTGGCTGCACCACTAGATCTAGATTTGCACTTACGTATCAAGACAACGAAAGCGAGGACGCGTTTATTCATAGGCTTAGGCGGCGCGGGGCCAAAGAATGTCAAATGTTCGACGGCGTGTTCGAGGAATGTCAGTGGGGGACTTGGTGGAAGTCACACAGCTTATTGTGTACACATGTCACTGTGGCTTGATATGAATGGAGGATTTTTCGTTTTGTTGCATGCGTGCTACTCTCTGGTTCCCGTCGAAGTGAAAGATCGCCGGTCGGTCAGCTTCCTCCCCTCCTCTTTCGATATCATTCGCCTATCGATCGCGGTTTTAGTGTGACCCTCGAAAATACCATTCGGTATCTTTTCTTGCACTTAACGCCTTCATTGGCAGACTAGTCTACATACTAATACTGCGTTTCAGTGCGCGCTTAACACTAACTTACTGGCTAAGAAAAATCGTTATAGTCGAGAAGGAATATAAACTAAATATAAACGCCTCCAGTGGCTCCAGATGAGGCTTATTCTAATGTTGTCATGGGGCGTATGCTCTAGGGTTGGCATAACAGCTGTTACCCAGGGCTGGCGAATAATCTGTGGATTGTAAGGACCGATTTGATCCTTACACCCCCCCCTTTCTTCCGGGGTGGACAGAAAGGCGGCCGTGCATGGCGCGGGTGATCGGTTCCTAGACCATGTTTCTGGGCTTAACAAAATAGACGGGTTATATAAATCTGATTTGCTTATGCCTATTGGTCTCGGTGGTGCAACCTTACAAACGTTTCCTACCTTTATATGCTTAATGACGACAGAGTACAATGGAATACAATGGATGAATAGACTATGGTTGATGTGATTATTACTATGTTATGGTATACATGTGGTCAACCAGGCTGGGGCGTCTTCGGGGTTGGTCGGGCTGGCATTCTTCGGTGTCTTAGTTGTCATGGAGCTCTCGGACGTCGGACGTATTCGCGGTTCTTTGTTTTAGGTTCGCTTGGTGCTGGAGGCGGACGACGTTTGGCGAGTTGAAACACTGTAGTCGGTAGCACCTTGTCTATGAACTCGTGGATATGATGTGCTATGTCTGAGGGCCAGGGTTGTTTGTCCTTTTCTGACTCGCCTTCTGCAAGTATCTTAATTCCAGGATCGAAGGTTTGATTGGTATACTCTGGAAGGATGATCGTGTCGAAAGGGTTGGAGGAGTCTGGGCCAGTGCGATCTTCGGTAATGTTGGCAGTGATAGGAGTAGTGTCGGCCATGATCGCGGGATACCGTGGTAAGGGTTCTGCTTCTATCTGGGTCTCGAGTACCGGTGTACCCTCGTCCCACGGTGCCTTAATGTTTCCGTCTTCTATCATCTCAGCTGGTATCCTGGTTCTCATGATCTCCGTCGAAGTTATGGTGGGGACGCGTTGCGTTGATATTCCCTCGATCGTTGTCTCGGAGGAAGTCGTCATGCTCGTTGCCGTTTGGACCTCATCGAGATCGTGTCCTCCATCGGTGTCCTTGTACCAGTAATTTCTGTTGACCTTATAGCAGTCACGTTTCCCGTTGGGGTCCTTGTACTCGTAGTTTCCGTTGATATTCTCGTGGTCCTGTTCTCCGTGGGTGTTGTTATGCTCGTGGTCTCCGTTGATATGCTCGTGTTCGTGTTCTCGGGTGTTTGGTTCTGGATTCGATGCTCTGTGGGTGACGGCGTGGCCGTGTTCTCTGGTGCTTGTCTCGGGGTCTGCTTCTCGGTGGATGACGGCTTGGCCATGTTTTCTGGTGCTTGTCTCTGGGTCTGGTTCTCGGTGGATGACGGCGTGGCCGTGTTCTCTGGTGCTTGTCTCTGGGTCTGGTTCTCGGTGGATGACGGCGTGGCCGTGTTCTCTGGTGCTTGTCTCGGGGTCTGGTTCTCGGTAGGTAATCTCGTAGCCATGTTCTCTGCCTTTCGTTTCCGGTTCTCGTTCTGTGTTGAGGGTCTCGTAGCCGTGGTCTTCGTCGTTCGTTTTCGATTCTCGCTCTGGATTGGGGGTCTCGTAGCCGTGGTTTTTGTTGCAGGTGTCGTAGCCGTGTTCTCTGTTGCTGGTGTCGCCACCGTGTTCTCTGTTGCTGGTCTTTGAATCTTGTTCCCCGCTGATGATTTCGTAGCCGTTGTCTCGGTCTCTTGTCTTGGTTCTTCCTTTTGCGGCCCTTGGACTTGTACATGTCTGATGGTAGCCACTGATTCGTTGGTACCGCAATAACTTCGTAAAGGTAGAATTTTAGTGCCGCATTGTATCGTGGTTTCCATGGAGCACAAAAAGTCCATTCCTAGAATAACGCTCTCCACCATGTTCGGTAGTATTAGGAGGGGTATCTGTACCTTGCGCGTGTGTAGTTGGGTCGATGCGAGCAAAATTTGTGTTATTTTCCTCATTGATCCATCAGCTAGCCGGATCTGCATCAATGTGGCGTGTACGTTCGTGCTCGTGGTCAGTTGTTGCGCCAGTTCTTCGCTCACGAAGCTTCGGGTTGCGTCCGTGTCGACGGTGGCCTCCGCTGTTCGTCCTTCGATTGTCACCATCGCCACTATCCGGCCGTCGTGTACATGCAAGGGTCTCTTTCGTCTTGGGTTTGTAGTGGCGTCGCTCCCGGCTGATCCCGTCTCAGTCGAGGACACGACTAGTTTCCCGAGGCTTCGCGTCTACAGCATTGGATGGTCCTCACGTTCCGCTCGCCACATACCCAACAGAAAAGAATGGGATTATTTTGGCAGTTGACCGACAGGTGATTTTGTTCACCGCAGCGACGGCATGCTGTGCGTGCGTTGGCGATGGGGGGTATGTCGTGCTGGATCATGTGGTTGGACGCCTCCGTCAGTGGTGTACTGCCCTGAGTTGAACCCGGCTTATTGTCTGATTCAGCTCGGCTACCAGGAGTTTGGCCGAACGGGTTCCGGCTTTGGGGCGTCCTTGTTTGCCCGTAATCGGTGGTAGAGTCTGTCTGGCTGCGTCTAGGAATACTACGAGTGGGGGACGTTACGGATGGGTGCCAGCTCCCTGTGTTACTTTGCGCCTGAATACTCTCGAACTCCACGGCTAGTTGTGTAAGCTGGGCCAGGTCTCGTAGCTCGTGTCTCCTCACATATAGTTGGTAACCTGGTAGAGCGTTATCGTATATGCGATTGAGCTCCCGGGCCGTGTCATACCCCGCATGGTGCATGAGTAGGCGGATCTCGATGACGAAGTCCTTGAATAACTCGCCCACCGACTGTTTACGTGCCCGAATCTTGTCTTCCAATTACTCGTAATACCGGGGCGGGAGGAAGAAGCTCAATAATTCCTTCCGGAAGTCAGTCCACGAGGCGCTTTGGAGTCGACTGGTGCGGAACCAACGACTAGCTCTGTCAGTGAGGAGTTCTGCCATGGCTCGAGGGAGATGGTTCATGTCGACACCATATGAGAGAAGGTGAGCGGGTCGTCGTGGCCATTGAAGTGTACACCCCAATGTCTGATCTTGTCAGCCATCTGGAAGGCGTGAAATGACGAAGTGCTGGACTGGCTCCTAATCTCGGTGTGCCTCGCTGAGGCGTCCACCGGAGAGAAGGCGTTCCTCGCGGGAGCTAGGCTGGGTTCGGGTGACTTAAGCGTTTGGCCATTGTCCGCAGAGGTCGGGACTGTTGGTGGCACATGGCTTATGCCAAAGGTGGGCGGGGGGACCTGCAGACCAAGTGTTTGCTCCCCGGACTGCGGTTTCTCTGACGGGGCTTTGGTGGCGGGATGCGGTGATTTAGAGCGGCTCCGAGGCTTGGCAAACTGGCTTTTGAGTTCCGCTAGGCGGGCCCAAACGGAAGGTGCGTGTTTGCCTGTCATGAACATGGCGAAGTTCCTCCTCAAGTCGTCGACGTTGCCTTGTTTGTCGTAGCCGAACTCATCTGCATACTCGTCGCGTTCGTCTCGACGGCGTTGATATATCCAACTGGTACCCACCCCAGGATTTTCAACTACTTCTGTGGTGCAATACTCACTCTGATCGTTATCACCGATTTGCTCCATGACTGGCAGCAGTATCTGGTCTTCGTGTGGAATTAGAGAATGGGCTTGGCTCACGGCTTAGTGTTGGTCTTATTTCGACTGTTTTTGTTTTGAGCTGGTTGGTTTAGTTTATTGTATTACTTGTTGTTCACCTGTCTGTAGTGTTGCACGATCACTGTAGGGTATTGATTTTTGGTTGACACTGTACTTGTACTCTGATTTCTTTTCCGACCGGCACTGTAATTGGAACTGTTTGCCCAAATTTTTCGGTGAGACGGTTTTTCTGACCGGCACTGTCGTGATTTGCACTACGATGATTTGTCTGACTTGCACTGTATTTGTACCGCGACGGTTTTTCTGACCGGCACTGTCGTGATTTGCACTACGATGATTTGTCTGACTTGCACTGTACTTGTACCGCGACGGTTTTTCTGACCGGCACTGTCGTGATTTGCACTACGATGATTTGTCTGACTTGCACTGTACTTGTACCGCGACGGTTTTTCTGACTGGCACCGTACGGGGAGTGGGCTGTTTGTCGAGATCGGCACTGCGATGGTTTTCTGGACCGGCACTGTACTTGCACTACGAAAACCTTTTGACTGGCACTGTGATTAGGGCGGCGGTTTGGCGAGGATTTGCGGTGAGACGGTTTTTTTTTCTGACCGGCACTGTGATTTGCACGGCTATGGTTTGGCTGATTTACACTGTATTTGTACTGTGATGGTTTTGACTGGTACTGTACTTGATTTGCGCTGCGATGGTTTGTCTGACCGGTACTGTACTTGATTTGCGCGATTGGCGTGACCACGATGCGTGTGGGTGTGTGAGGTATCTCCACGTGTATGTTCGACTCGTGGCGTGGGTTTCTTTTGAGCTTGCGGGCGCGCGTCGGTGTGTGTTCTTGTCTGTGTGGGTGCGTGGTTTTTTTGCGTGTCGGGCGGCGTGGCGTCGTTTGCTCTGACTGTACTTCAGCACGTGGTCTGTGACTACGGATTTTGGCTATTCTACCTGCTTCTTTCTTTTGTCTCCCTAAAGTCCCTGCTCGGGCGCCACTTGTAAGGAACCTATTTCAGGCTGGGGTGAGATCAGCTTGTCCAGGGTCCTCTACAAGACATTTGTAGTTGATAGGGGGACTTTAGGTGGGGGAAAGAATAGGTGGCGTGACCGAGGTGGCGTGGGGGGTGTGATTTCTCGTTTGGTATGAAGCACCGAGGGTATGCCGGGGGAGGCAAAAGGAGGACCACGTGGCGTGGAGGGTGATCTGTCGGGCGAGAGAAGGGGAGAGACGGGATATCGAACGATGCGTAGTCGCTAAGGTTCTCCAAACTACTGGTCGCGGGTCTGAGGCGGGGATAGAACGATGCGTAGTCGCTAAAGTCCTCAAAACTACTGGTCAGAGGTCTGAGACGGGGATAGAACGATGCGTAGTCGCTAAAGTCCTCAAAGCTACTGGTCAGAGGTCTGAGGCGGGGATAGAACGATGCGTAGTCGCTAAAGTTCTCAAAACTACTGGTCAAGGGTCTGAGACGGGGATAGAACGATGCGTAGTCGCTAAAGTTCTCAAAACTACGGGCCAGAGGGAACGGAGACGGGATATAGAACGATGCGTAGTCGCTAAAGTTCACAATTCCACGACTCAGAGGGACGGGGATGGGATAAAGAGCGATTAATAAACAAATAATAACGCCAGGAGTAGTGTCGTTTCTTATTGTGCCTTTATTGCTAATCGAAGGACCTACGCTGCGACCCTGGCTGCACCACTAGATCTAGATTTGCACTTACGTATCAAGACAACGAAAGCGAGGACGCGTTTATTCATAGGCTTAGGCGGCGCGGGGCCAAAGAATGTCAAATGTTCGACGGCGTGTTCGAGGAATGTCAGTGGGGGTCTTGGCGGAAGTCACACAGCTTATTGTGTACACATGTCACTGTGGCTTGATATGAATGGAGGATTTTTCGTTTTGTTGCGTGCGTGTTACTCTCTGGTTCCCGTCGAAGTGAAAGATCGCCGGTCGGTCAGCTTCCTCCCCTCCTCTTTCGATATCATTCGCCTATCGATCGCGGTTTTAGTGTGAACCTCGAAAACACCATTCGGTATCTTTTCTTGCACTTAACGCCTTCATTGGCAGACTAGTCTACATACTAATACTGCGTTTCAGTGCGCGCTTAACACTAACTTACTGGCTAAGAAAAATCGTTATAGTCGAGAAGGAATATAAACTAAATATAAACGCCTCCAGTGGCTCCAGATGAGGCTTATTCTAATGTTGTCATGGTCCGTATGCTCTAGGGTTGGCATAACAGCTGTTACCCAGGGCTGGCGAATTGATCTGGACCGATTTGATCCTTACAACATTAACATTTGGTGACCCCGACATCAGTCATCCTTTCCATCCTGTCAACAAGGCGACAGAGAAAGGATTCGTCGCTAACGGCACCAGCCACATACAACAACATTGATATCAATTATCAATTCGGCAATTCTGACACATTCAGAGTACAGCCAACAGCAAGAAATCTATGTTCGATTGCTAACCAAGCGATCGACATTATCTGCTGTACGTGCGTTCCATCAACTGGAACCAGCACAACCCCCTCCATCCAATAGGTCAAGTCTGCTTGTACTTCTTTGACCAACAACGGTTGCGATTCGGAGCGTAATTCAGGTGCAAAGCAAATAAAACACTCCCATCAATTCAGAAGTACAAAGAGACGAATTGACAGAATGGATAATCCACAGGAGGAACAAGCTGCCGCCACAAAGGCATTCAATATGCAGCAGGAATTTGGCGAGGAAATCTCGAAGTGCATTCGAAACTTCAAAAAAGATACTCAAGAAAGGAAGCAAAAAGCTTCATACTTTCAAGCCAAAATATCAGCACTCAAAAATGCATGGAATCGTTTCAACACAAACGACTCCACAATTCGAGAAGAAGATAAAACTGAAAAATACATAAAGTTCTCTATTGACCTACGTAACACATATGAAAAATACGTTGCGATCTTTACTGAGAACCTGGACAAGCTGGAACAGACATCACACAATCTTGGGGAAAGTCAGCCCATCTCCAAAGAAAATGACCTCAATCAGCAGTCAAATGTAGATTACAGCAAATTGCCTTCGCTATGTCGCCGACAAAAAGCCATAGTCGAAGCCTTAAAACGCAATCTGAAACTATTTTCAGAGGCGGGAGGACGTTTCTCAAGTGATTTGATAAAATCACTATGGACTCAAGCACAAGAAGTCCACTTCAGCATTCATGAAGAATATGAGAACCCAGTAGCAGGAGGATACGACATAAAATCGTACCTATCACTGGAAAAAGACGTTCAAAGGGCATTGGCGAACCCAGCCACATCAAAAAATGATGACGAGCAGCTTCCACGCATCACCATTCCAAAGTTTGATGGGGACATACTGAAATGGTCCCAGTTCTACGACTTGTTCTCATGTATGATTCATGACACAAACATGCCCACAGTACGGAAGATGTGGTACCTTAAAACCACCGTTTCTGGGGAGGCAGAAAGATTGAAACGACACATCGATCTAAAAGAGGACAACTATCTAATAGCCTGGGACATTCTTGTTGAAACATACAACAATCCCAGAGATGTTGCAAATACGGTACTGAACCGTTTCCTCAATCATAGTACAATCAATGACGATCCCAAGTCATTGAAAGAGTTGTACATAACAACAATAGAGTCACTTGCACCCTTAAAAGGGCTCGGCATCAACATATCCACATGGGATCCAATATTGATTGCCATAATCAGAAATAAACTAGATGTCAAAAATAAGGCCTTGTATGAGCAATCATTGGGAAGCTCAAAAGATATACAGCCATTGGACACAATACTTCAGTTCCTGGAGCAGAGAATTCGAGTTCTAGGAAGTGGTCGGAAGCCACAAACATTGAAGAAAGAGCCAAAAGGCACGGCCTGCGCATCAGCAAACACAGGACATGCACAATCACCGTTATGTTCATTTTGCAAAAAGGCAAACCATCGGCTTCACGCATGCGAAGAGTTTCGCTCCAGATCTCCAGCAGAACGACTAAACTGGGTACAAAAGCAAAAAATGTGCGTTTATTGTTTTAGAACAAATCACAAAACACACGCATGCCCAGGTCGAAACTGCCTCAAGTGCGACAAAAAACACAACACGATGCTGCATCTGGAGACAGCATCATTCGCATCCACAGAACCAAAGGCACCAATGGTTTGTGCAGCAAGTAACAATAGTTACAACCTACTAGACACAGCAAGAGTAGCAGTAGAAGCTACCAACGGACAGGTTGCTAACTTCAGAGCATTGCTAGACTCGGGATCACAGATAAATTTGATCTCTGAACGAATGGCATCAATGTTGTCGCTTAAACTTAATAACACAACATTGCGCATCGAAGGAATTGGAGGTCAATCAAAGACCAGCAGAGCACGAGTAAATGTGCTTTTGCCTTTTGATGCAAAATACGAAATTGGGATGGATTATGGCAGGAAAAATGAAGTCTGCCTACAGTTCTTCGACCATTTGTGCAAGGGGAATAAATGAACTCATGGAACGATTCTGGACTCTGGATAACCTTGAGACAGACGAAAAACCACGCACACCGCTCGAGACACAATGCGAAGCTCATTTCTTAGAAAATTTACAAACTGCAGCTGATGGCCGGCTTATAGTGAAACTCCCATTTTCCGAACACTCTTCAGCCCTGTGGGGGCCTTTGGAAATTGCAACTAAAAGATTTCTGGCACTAGAGCGATGGACTTCACCAGACACTTGGAAGAGCTATGTGGAGTTCATAAACGAATATGAAGATCTAGGACACATGAAAATGGTCCCAGCATCATACATTCCGGAAAGGCATTACTTCATACCACATCACTGTGTGCTCAAACCCGAAAGTACCACAACAAAGCTGCGAGTGATATTTGATGCATCATGCAAATCAGCAAGCGGAAAGTCCCTGAACGACATTCTACATGCTGGACCCACAGTTCAGAGTGAACTTCTGTCCATTCTATTACGATTTCGGACTCATAAATACGTATTCACAGCGGACATAGAAAAGATGTACCGACAAGTGTGGATAAATCCGGAGGACCTATTCCATCAGATGATCGTCTGGAGAAACAATCCGTCTGAGGACATCAAGTACTATCGGCTAAAAACTGTCACATACGGGACAACAGCTGCTCCGTTTCTGGCAACCAAATGTCTGGATCACAATACAAAACAAGGACAGATTACCAGTAGGATCATCAACATTGAAGAATAATTTCTACGTCGACGATTGTCTTACTGGGGCAAACACGATTCCAGAAGCGATCCAAGTGCAACAAGAACTCACAAAGATATTGTCACCTCACGGATTTAAACTCCGCAAATGGTGCTCCAACAATGAGCAACTTCTTCAAGGAATCCCCAAAGAGGACATTGTAAGCGATGTCAAACTGGGAGAGACACTAGATCACTACAGCGTGAAAACTCTAGGTCTTATCTAGATGCCAAAGAAGGATCAACTACGCGGAAGAACCCATAAAAGCCAAGCTGCACGCATCACAAAACGTGTGGTATGCTCCGAGCTAGCCCAAGTCTTTGACCCATTAGGACTTTTTGCACCGGTGGTGGTCAAGGCCAAGATCTTCATGCAACAACTTTGGGAGTTAAAGCTGGACTGGGATGACGAATTACAGCTATAGCTCCAACACGAATGGAAAGACTACCGTGAAGACCTACAAGCATTGAACGAGATGCAGATTCCCCGGCATATCTATGACGGCAAGGTTCCAGTTACCCAAGAACTACACACCTTTGTAGACGCATCAGAAAGAGCCTATGGCGCATCAATATACGCTCGCGCTACATACAAAAACAACCAAGTGTCAGTGCGACTGCTCTGCTCCAAGTCACGTGTGGCACCGACAGCCAAGCAATCAATACCACGGTTAGAACTTTGCGCTGCAGTCCTTGGTGCCGAACTCACACACCGAGTCCGAACGGATCTTCATATGGACATCAACAAAGTTTCAGGATGTTTTTGGACTGACTCCACCATTGTGCTATCCTGGATAAACGCACCGGCATCGACATACCATACGTTTGTAGCAAATCGAATAGCCAAAATACAGGCATTGTATAACCAACTACAATGGCGTCACGTTTTATCGACCAATAACTCAGCCGATGTACTGTCAAGAGGAATTGCAGCAAGCAGATTAGCAGATCACAATTTGTGGTTATACGGACCGCTATTCCTCCACGGATCCGAAGACAAATGGCCGACAGCAACAATCAGTGAGCCTACTAATCTCGAGGGAAAGGCGAAGCATGTCAGCTTGCCAATCACACCCAGCGCACTTGGAGAAGAACTATACACATGCAGACATAGCAACTCATTTTACAAGCTTCAACGCATTGTAGCATACATGTTACGCTTTTGCTACAAAACCAATAGAGCGGCTACAACGATACTCTGCACAGGAGAACTGAATAGTGTTTGCGCTATAATCTTGCGAACTATCCAACAAGTCGAGTTTACCGCAGACTTAAGGCAGCTACAACGCTATAAGATTGTGGACAAAAAGAGCTCGATCATATCGTTATCTTCCATACTAGGAGAAGATGGGCTCATCCGAGTTGGCGGTAGACTAGAAGAAGCTCTACATCCGTACAACGCTAAACATCTACTGCCATACAATGATCCGATAGTCAAAATGATTATGCGAGAACTCCATGAGGAGAACATGCATTGCGGTGCCCAAGCCCTAGAGCAATAGCAAGACAACAGTATTGGATCATCAACGACAAAACGATGGCTAGAAACATCATTCACAGCTGTGTTAGATGCACCAGAGCCAGACCAAAGCTAATGAATCAGATTTTGGGCAATCTTCCAGCACAAAGAGTCACACAAGCACGCCCATTTCTTAATGCAGGCAATGACGCATACATCGCCGTGTTCTGCTGATTTTCCACAAAGGCAGTGCACCTAGAATTGGTGAGCGACCTAACCACAGATGCATTCTTGGCAGCTCTCCGTCGATTCTTAAGCAGGCGTGGGAAATACCAGACTATTCATTGCGACAATGCAACCAACTTCATAGGTTCAAACAATCAACTAAAGGAATTAAAGGAAACCATCTTCAGCGAAAAGGCACATGATCTAATAACGAATCACTGCAGCAAAAGACAAGTGGACTTCAAATTCATTGTTCCCCGGGCCCCATCGTTTGGAGGCCTTTGGGAAGCTGCGGTTAAATCACCAAAAAGCTGCTGATCACAACCACAAACACAGCATCCTTGACTAAACACAGTAATTATTGAAATTGAAGAATTTTCTCAATTCTCGACCCAATACTCCAATGTCAAACGATCCAACTGACATAACAGCGCTCACCCCAGGACACTTTTTGATTGGTGAACCGTTGAACACCCCACCGAACGTCAACACTAAGCATCAAGAAAAAACACTGGTAAAGCGCTGGGAATTGGTATCACGCTTAAAACATTCATTCTGGAAACAATGGTCTATGGAATACCTCCAAGAACTACAAACACGGCACAAGTGGAAAACCGCTTCACCAAACGTGCCCGAAGGACTACTTTTTTTGGTAAAGGAAGACAACCTTCCAGTAATGAAGTGGCCAATGGGTCGCATCATTAAGACCTATCCTGGCCAAGACAACCACGTCCGAGTGGTTGATGTTAAAACAGCATATGGGGTATACAAGCGCTCCATCACTCGTCTAGCACCGTTATTTCCAGAAGACGTGGCGATCCAACGATCGCCAACGACATGGCAAGGCCTGATGACCCACCACCACAGCGCAAAAAGGCAGTTGCACCTTCAATAATATCAACATTGCTAGTGATGCTTCTCATGCTTCCATTAGCGTTGTCACAGTCAATAAATGTGACACAATTCGCGACAAAACCTGGAATATTCTATGAGAAAATTGGAACCTCAAGAATGACAACGTCTGAATGGACCATGATCATATACTATGACTTGGATCCATATTGGAAAGATATGCAAGTAATGTCCACCGGAATGTCCGAACTAAGACACATGTGCCCGGAACTAAAAAATGTTCCATATTTCAACATTTTCAACATTTGTACAAGGAGCTACAAACAGGAAATATGTTAATGAAAACCTCTCGACAACGCCGATCACCGCTTGATATAGTAGGAAACGTGGCAAACAATTTGTTCGGTGTTCTTGACTTAAAACACGCTGAGAAAATGGCCGAAGTAATCGAAAATGTAAAAACAAACGAAGACTTTCTACTACATCTACTGCGAAATCTACCACAATCAATGTTGTCAGGAAAGATAAGTCAGCAACGGACAATCGCCTGAAGGTGTTGGAGCGGCAAGTGGCTACCATCAACAGAGAAAGAGGAA
Source organism: Drosophila helvetica (assembly GCA_963969585.1). Classification (NCBI taxonomy): domain Eukaryota; kingdom Metazoa; phylum Arthropoda; class Insecta; order Diptera; family Drosophilidae; genus Drosophila; species Drosophila helvetica. The sequence continues at coordinate 32,841,614 of OZ018401.1, read as the reverse complement.
CATATCACGGCGATCATCTCACTCAGGCATACCTAGGACTCACAGCACAATTAACTCTGTTGACAACGAGTCTTCAACGTATGCAGTCCGATATAGCTGATGTACTAATCGGTATTCACCATCGGACAATAAGTCCTACGCTAGTTTCTCCTGAACAATTAAGAGATCAACTAGACCAAATACGGGATCATTTGCCACCCGATCAAATGCAGCCGGTTACAACAAAAAATGTCATTCATCTATACAGAATCATGCGGGCCGAAGGAACACCAACTGCAAACCACGTCATATTCAAGGTAAGGCTACCTCTAGTTTCAACAGTTCAGCTTGAAACTTTCAGCATCATCCCAAGTTGGAGCTTGTTCGATCTCAAAACAACTGTAATTACAGTAAACACACATCGAGATCAGTTCATGGGTTTTACTCCAGAGGAATTTCGCTGCTTCAGACTGCCCAACGAAGAATTCATCTGTTTTGATCATCAAACGGTCTTTAACGTTGATAATCGCTGCGAGTTCCAGTTGTTTAACAACAAAACAACAACATTATGTCACGTCATTCATTCAAAGGCGGACATGTTGTGGACAAGAACTCAGCAACCGAACAAATGGATCTTTGCAACACACTCTACAATGAGACTACAAGCAGTCTGCAACGGATATCCATCAACCATACAGTTGGAAGGAACTGGCTTACTTCGCTATTACGTGGATGTACTGCTCGCAACACAGAAATAAGCATCAGCACCTTCAGCCCTACAAACAGCGAGGTAAAATCAATCTACACTCGATTTGGAGACATTAGTTCAGCGGTGACATCTCCTTCACCACCAATGGTACACCAGCTGAACCAGACTTTAGACTATCTCCAAGAACTTGATGATCTACGCCAGCAACTAGCAGCAATCAATCAGCACGAACTACCACACCATATCACCGCAGTGCAGCACCACCAAATTGCTGCCTATGCTGCCCTAGCGATGACAATTCTATTGATTATTGGCTACATTTTCCGGAAAAAGTATCGATCATGGAAGCCACGAACATCAACCCAAGAACGGCGTGGATCTTCAGCTCCTACCCCAAGGTCCCGCCAATTTTCCATCAACTTAGGCGATGGTTGAACACCAGTTCAACCGCCGGGAGAATGTTCAGTCGGGGAATTATGCATAAGTAACACGATACATACATACAAAACAATTTCGACATATTATGTAATACACATGACACTTTTACCAAAACAACAACTTCACCCGGGCAAGAGGAAGTATGACGACTCAGCATTATAGTTGAGTCAACAATAAACCGCCTCGGCAGCGAATTCTGCTGACAATGCGATCATTCCTCAGAGACCAACAACACTGGTGCTATAGCTGACCATCAAAATTGCCCAATTTGCACACCAGCAAATAAAATCATATTAAATCAATATTAATTTCACATTAATTATTTTTTACCATTTTACCATATTCTTATTAAATCAGCACTTTTTGTACCTTTTGTTACCTATAAATAGAGTTAAGTTTTGTTGAATAAAATCAGTATCAGAAACAGTACCAAAGCTGCCTGTCACTCAATTCCCACTGCAATCATCATAGGCTGTCGCTGTGTCTTCACACCCTCACTTGCACATTAAGGGATACCATTTCCATCGCAATCATCAGAGGCTGTCGCCGTGTCTTCAGATCCTCAATTGCGCACCACAAGATACCCTCTCCGCAATCCAACTGGTTCAAGTTCTAGTTGCGACGACCTAACTGTAGACGGTTTATGTACCGTATACAACCCAGCTTCATACACGCACACACACACATTAACACAGGGAATATTACGTTCACACTAGCTACACTCCAGCGGCCTTTGAGCTTATAGATTGAATTTTTTGAAGGAAGAGAAAAGAAAGCGGAAAATTTAGAACAAGAAAAGAAATAAAAGAGTTTTCGATAATATTTCGCCACCATTAATATTATCAATAATTATATATGTAACGTGCAACGGAGCCAGTGTTGTCGGACGAGATTCGATCCGTGCTGGCGGGCACGCTATATTTTTCCCGCTCGGGCTCGTCGGCTTTGGGTGTTGCTGCTTTTTGCTGCTGTTAATTATTGTTAATATCTCGAGAAGTTAGCGTGCTGCGACAAAAATAAATGCTTGAACCGGTAGAAAGAAAATCGAAAGCAATGGTAAGAGTCAGAGAAGAAAAGAAGAAAAGAAGAAAAGAGGAAAAGAGTTGGGGAGGGGGAGTTCGACATCCACAGATGTTGCGTGGATTTATTTACCCTACCCTACCGATGAGCACCTCTTTGAATCCCGTGGACTCAAGTGCTCCCTGCACTCTGCAATCACAAGAACGGTGGCATTGGTTCAGATTCGTTAGTCTACTCGAAGACTACCATCATTACAAAAGCGATAGAACAATAAGTTGATTTCATGATACTATATCTATATTTCATTCAAATCTCAGTCGGTTGTTTCCAATTTTTATTTCTAAGTTCTATCGATATATTCTATACATAAGGCGTTTATTTAGATTAATACTAGCTATAAAGACGAAAATATTGGTATAGAGGAATCAAGGTTTATGGTAGATAGTAATCCGATCATATATATATATATATAGGCGCTAAATGGTGAGATGGTAACATTATAATATGGGAATAATAATTGAGTTAAGGCTAACCCCTATGGCTAGGGAAAACGTTTAATCCTATAAATCTTCATGAGGCGTTCCTGCTCTAATTTCTTAAATCCTATTAATTCGGTTCTTATTATATATATTATCAACGCATATGTCAGACTTTATGTTAAAAGTTATGGAAACTGAATTCAATCTTGGAGAGGTCAAACTAGTAGTCGAGAATTCTATTCGGGTCAGGGCGCAACTCTACTAAGGCCATATTTTCACACAAAAACGAACAATTTATCATTAACTCACTCGTATCAGAAGTCCAGCGTCGAAAGATCGATCTCCCGACGGTGTAAGCTGAAATTGAGAAATTTTTTCGGGGGACACGCGGGTGAAAAAGTAAACTGGACCATTCAGCTAGCCGACCATGATTCGTTTCTGGCCATCTCAACAGCACTAATTGTTACTCTCTCATAACTTAGTTCGAAACACCTTGACACATCTAGTAACACGTAGTGTGTTTTAAAAGCGAAAGACGCTGATATTCACTATTCTGGGTTATATCCATCCAAGCGGCAAGGCTTCTAGTATCCGGGTTTCACAACTGAAGGGTGTATATTGTTTCCTCTGACAGGTTTACATCCAATGAACGTACATTACTGCGCGGATTGCAGTTGCAAGGCGCTTTCCTCAAACTATCCTGTCTTGTACTCCCTCACAAACCCCTCTGAGGAATCGTAATCGATGCGAGGGAAACAGTCACGCAAAACTTCGGGGCGAGGGAAAGAGCAGGGGGTTGTAGCGTGGGTCGCTTCAGCGACGCGCTCTCCTCAAAACTGCAGACTTAGATTCCCTCCCAGGCCCTTCTGGGGTGACACACAACGGAGACGGGGATACTAATGCGGTCGCCCTCTGAGGCTTAGGAAGGGCAGGGGGTGGTAGCGTGGGTCGCTGTTGCGAGGCGCTCTCCTGAGATTATCCAGACTCAGATTCCTAATCGATCTCCTTTTGAAGAGCAAATGGGTCGTTTCCAGGACACTCTTGTTCGGACGGAGGCGCGGGAACGATTTTTCGCGGGCTGAAGAAAGTTTAATGGTAAAGCCCTTGCTAGTATGTCTTTTCTACCTTAAACTCACCAAGAAATCTTCTATTTCTGGATTGACGACGCTGCTATATCGAGGGAATCGTTGGCAGTTGGTTTCAAGTTTGGATGACACAATTGAAGTTTGATATTTGTAGATTCGTTTTCAATTAAACCACAAGTAAAAGTTCACACATCTGTCGAGCTCAAGAGCACAGCGGAAAAGGAAGTTTCTCGATCCGTCACCTGTCAAAGTCGTGCCTTACCCTCTTTTCCAATCTAACATGATTCGGTCAGCTGGGATCAGCTGCGTGGCCGTACCTCTACAAAATGTACCCCGATACAGTCAAAACATCCCTGCTGTGCCGGTTGTAATTCAAAATATGCGCGAATTTTACAACACTATTGGGTCGCTTCAGGCCTTGTTACAAGGGTCCATCATATAGCAAGCTGTTTTCAATCAACCAGTTTGCGTTTTTGCTATTAAAGAAGTCCGTTTTACGGAATGCACACTCCCATTTCTTTTAAATAGTGGTAATTTTTTGTCTTATACTTGTATACTGCTCGGGGTTTTACGATACTAAATTCAATTCAATAAGAACAGATTCCATAAATTCGTTTAATATGCTTGAAGTTCTATATATCTCCAATAACGTTGTATTATCCATAGCCATTTTTATGTGAATTATGTTTACAAATTGTATTCACCGCTGCTTATACGCAACTGGATGCTTTAGAAGTCAAAAAAAGACTAGAGTGCTCAAAAAAAGGAATGCAATATATATATATATATGAATTCATTATTAACCATCAACATCATTTAGGTAGCGTAAAATTGAAAATTATTAAAATGTGGAATGTACCTGAGTATATGGATTCATTAGTACCTAATTTGTGTGCGTTTTTTAACTTTGACCTGACTTTAAAAAAAAACTTCACCAAATTTTCCCGAGATATTTTTTGTATATGTCCTGTCCGTATTCTTTTACCTACGTTCAAAATCCCTATTTGCTATTTTGGGGCGTTTGGCTTCTAGTACTATTAAAGTGAGGCTACCTCGCTAAAAAAAAAAGGCCAAAATATGATTTTGTATGGGATTTAGCACCTGTGACAGCCCTTTTTTGCCTCTTTTTCGTGAGAGGTCAAAGTCAAAGTTGAAAAACAGCTCAAAAATTAGATGGTTTTGAAAATACGTTTTTCTTAATTACTGTCCATGCAACGGAATAGGTTTTTATTGATTAATAATAACTATGAATATACCAAAATGGAAACACTTAAAACAGAATCATACGTAACGTAGTTTACTTTTAATTCATCCTCAAAGATGCAGCAAGTGAAAAAAAGTTGAATACATTTGTGCACACTGAAATTCTAGTTTGAGCATTATAGTTGAGTCAACAATAAACCGCCTCGGCAGCGAATTCTGCTGACAATGCGATCATTCCTCAGAGACCAACAACACTGGTGCAATTGCTGACCATCAAAATTGCCCAATTTGCACACCAGCTAATAAAATCATATTAAATCAATATTAATTTCACATTAATTATTTTTTACCATTTTACCATATTCTTATTAAATCAGCACTTTTTGTACCTTTTGTTACCTATAAATAGAGTTAAGTTTTGTTGAATAAAATCAGTATCAGAAACAGTACCAAAGCTGCCTGTCACTCAATTCCCACTGCAATCATCATAGGCTGTCGCTGTGTCTTCACACCCTCACTTGCACATTAAGGGATACCATTTCCATCGCAATCATCAGAGGCTGTCGCCGTGTCTTCAGATCCTCAATTGCGCACCACAAGATACCCTCTCCGCAATCCAACTGGTTCAAGTTCTAGTTGCGACGACCTAACTGTAGACGGTTTATGTACCGTATACAACCCAGCTTCATACACGCACACACACACATTAACACAGGGAATATTACGTTCACACTAGCTACACTCCAGCGGCCTTTAAGCTTATAGATTGAATTTTTTGAAGGAAGAGAAAAGAAAGCGGAAAATTTAGAACAAGAAAAGAAATAAAAGAGTTTTCGATAATATTTCGCCACCATTAATATTATCAATAATTATATATGTAACGTGCAACGGGTCCAGTGTTGTCGGACGAGATTCGATCCGTGCTGGCGGGCACGCTATATTTTTCCCGCTCGGGCTCGTCGGCTTTGGGTGTTGCTGCTTTTTGCTGCTGTTAATTATTGTTAATATCTCGAGAAGTTAGCGTGCTGCGACAAAAATAAATGCTTGAACCGGTAGAAAGAAAATCGAAAGCAATGGTAAGAGTCAGAGAAGAAAAGAAGAAAAGAAGAAAAGAGGAAAAGAGTTGGGGAGGGGGAGTTCGACATCCACAGATGTTGCGTGGATTTATTTACCCTACCCTACCGATGAGCACCTCTTTGAATCCCGTGGACTCAAGTGCTCCCTGCACTCTGCAATCACAAGAACGGTGGCATTGGTTCAGATTCGTTAGTCTACTCGAAGACTACCATCATTACAAAAGCGATAGAACAATAAGTTGATTTCATGATAATATATCTATATTTCATTCAAATCTCAGTCGGTTGTTTCCAATTTTCATTTCTAAGTTCTATCGATATATTCTATACATAAGGCGTTTATTTAGATTAATACTAGCTATAAAGACGAAAATATTGGTATAGAGGAATCAAGGTTTATGGTAGATAGTAATCCGATCATATATATATATATATAGGCGCTAAATGGTGAGATGGTAACATTATAATATGGGAATAATAATTGAGTTAAGGCTAACCCCTATGGCTAGGGAAAACGTTTAATCCTATAAATCTTCATGAGGCGTTCCTGCTCTAATTTCTTAAATCCTATTAATTCGGTTCTTATTATATATATTATCAACGCATATGTCAGACTTTATGTTAAAAGTTATGGAAACTGAATTCAATCTTGGAGAGGTCAAACTAGTAGTCGAGAATTCTATTCGGGTCAGGGCGCAACTCTACTAAGGCCATATTTTCACACAAAAACGAACAATTTATCATTAACTCACTCGTATCAGAAGTCCAGCGTCGAAAGATCGATCTCCCGACGGTGTAAGCTGAAATTGAGAAATTTTTTCGGGGGACACGCGGGTGAAAAAGTAAACTGGACCATTCAGCTAGCCGACCATGATTCGTTTCTGGCCATCTCAACAGCACTAATTGTTACTCTCTCATAACTTAGTTCGAAACACCTTGACACATCTAGTAACACGTAGTGTGTTTTAAAAGCGAAAGACGCTGATATTCACTATTCTGGGTTATATCCATCCAAGCGGCAAGGCTTCTAGTATCCGGGTTTCACAACTGAAGGGTGTATATTGTTTCCTCTGACAGGTTTACATCCAATGAACGTACATTACTGCGCGGATTGCAGTTGCAAGGCGCTTTCCTCAAACTATCCTGTCTTGTACTCCCTCACAAACCCCTCTGAGGAATCGTAATCGATGCGAGGGAAACAGTCACGCAAAACTTCGGGGCGAGGGAAAGAGCAGGGGGTTGTAGCGTGGGTCGCTTCAGCGACGCGCTCTCCTCAAAACTGCAGACTTAGATTCCCTCCCAGGCCCTTCTGGGGTGACACACAACGGAGACGGGGATACTAATGCGGTCGCCCTCTGAGGCTTAGGAAGGGCAGGGGGTGGTAGCGTGGGTCGCTGTTGCGAGGCGCTCTCCTGAGATTATCCAGACTCAGATTCCTAATCGATCTCCTTTTGAAGAGCAAATGGGTCGTTTCCAGGACACTCTTGTTCGGACGGAGGCGCGGGAACGATTTTTCGCGGGCTGAAGAAAGTTTAATGGTAAAGCCCTTGCTAGTATGTCTTTTCTCCCTTAAACTCACCAAGAAATCTTCTATTTCTGGATTGACGACGCTGCTATATCGAGGGAATCGTTGGCAGTTGGTTTCAAGTTTGGATGGCACAATTGAAGTTTGATATTTGTAGATTCGTTTTCAATTAAACCACAAGTAAAAGTTCACACATCTGTCGAGCTCAAGAGCACAGCGGAAAAGGAAGTTTCTCGATCCGTCACCTGTCAAAGTCGTGCCTTACCCTCTTTTCCAATCTAACATGATTCGGTCAGCTGGGATCAGCTGCGTGGCCGTACCTCTACAAAATGTACCCCGATACAGTCAAAACATCCCTGCTGTGCCGGTTGTAATTCAAAATATGCGCGAATTTTACAACACTATTGGGTCGCTTCAGGCCTTGTTACAAGGGTCCATCATATAGCAAGCTGTTTTCAATCAACCAGTTTGCGTTTTTGCTATTAAAGAAGTCCGTTTTACGGAATGCACACTCCCATTTCTTTTAAATAGTGGTAATTTTTTGTCTTATACTTGTATACTGCTCGGGGTTTTACGATACTAAATTCAATTCAATAAGAACAGATTCCATAAATTCGTTTAATATGCTTGAAGTTCTATATATCTCCAATAACGTTGTATTATCCATAGCCATTTTTACGTGAATTATGTTTACAAATTGTATTCACCGCTGCTTATACGCAACTGGATGCTTTAGAAGTCAAAAAAAGACTAGAGTGCTCAAAAAAAGGAATGCAATATATATATATATATATGAATTCATTATTAACCATCAACATCATTTAGGTAGCGTAAAATTGAAAATTATTAAAATGTGGAATGTACCTGAGTATATGGATTCATTAGTACCTAATTTGTGTGCGTTTTTTAACTTTGACCTGACTTTAAAAAAAAACTTCACCAAATTTTCCCGAGATATTTTTTGTATATGTCCTGTCCGTATTCTTTTACCTACGTTCAAAATCCCTATTTGCTATTTTGGGGCGTTTGGCTTCTAGTACTATTAAAGTGAGGCTACCTCGCTAAAAAAAAAAAGGATTTAGCACCTGTGACAGCCCTTTTTTGCCTCTTTTTCGTGAGAGGTCAAAGTCAAAGTTGAAAAACAGCTCAAAAATTAGATGGTTTTGAAAATACGTTTTTCTTAATTACTGTCCATGCAACGGAATAGGTTTTTATTGATTAATAATAACTATGAATATACCAAAATGGAAACACTTAAAACAGAATCATAGGTAACGTAGTTTACTTTTAATTCATCCTCAAAGATGCAGCAAGTGAAAAAAGTTGAATACATTTGTGTACACTGAAATAATTTCCAACTTTGAATGCTCATATCTCCTAAACTAAAAGTCAGATTATCTTGAAAATTCTATTTTTTAAAGCTCTGGGAAAATCTCTCTGTTAGATACGTGTATTCAAAGCGCTCAAATTCTTCGACTTTTGCCACCTCTTTTCGTCTGATGTCCCACTGTGCGCCGGTGCGCCAACGTGTCTGCTCCTTGCCCGTGAGAGAGCCGGTTGCATATGAAATGTTCCAGGGTTTCAATAGCCCCGTTTTCATCGTATTTCCTGCAGCACTGGTGATGCCCAGCTTGGCTGCATGCACCGCAGACAGACAGCATCGGTCACCGGACCGAGCAGCTACCAAACCTATATGACGACTTTATGTCGTATAGTATACACGTATAGTATAGTGTATAGTATAGGCCCGCTCCTACTCCACCGTCCATCTTGGAGACGTCTGTGTATATATTGAGGTGTTGCGTCTGGTCCCGTCCTGTTTTCCAGTCTTCGGGTCCCATAAGTTGTTTGGTTTAACCTCGATGTAGTCAGTAGAACTGATCATGCCCGTTCCAATTGAACTGTGCCCGAATCCTTGTGGCGACATATTACCTGAAGCAACAAGGCGCCTTTCTGCCTTTCTTGCAGTCAGACGAGCGTGGATGTCCATGTGATCAATACCTAGTATGATTTCGAGTGCTATTGTTGCGGTTGATCTCAGCACCCCTGTTATGCAGAGCAGAGCCTGCCGCTGAGTTCTTTCCATGAGCTATTGATATGTTTTCTTCTCGGTATACTTCCACCACACTGAGACTATATCCAGCAGAGTTGGTCTCACCACCGAAATGTATATCCAGTGCATTAGAACAGATGACAGGCCCCATGTGCTCCTAAGGATCTTCTTGTATGCATAAAGCGCACTACATAGGGTCCCTTTCCACTACATAGGGTCTCCATGCTAGTTTGCTGCCCAATACTATGCCGAGGTATTTGACTGGTGTTTTTCGGGTTAGCCTTGTTTGGTTAATTTTTGGGTCGATATTGAGTCCTACTTCGTCCGCCCACTCACATATCTCCCTGAGTGTTCGTTCCATTATGGAGCTGAGGGTCGATGGAAAACACCCGTAATAATTATGCTGTTATTTTTGGGGCCTTCCTCACGAATCTCTACATGAGGTTGTCGACCACAAGATTTCACAGGACGAGCGACAGGACTCCACCCTGAGGTGTGCCTCTGTGTACCCCCTTTACCGTGGTAGCGGTGCCTCACTCTGATCGCACCCGTCTACAACTCAGGAGGTTTTTTATCCATAGGCTGATTGCTGGGTGTATGTTGTCGCTTCTAGGTGATCCATTATTGCGTTCGTAGCCACATTATTAAATGCTCCGGATATAGCTACGAATACTCCTAATGCATACTTGTTACTATAGAGAGACGATTTCCCTTTGGTGTAGGCATGCTGGTTGGTTAACATCAGTCCCCCTACCTCATTCCTGATGTGTAGATCTAGCAGCTTTTCCAGTGTTTTTAGTAGAAAAGAGGTAAGGCTTATCGGTCTATAATCCTTGGGACTAACATGGCTGCACATTCCTGCCTTTGGGAGAAAGAAAACTCTAGAGGTCCTCCATTGGATTGGGTTATAGCCTGTACTTAGACATGCCGAGTATATTGCGAAAAGCCATGGGGTGATCACCCTTTGGTCATCTGCAGCACGGCTGGGAACATTCCATCCAGTCCAGGTGCTTTTATGCTGTTTCAGGCACATTCTCGATGTTGGAGCAGAAGTTCTTCCACGAGCTACGTTGTGCCTTACGTATTTCCTTCTTGTACTTTCTGAGTAAGATCTTGTATTCCTCGTTGATGATCTCTTGGTTCGCTTGTTTGGCCAGCTTGAAGAATTCTCTGAGGGTATTTCTTTGAAGTTAGATGTCCTGGTTCCACCAGGGTGGTTTGGTTCTTTTTTTGTTTTGCTTTTGAGGGTGGGCATGTTTTGCGGTAGGCATATAGTAAAACCTTGGAGAGAGTCTCCAAGAACTTTTCTATGTCTTCCGCGGATTTCACTGAGCCTGGATTCGCGAGCTTCGAAGTAGCTGTCTGTTTAAACTTTCCCCAGTTTGTATTCCAGGGGTTTCTGTAGACTGTTGCCTTCGGAGTGTATTCGGATTCGCACTTAAGCTGAATATACCATTGATCTGAGAAGGATGGTCTTTCGAGGACTCTCCATTCAGATACCATTACGAGAGATACCATTACGCCTACGTTTGCTACATCTATATTAGTTGATAGTATAAAGTCTATGAGTGACTCATCTCGGTCGGTGATATCGGGGCTTCCCCACATATTATGGTGAGAATTGGCGTCCGTACCAATGAGAAGTTGGTAATCTTTGGAGTCAGTTTCTTCCACCAGTCTCCTACACACTGCCCATGCCCCACGCCATTTTCCAGTATATTGCTTAGAGGATGTCCTCTGCTTCTTTATTAATCTGGAGAATCGTTGTACTTGCGGCCCTTCTCTACCTTTAGCTTGGTCCAAGCTAGCTTGGATTTCTTCTCCTGGGAGATATCCGCCTTGCCTTGGAGCCTGCCATATATTTTCAGGACCGCTTTATATTGTGCGGAGAAGGCGTTCTTCTTCAGTTTTGCTGATGGATACCACGCTCTCCAGGTCCGAGTCTGTCTCGACTACAGCACCTGTGCGGCTCATACAGCGAGGAGTTTTTCCGGCAGTAGTGTTACAATGGACGTCACCTGCTCCCGCCACGTCAGAGGTCTGACCAGAGGCGACACGCAGAGAGGATTGCTCCTCCACGCAGCCACGCTTCCCACCGACGATTAGGTTGACATCCCAGCCTGTGCTTTATCCTTCTTCTCCTCCATAATTGGCGCGAAGGTTCACACGTGGCTAATGTTTTTCGGGGGAGCCACCCCCTAGCGTTTTATGCCCAGCTCGCCCGACTCCAGATCGATAGGATGCTGAATCATTGCCTTAGCTAGACACTGCATTGCCTTGGACAGAGCATGCGACAATGAGATAATGCAGTGCTCAGTGCCCAGCCGGCACCCTCGGGGAGGGTTAAGCTAGATGATTTTTGCCAGCTAATTCATATTAAATAAAATTAAATACATTTCTTGTTAATATTTCATTTTATTATAAAAAACAAACAAAAAAACAAAATTATATTAAACAAACTTTCCTATTTCTTTTTATAAATGTTACCACACACTATAAATTAAGTATTACGTTTTTTGTTAGGGAAATATGTAGTGATTTATGGGAATTTAACAAAAAAAGTATGGAAAAATCTTACGCTCGCGACCAACCCTTAATTCAATTTAAAACGAGAGGGAACGTTGTGAGCCGCGGCTCTACTTTATACCCGGTACTCAGTCAGTATATATGTATATGAGCTTACGATATATGTAATTTAGTATATGTTCGCAAAAGGGACAAATAGAATTTGAGCCAAAAAAGAAAAAACATATTAAGTCGAACCATTTCGCAGATTTTAATATATTAGATGTTTCCATTTTTGTTTACATAAGTTTTTTACATCTGTCTTCTCTACATGTCTACATGTATACATACACGTCTGTGTGCGAGAGAGAGAGAATGAACAAGCGCTTGGAAGACCATTTGTGATGATAACGAATGTGTGTTAAACACAGAAGGAAGCGTTTCCGAGACCATAAAGTCTATTTATTCTTGACCAGCATCAATAGCCGAGTCGATATAGCTATGTCTGTTTGTCCGTCCATACGTCCGTCCTCATTAGCGCCTATAGCTCAGAGACAATAGAAGATAGCGCAACCAAATTTTGTATCTAGACTTCTGTGATATCAAACTGTTACGAATCATAGACAATGACCATATCTATCAGAGTGTTGCATCTGGATCAGATCAGATCATATATATAGCCACAATGAAGAAAACCATTTCGAAATGCATCGTTCCCTCTTGCTCTCTCTCACACACCAGGGTGGAGAAACGAGAAAACCAAAAACGCAGAAACATTGAAAATACCCGTATTTATCAGATTGCCGAATCTGGTATAGGTCGGATCATTAGTGTAGCCAAAAGGAACAATCACAACGGTCCCTCGTTTTTTTTTTTTTTTTTTTAAGTCGAAAAATTAATTTAGAGACCTAAAATTGGGTGAAGTTGGTACACCATGTTGACCCGTTTTAATAAAGAACCATGTGTCGTGGGCAGTATTCTTAGGGTGCCTAATATGGGGTTTAACATAAAATTTAAACTAATTGATCTCAGTTTTATCTAACAAAAATAAATTTTCCAATTAGGACGAGAAAAATTCACCTTGCCGAAATTGACTCGGTATCTAACATTTTTTTTCCTAATTAATGGTACCTTTCGAGCTATATAGTCTTTGCTATAGACATTAATCAACGACCATTCAGAAACGAATAACAACTACAAGCAATACACGGGATCCTCAGGAATTGTTATTTTTATCTTATTTTTTCTTATGTTTAAGAAATGCTATCCCTTTAATTCGATTTTAACCATTTTTAAACAAGATAAAAAAAATTTTAGTGCGTCTATATTTTTTTAAGCTTAAAAAATTAGTTTTTGGTACGTAAAATTTTTGTTAAATTTTATTGGTTTGTTTTATTTTGATACATTACTACACCTAAAACTAATATTATGATACTATTTTTTCAGTAAAAGTTTCTTTTGTTTTTATATTTGATTTTTATAGGTGCATTCATTAGGCATCTTTTATGGTACCGTTTGTAAAAATCTATGGATGAACGGCTAAGATGCACAAAGCTAAGAACAAATCGTATTTTACCGTTAAATATCGTTTGGTAAGTTGCTGGCCCAACTGCCAAACTTTGATCAAAGCAAACGAAAAGGACTTTTAAAATTGGTTTTACTGAATCCTAGGTATGTATATATACCGGCTATATACGTTACCTGATCATGTCCATATGGGATTCAAAAGTTGTTTTTGCGACTTTTACTGAGTTTTTTAAGTTTTGGGACAAAATACCGTAGAAAACATTTTGCATATGAAAGCTATATATCGAAGCTTCAAAGCGTTCAAGTCCAATTTAAAGCTCCATTTATCAGCTTTTCAGAACTGCAAAGTCCATTACAACCAGATTTAAGATACTTAAGTTATGTAAAAAAAACTTCATGTAATTCATTAAAAATACTTGGACAATGTCTGGAAAAAGGCCCACCAAACAGTGAGCTACGCCCGGGGTCTGGCAACCACTCACCGCCTCTTTGCATAGTCTGCGCCTTCCGGACAGGTTTAAAAGAGGCAGCCCACGTGACAGCGGGTATAGCACCCCTCCAATATCTGGCGGATTAGAGGTCCACCTATTGATCTATTGAAGCGGCTTCAAGTCACAGGTGCGACCAATGTGAAATTATATAAATGTGGCGTATTCACCACATGTGCTCTCTTTCGGGGACGTCATTTTTGTCATTTGTCGTTTGTCAAACGTCGTCGAAAGAGGTTGTGTAGCGTACGATTTTTTCATTGTCTTCTTCATTGTTTACGAATGGACTCGTACACTGAAAACAATTAAAAAAAATATGGTAACTATTATTTGATATCGGCATTTATTTAATAAACTATGTGTGTTATTGTGTATATATGACACAAAATCACACATAGTTTATTATAGAACGCACCCAATGGCAACAATATTTGTCGGAGACGATTTTTGCTGGCCGAAAGGCTGAAAAGTGCAAATGACATTGAATTAAATATAAAGACAAAAGAATTCTTTTTTAAAATGCGCATGAAATTTCGAATACAAAATTTAGATAAAAAACTAAAAATACATAAACAACGAGGGGGAACGTTGTGAGCCGCGTCTGTGCCGCGGCTCTACTTTATACCCGGTACTCAGTCAGTATATATGTATGTGAGCTTGTAATAAATTACATTATTACATGTTCGCAAAAGGGATAAATTTAGTTTCAGCCAAAAAAGACAACAAAAAATTAAGTCAACCTTTTCGGAGATTTATATATATTATTTCTATTTTTGTTTAAATGCATCTGTCTTTTCTACATGTCTAAATCTACTTCCTACATATACATACACGGCTGTGTGCGAGAGAGAGAGGGAATGAGTCTGCGCTTGGAAGGCCACTGAAATTTCATTTGTTCCTTCTGACTATATTTATTATCCGATCTGATTCAGATTCCATACTCTGATAGAAATGCTAATTTTCTATGATTCTGCGTTTTTGGTTTTCCCGTATCTTTAAAATTGTAGATTTTCATCTTTTGTGGGGGCGGAAGAGGGCGTGGCCAAATTTTGAAACAAACTCGTCTCGGTTTGATGTCACAGGAGCTTGGATAGAACGTTTGGTTGATCTAGCTCTTATAGTCTCTGAGAACTAGGCGTCAAAAAATTCGATCAGGCATAGCGCCTACCCCGGTGTGTGATAAAGAGCGAGAGGTAACGATGCATTTCGAAATGGCTTTCTTCATTGTGGCTATATTTATCATCTGATCTGATCCAGATTCAACACTCTGATAGATATGCTCATTCTCTATGATTCTGCGTTAGTTTAGTTTAGTTTTCTCGTATCTTTAAAATTGTGCATGCCACAGATTTTCGTCCTTTGAGTGGGCGGAAGGGGGCGGGGCGAAATTTTGAAATACACTTGTAACAGTGTGATAGGACAGGAGTCTGGATTCAAAATTTTGTTCCTCTAGCTTTTATAGTCTCTGAACTATAGGCGCTAATCAAGACGGACGGACAGACGGACGGACAGACGGACAGACGGACGGACAGACGGACGGACAGACAGACATAGCTATATCGACTCGGCTATTGATGCTGATCAAGAATATATATACTTTATGGGGTCGGAAACGCTTCCTTCTGGGTGTTACACACATCAATTTTTTCAACAAATCTAATATACCCCTTTACTCTTCGAGTACCGGGTATAATTACTTTAGTGTTTTTTTATTGAAACTTTTTTTTTAATATGCTCACAGCAACTACAAAAATTCACATATTGGTTTCGTTACACTACTCGACAAAATTAAACTTTTTTTCTGCTGTGGCCAAAAA
Organism: Drosophila helvetica; assembly: GCA_963969585.1. NCBI lineage: Eukaryota > Metazoa > Arthropoda > Insecta > Diptera > Drosophilidae > Drosophila > Drosophila helvetica. Next base: position 32,825,710 of record OZ018401.1, on the reverse strand, counting down.
TTAATTAAAAATGTTTAAGAAATAATATTTTTTTTTTTAGGCCCAGTTTTTATAAAGAATTTTTTTTTCAGGATTTTTTAGAGGTAGTTCTCTTTTTTTCACATTTGATATGTATGTATCTTACATCTGGATGTTTAAGGAATCGTTTGTAGGAATCGACGGATAAACGGTTAAGGTGCCCCTACATTAAACAAAATTAGCATATAAAGGATTTACGAAATACTACATTTTTTGTCTTATGGGCAAGCGTCTTCAGAAAGGGTCATAATCTCCAATGAATTCTAAAGTAGTGGGTGTTTTCTTCGACAGCGGCGTCGTAAGAAACCAATAAGAAACCGTAAGAAAAACGCAGGGCCAAAATGTGTGCACACACAGTTAAATTTCAGCCTCACGTATAGAACGAGAGAGCGGTTGGCTCTGTGGCTCTATTTCCTGGTAGAATGGAAGTAAATTCCACGCAGCCAAAATTGACCTCAAAAATGTTGTATGGAGATGTTCAGCTTACTATTTATATTGTCTTTGGAAGTACCCTATTGTCATTTTTCTTTTTCGACACACATTTTCTTCTTAACGAAGCACTCTTCATCATCGTCATCGCTATGACTATATGCAAATAGCGATTTCACAAGCTGTAATTTTTAAAAGTGTTCTTAGTTCAACTTAATGTTATAGACATTGTTAATGCATTTTTGACACATTTGGGGCCGATATCTCGACTTCGGGTTAACACGAATTGGAACGTTTAAGTGTCCGATAAAAAAAATTTGTTCTCTCAAGGGGCCATTTCAGGATTAACTTCCAACCGGCCGCTGGGATCCGGTTAACTTCTAACCGGCTGCTGGGATCCGGTTAACTTCCAACCGGAAGTCAGCAGACCGATTGAAAATTTTACAGCTGATTCCCTGAGAGCTTTCCATGGGCGAATTGTTCCACTTTGTGCAGTAAATTTTTCGGCAAGCCGATTCCACGCTAGCGTTATCTCTTTCCATGTTATGGAACACTCTTCTTATTTTCTAATATGTCTTTGAAGGTCTCAACGAGATCAACGAGGATATTCTCTTCCAGCTGGGAAAAGTTTTTCCCTCGAACTTTATCTTTATACATCTTACATTTCGCGCTGTACAGAAAATTTGTGCGCCTTACAACACTTTTTTCGTTCCGGTTGTCAAACAGATTTAAAGAGAACGAATTGTTTTACCGCCCAGATTATTAGGGCGTCAACTTTATCCTTTCCAAACTGGCACCGTAACCCGAAGTTGAGATACCGGCCCTTAAACTGTTACAGGTACTTTGCTTACATTTCACATCTATGTAAAAACCTGATGAGTAAGCTAGCCGAAACAATTACAGACATGAATACAAATACACCCAGCGACAAAAAAATGCGGCTCTGAAATTTCATGCATTTCTGAATTCTCCAGCCTGGGATTCGCCCAAATGCTACTTGATACGCCTATTCTTTTAACAAGAGTACATACTAAATTTGTAATATATTATTCATATAATTAAAAACAATTAAAGATAAAAATGTATAAAAACTATTTTTTTTTCTCATAGGGTTTTCTTTTTTATTAGTAATTAATTAATATTTTGTGGTACCAATGGGAAAGATCATATTTTTATACAACGAGCCCCAGGATCGGTTTAAAAATTATGTTGAGATCATCAGAGATGCAGCAACGTTTTGCAAATGATATTTCAGCCTGAACTTTTGAATATCGGCCAAAGGAAGTGGCTTTAATGTCAAGGATAACCGAAAAAAAACAACTTCAAAATTTTCGAATGAAAAATCTCTTATCAAAGGAAAAATTAAATTAAATTAAAAATAACACTCACAGAATCAATTACTAATTTAATCAACCGATATTGAGCAAGTTTTCTGCGATTTTTTTTTATATAGTTCACTCTGTTAGAGAGACTTTGAGGAAAAAATGTTATAAAGAATCATCTTTTGTATAGGAAATAATAGTAACAGAAAATAACAGAAAACAAGACTAAAACGAAAAAGAAGAAAAGTGTACTTCTGCTTGTTTTAATTGGTTTCAGAGTTAATGAAATTAAGTTTCAACTGCTTAAATTAGCTGAGTTTCAATATTTTTAGAAAGTAACATCGGGAAAAGTGTATGGAAATGTTTTTTTATTGACTTTTAATTTTTTGGCCTCGGTGCCTATATGGGCACTTCCATTCTGAAGTCAAGTCACATTCGTACAAAAAAAAAAAAAAAAAAAATACCAAATTCAAATTTTGAAGAAAAACAAATTTTTATTTTGTTTTACAATTGGGTACACCTATATTCTCGAAAAAATAATAAAACGTTTTTAAAAATTACACTACTCAACAAAATTGAACCGCTGTGGCGAATTTATAAAAAATTGATAAAGAATTTTTTTTTAATCTGGTATGTTTTTTCAGAGATAGTGCTTTTTTTCACATAACTTCAGCATTTTACATCTTACATTATTTGCAATTCTGAAAAGCTGACAAATGAAGCTATAAATCACAGCCAAACACTTTGTAGCTTCAGCTTACTTACTTCCCCGTAAGTGTGATGTGTGGGAAAAGGCTATTACTGTTAGTTTAGAAGGGTTTACCTCCATAAAAGATTATTTTTTTTAATTACTAGAATAATAAAATGGGACTTGTTTCACGATTCTTAGCATATTTTTCTCTAGATTTTTGGATATTTTTTATTTTTGTCCAGGTGTTTCCCCTAGAGTCGTATGTTTTATTGCAATTTTCATCATTACCTTGGAAGACTTCAATGTTTCGACTAGATTTCGGACCGAAAATTCTTTATTCTGGACGTTTTTCATGCCCATGCGTTTCTGGACGTTGCAATGCACGTCCTTTACCATTCTAAGTATCTGGACTTTGTTTTATGGATGTTTTTACATCTTAAATTACTAGCACTTATTTTTCGACATAGTTTAAAACCAAACAACTCTTAGAAAAACGGTTATTTTACGAAATGGAAAAATGTTTATGTGTGTGTCCCTATTATTTCACAAAGCCAAAAGCCTATGACATATAGAACAAAAAACGTTATTAATTTTTTCACCACTACTCTTGGGTTTTTTACTCATACACTATGAAGTGCAAATATGGAACAACCTAAAACTATTAAGATCACTTCAAAATAACTGAAAATAGTAATTTTATAGACCTTATTCTGAAACAAAGCCAAGTGTCCTTATTATTTTTCACACCACTATATATCGTAAGCTCACCAGAAAAAGTATGCGTACAACACAAAAACCCCAAAGAAAATTTCGTTTTTTCGAAAAATGTGATGAGGAATGAATATGTAGTCGGATACGGCTTACGATGTATTATTTCTGCCAACCGAATTGGTATTGATTCGACCAATTTCTTGGTATTCTGCACCATTCCTGGCTCCATTCCTGAAGAAGGATTTTTTTGAGAGTATCTTATGATGATATGGTGTGGAGTCGGATCCTGCGCTCCAGGAGGTCCCAGTTTGTTTTTATATGGAGTTTGGCAGTAATTTTTCGTTTCCGCGGTGCTGGATACTATGCTTAAATTAAGAAAAGTTTAGAAGTTAGAAATTAAGGAGTTGAATCAAAATAAATCCTGATAAATGTACTATTATTCCTAAACAATTTAAATTTCTTAAAACGGGTTTCTTTAACGATAAAGTTGCACAACATGCTTTTACCCATAGTTATTTTGGTAAGTGTATATACTGACTGCATACCGGGTATAAAGTAGCGCCGCGGCATTAACAGCGGCTCACAACTTTCCCCCTAGTTTTGCTTGTAAATGTTGCAAATTAGGAAAAAGTTAATGTATAAAATGGATCAAACAAATGTGGTTGTACACCAATATCAATTAACTGTTTTACGTTTTTCTAATGTCACTGTAGACACGTGGCCATTAATACCAAAAAAAACTGGCGACCATTTGCTTCGATGTGCTTCGCGAGCGAACAACTTTTGTTGGATTTGGGTCATCTTGGAAGACCCAAACAGTCGATTGTTGTTTCGTTTCCGGCTCGTATGAATATATTCAGGAATCGTCAACTGTGCAGATATTATATACACTTTCTAAAGCACCACGATCGTATTTTTGGAACATTTCTTTACACCTATCCACACGCGCAGGCAAAAAAGCTGGATGGTTACATTATGCGGGATCCAACGGGAACACATCTTTTTTACACCCAGGTGATCATGGCAAATCTTATTGATGGACGTCATACTTATGTCCAAGGATGCCTCTATCTCACGGTATGTCACATGACGATCTTTCTTAATCAGTTATTGCACAGCATCGATATTTTGTTGCACAACAGCTGATTTTGGAAGACCCTAATGGAATTCGTCGCTGAGCGAACAGCGACCACGAGAAAACTCATAGTACCAGTTTTTTACAGTGCTAAAGGAAGGTGCTTGTCCGCCGTATAACATTTTTAGTTCATCGATGCATTCTTGTCTACTTAATCCGCGCCGAAAGTTGTGAAAAATAATCGCTAGAAAGTGTTCACGGCTTAAATCCATTTTTCTGCTGAGGTAAATTTTTGATTTATCATTAATTGATATCAAACGTGGTCGTTTAACTCATAAAAGTCCAAACTTTTTTATGCAAATGACCAATTGGTCCTAATATGGCTAGAAGTGACTTAGGACAGCAAATTTAATAACAGATCTCGAAATAACTATGTTAAATTAATGTAAAATGTATATATTAGCTAATGTATATTAAATTAACTGCGACACTTTACGACCGTTAGACTTCTACGGCTATTTTCGTTTTGTAGGTTAGGCTGAATATTTCTATAACACGCTGCTCAATATTTTTATTGATATCCATAGACATGCTTCCAATGCACTGTGGTACGAAAAACGTTTTTATTTAACACGAAAAATTAAGCTATAGACTTGAAACTTCGAAAATTGGGTTGAATGAACAGTTGAATAGTATGAATAGTTTTTAAAACAGTTTTTGGGTCAGGTCGACCACGCTCACTTTTGCCTCTCCTGCAAACTAATTCGTAGTAGTAATGTCGTATTACTCTGAATTCAGCCAAATTAGTTATATTTATTTAAAAAGATTGCAACTTTATTACATATTATTTTTCTTTTTAAATAGCATCGTCTTCTTCTTCTAGTTGTATGTCGTAGATGTCCTCATCACAATCAGGATCAGACTGCGAGTCCAATCAATTTTCATTTGAATCTTTTATTTCGGGAGACGGCAACTCCAGAAGACTTCTTTTGAAAGAGATTTTTTCTTGTTTTCTACTATTTCCATCAACAGTAATTGGAGTGGGTTGCGTACCCATTGAAATGTAATATGCTCCTTCTGGTTATAATAATGATCCGACCTGATCCAGATTCGTCAATCTGGTAGATACGGTAATTTCCCATGATACTGCGTTATTGGTTTTCTCGTATCTTCAAAATTGTGCATGCCACAAGTTTTCGTCCTTTGTGTGGGCGGGGCGAAATTTTGAAAAACACTTGTAACAAAATTTGGTTACTCTAGCTTTTATAGTCTCTGAAATCTAGGCGCTCATGGAGACGGATAGACGGAAAAATGGCTATATCGACTCGGCTATTGATGCTGATAACGAATGCATATACTTTATGGGGTCGGAAACGCTTCTTTCTGGGTGTTATGGGTCATGGACAGTCATTGTATATTCAGGTCGACACGTCAGCCCCAACGACTTGGCCTGAGAAAATGGTACTGGGCAAATAAATTTGAATAGGACACCCCCTAGGTGCGTTTTCTATCGCTCACTGCTCGCAAAACAATGATGCCAGAACTTAATTTTGTTTTTAAATAAAAGATCATTTAACACCGTTGCCTTAAGAGGAGATTACCGTCAGAGCCGAAAAAAATCGAATTTTTTATTTTTTCCTAATTAGTATCCTTATTCTATGGAAAACACGTGAAAGAAAGGATATTTCGATATCCCATGTAGTTCTCGAGATATACTCGATTTGGCGGAACAGCCTGGGATTTTACAGTACGATTTTTGTACTACATACAACTTTAAACGAGTTTTTCTCGAAACATGATTTTCATGCGCGGTACCTTCTACAGCTTCGAGGAGTCAACCGATTTCAATGTTTCACCATTGAAATGAAAGCTAATTAAATTTGGGGGGCCTTAACGGAGCGATTTTTTAAAAAATATTTTTATAAATATTTGTTTTTAACGCTAAAACGCAAAAAAGAGCATGAAAAACGAGTTTTTTTTTTAATGGGCGCCAGTCGCCAGTCAGGACAGGGTCTGTGCAGTAGAAGACCGCTCCTAGTCCTCCGTCCATCTTGGAGCCATCTGTATATATGTTGAGGTGTTGAGTCTAGTGCCGTCCTCTTTTTCAGTTTTCGGGTCCCATAAATGTATTTGTTTTGACCTCGAGGCAAGTTTGGGGGGTCATGTAGTCAGTAGAACAAATTATGTCCCTGCCAATTGAACTGTGTCCGAATCCTTGTGGCGATATATTACCTGATGCAATTAGGCGCTGCGCAGCATTTCCTGCAGTCAGACCAGCGTGGATGTCCAGGGGATCGATTCCTAGTATGATTTCGAGTGCTTTTGTTGGGGTTGACCTCAGCGCAGAGCAGAGCCTGCCGCTGAGTTCTTTCCATGAGCTATTGATATGTTTTCTTCTCGGTAGCCTTCCACAACACTAGGACTCCATACAGCAGAGTTGGTCTCACCACCAAAATGTAGATCCAGTGCATTAGAACAGATTACAGGCCCCAATGTGCTGCTAAGGATCTTCTTGGATGCATAAATCGCAATGGTGGCCTTCTTCACCCTTTCCACTACATAGGGTCTCCATGCTAGTTTGCTGCCCAATACTATGCCGAGGTATTTGACTGGTGTTTTTCGAGATAGCCTTGTTTGGTTAATTTTTGGGTCGATATCGAGTCCTACTTCGTCCGCCCACTCACATATCTCCCTGTGTGTTCGTTCCATTATGGAGCTGAGGGTCGATGGAAAACACCCGTAATAATTATGCTTATGTAGTCTGCATAAGCTGTTATTTTTGTGGCCTTCCTCTCGAATCTCTAGATGAGGTTGTCGACCACAAGATTCCACAGGACGGGCGACAGGACTCCACCCTGAGGTGTGCCTCTGTGTGCTCCCTTTACCGTGGAAGCGGTGCCTCACACTGATTGCAACCGTCTACAACTCAGGAGGTTTTTTATACATAGGCTGATTGCTGGGTGTATGTTGGTCGATTCTAGGCGATCCATTGTTGCGTTCGTAGCTACGTTATTAAATGCTCCGGATATAGCTACGAATACTCATAATGCATACCTTTTGTTGTAGAGAGCTTTCTCGACGGTAGCTACTAACGAATGTAGTGCTATCTCCACCGATTTCCCTTTGCTGTAAGCATGCTGGTTGGTAGACATCAGTCCTCCTACCTCATTCCTGATGTGTACATCCAGCAGCTTTTCCAGTGTTTTTAGTAGAAAGGAGGTCAGGCTTATCGGTCTATAATCCTTGGGACTAACATGGCTGCACTTTCCTGCCTTTGGGAGGAAGACAACTCTGGAGGTCCTCCATTGGATTGGGATATTTTTTTTTGTTTCCTGTTTGGACGTTGACGTGCAATGACTGCACCATCAAGTGGCCCATGGGACACTAGCCGAATGCTGTTACGCGCGAATCCCAGGCCGAAACGCAGCCCTCCTCCCACCCAACCGACCGAGGGGCGCTGCCGCATAGCGTGAGACTCGTTAACCAAACCGATCGCGATCATGCAGGAAAGTTGTTAGACTAGTATTCGAAGAAAATTAGAACTAATCTTACTAAAGGAATTAAGCATGCATTAAAACTATCGTACTCAACTTACTTTCTAGTACTCAAATTACTAATTTCTAATTACGAGAAAGGTGAGTAATAGTGATTTAAGAAGAGGAAGGGAATTAGTTGCCGATATGCAACTTCATGCAAGGAATAATTCGATCTACAAATCGGAAGGAACAAATGGTACGAAAAACGTTTTTATTTAACACGAAAAATTAAGCTATAGACTTGAAACTTCGAAAATTGGGTTGAATGAACAGTTGAATAGTATGAATAGTTTTTAAAACAGTTTTTGGGTCAGGTCGACCACGCTCACTTTTGCCTCTCCTGCAAACTAATTCGTAGTAGTAATGTCGTATTACTCTGAATTCAGCCAAATTAGTTATATTTATTTAAAAAGATTGCAACTTTATTACATATTATTTTTCTTTTTAAATAGCATCGTCTTCTTCTTCTAGTTGTATGTCGTAGATGTCCTCATCACAATCAGGATCAGTTTGCGAGTCCAATCAATTTTCATTTGAATCTTTTATTTCGGGAGACGGCAACTCCAGAAGACTTCTTTTGAAAGAGATTTTTTCTTGTTTTCTACTATTTCCATCAACAGTAATTGGAGTGGGTTGCGTACCCATTGAAATGTAATATGCTCCTTCTGGTTATAATAATGATCCGACCTGATCCAGATTCGTCAATCTGGTAGATACGGTAATTTTCCATGATACTGCGTTATTGGTTTTCTCGTATCTTCAAAATTGTGCATGCCACAAGTTTTCGTCCTTTGTGTGGGCGGGGCGAAATTTTGAAAAACACTTGTAACAAAATTTGGTTACTCTAGCTTTTATAGTCTCTGAAATCTAGGCGCTCATGGAGACGGATAGACGGAAAAATGGCTATATCGACTCGGCTATTGATGCTGATAACGAATGCATATACTTTATGGGGTCGGAAACGCTTCTTTCTGGGTGTTATGGGTCATGGACAGTCATTGTATATTCAGGTCGACACGTCAGCCCCAACGACTTGGCCTGAGAAAATGGTACTGGGCAAATAAATTTGAATAGGACACCCCCTAGGTGCGTTTTCTATCGCTCACTGCTCGCAAAACAATGATGCCAGAACTTAATTTTGTTTTTAAATAAAAGATCATTTAACACCGTTGCCTTAAGAGGAGATTACCGTCAGAGCCGAAAAAAATCGAATTTTTTATTTTTTCCTAATTAGTATCCTTATTCTATGGAAAACACGTGAAAGAAAGGATATTTCGATATCCCATGTAGTTCTCGAGATATACTCGATTTGGCGGAACAGCCTGGGATTTTACAGTACGATTTTTGTACTACATACAACTTTAAACGAGTTTTTCTCGAAACATGATTTTCATGCGCGGTACCTTCTACAGCTTCGAGGAGTCAACCGATTTCAATGTTTCACCATTGAAATGAAAGCTAATTAAATTTGGGGGGCCTTAACGGAGCGATTTTTTAAAAAATATTTTTATAAATATTTGTTTTTAACGCTAAAACGCAAAAAAGAGCATGAAAAACGAGTTTTTTTTTTAATGGGCGCCAGTCGCCAGTCAGGACAGGGTCTGTGCAGTAGAAGACCGCTCCTAGTCCTCCGTCCATCTTGGAGCCATCTGTATATATGTTGAGGTGTTGAGTCTAGTGCCGTCCTCTTTTTCAGTTTTCGGGTCCCATAAATGTATTTGTTTTGACCTCGAGGCAAGTTTGGGGGGTCATGTAGTCAGTAGAACAAATTATGTCCCTGCCAATTGAACTGTGTCCGAATCCTTGTGGCGATATATTACCTGATGCAATTAGGCGCTGCGCAGCATTTCCTGCAGTCAGACCAGCGTGGATGTCCAGGGGATCGATTCCTAGTATGATTTCGAGTGCTTTTGTTGGGGTTGACCTCAGCGCAGAGCAGAGCCTGCCGCTGAGTTCTTTCCATGAGCTATTGATATGTTTTCTTCTCGGTAGCCTTCCACAACACTAGGACTCCATACAGCAGAGTTGGTCTCACCACCAAAATGTAGATCCAGTGCATTAGAACAGATTACAGGCCCCAATGTGCTGCTAAGGATCTTCTTGGATGCATAAATCGCAATGGTGGCCTTCTTCACCCTTTCCACTACATAGGGTCTCCATGCTAGTTTGCTGCCCAATACTATGCCGAGGTATTTGACTGGTGTTTTTCGAGTTAGCCTTGTTTGGTTAATTTTTGGGTCGATATCGAGTCCTACTTCGTCCGCCCACTCACATATCTCCCTGTGTGTTCGTTCCATTATGGAGCTGAGGGTCGATGGAAAACACCCGTAATAATTATGCTTATGTAGTCTGCATAAGCTGTTATTTTTGGGGCCTTCCTCTCGAATCTCTAGATGAGGTTGTCGACCACAAGATTCCACAGGACGGGCGACAGGACTCCACCCTGAGGTGTGCCTCTGTGTGCTCCCTTTACCGTGGAAGCGGTGCCTCACACTGATTGCACCCGTCTACAACTCAGGAGGTTTTTTATACATAGGCTGATTGCTGGGTGTATGTTGGTCGATTCTAGGCGATCCATTGTTGCGTTCGTAGCTACGTTATTAAATGCTCCGGATATAGCTACGAATACTCATAATGCATACCTTTTGTTGTAGAGAGCTTTCTCGACGGTAGCTACTAACGAATGTAGTGCTATCTCCACCGATTTCCCTTTGCTGTAAGCATGCTGGTTGGTAGACATCAGTCCTCCTACCTCATTCCTGATGTGTACATCCAGCAGCTTTTCCAGTGTTTTTAGTAGAAAGGAGGTCAGGCTTATCGGTCTATAATCCTTGGGACTAACATGGCTGCACTTTCCTGCCTTTGGGAGGAAGACAACTCTGGAGGTCCTCCATTGGATTGGGATATTTTTTTTTGTTTCCTGTTTGGACGTTGACGTGCAATGACTGCACCATCAAGTGGCCCATGGGACACTAGCCGAATGCTGTTACGCGCGAATCCCAGGCCGAAACGCAGCCCTCCTCCCACCCAACCGACCGAGGGGCGCTGCCGCATAGCGTGCGACTCGTTAACCGAACCGATCGCGATCATGCAGGAAAGTTGTTAGACTAGTATTCGAAGAAAATTAGAACTAATCTTACTAAAGGAATTAAGCATGCATTAAAACTATCGTACTCAACTTACTTTCTAGTACTCAAATTACTAATTTCTAATTACGAGAAAGGTGAGTAATAGTGATTTAAGAAGAGGAAGGGAATTAGTTGCCGATATGCAACTTCATGCAAGGAATAATTCGATCTACAAATCGGAAGGAACAAAGGTATATAATTTCTAGCAATTCCAATAGGAATAGTGAAGTTTATGCGGCTCAACAAGTCAGGGCTATCTACGTCACCCTTGACCAAGTTGTGCACAAAAATCACACCAAGCATCTTTCTACGGTTAACTAAGGATGGAAGGTTTATTAAAAGCAATCTATTAGCGTAAGACGGCAATCTAACACTTGCATCCCAGTTGAGGCCGCGCAGAGCGAAAATTAAAACGTTTTTCTGTACGGATTCTATACGGTCCTGGTGTACTTTGTACTGAGGGAACCATACACAAGAACCATATTCTAAAATCGGACGAACAAGCGATATATAGAGAGTCTTTGTTATATAGGGGTCATCATATTCCTTTGACCACCTCTTTTAACCCAACAACTCCCATGGCCTTATTTGCCATGGTAGAAAGTGTTCAGAAAACTTTAACTTGGGATCTAAAAGAACACCAAGATCATCAACTAGGGTAATTCTCTCGAGAGAACCCCCTCCTAGTGTGTAAGGAGCCAGAAAGGCGCTGGAGCGATGAAATGTCATTACTTTACATTTCGAAGCATTAAGGTATAACAAATTTGCACAACACCATGACTGAAAGCTATTAAGATCAGATTGCAACCTGAAGTGAGATAAGCTGTCCTTGAACTGGACACACAGCTTAACATCATCCGCATACATAAGTACTCGAGAGTATGTTAATACCGACGGCAGGTCATTAATAAAGAGTTTAAGGGGAAGGGGGCCTAGATGGCTGCCCTGTGGAACGCCCGAAGTAACCATAACTGGTGAAGATAGGGAGTTTTTGATGAGAACTCTTTGGGATCTAGAACAGAGGTTGCTCGAAATCCATCTCAAGAGATTGGGTGGAAACCCTAAAAGGTCAAGTTTTTGTGCTAGGAGAGAGTGGTTTACAGAGTCCAATGCTTTATTGAAATCTGTGTAAATGACATCCGTCTGTAGATTACCTTGGAAGCCTTTAATGATGAAGGAGGTGAACACCAATAAATTCGTGGTTGTCCATGCTGGGCAGGAGATATAAGTGATCTGCAAAGATGCTGCAGATGCGGAGTTAAAATTTTCTCAAACACTTTACGAATTGCGGATACCTTGGATATACCTCTGTAGTTTTTCGCGTTAGACTTACTACCTTTCTTATGGAGAGGAATTATGAACGACTCCTTCCATATGGAGGGGAAGCATGAAGAGTTAATGGACAGGCTGAATAGTTTAAGCAACGGTTCACACAGAGACTCGGCGCAGTACCTAAGTACACAGCCGGGAACTCCGTCCGGACCCGGTGAAAACACCGGCTTAACTGTTCGAAGATCATGAATCAGAGAGCTTTCATTTAGCAAGTGACTGAAAATTCCGTCCGACCTCGGTAAACCGTATGGGTACGGCTGACCGGATTAGCATTCCTGTGAATAGGTTGTTTGAAAGAATTGGGCAAAAAGATCAGCCATTGCCGGATCAGTATTTGCCGAAGTATTAAGATGTGATAGCGCGAATGGATGTGCGGACGTTTTACGCTTACTGTTTACGAAGCTGTAAAACTGCTTAGGGTCCTGAGAAAAACGTATCCTGCATCGAGATAGGTAGTTCTTATAGCACTAGGAATTAAGAAGTGAAAAGTTTGACTGAGCCATTACATAGCGAGAGAGAGAAGAAGGAGAGCCAACTTCTTGAAATTTTCTTTACAGTCTTGATTTTAAGTTTTTTAGACTAGATAGCTCTTTGGTAAACCAAGGGGGCTTCCCAGATCTAATAGGACAGGAAAGTGGGACACAAGACTCAAAAAGTGAGTCAAGTGCATCGTAGAAAATGTTTGTGCATATCGTAACGTCAGTGCACAAATACAATCAAATTCTCTAATGAGGTTATAAAGCTTCGCAAACTCGGCTTTACGAAAGCAGCGGACACATTGAGGTAGCCTACCCGACAGATCCAATGCAGTTGGTCCTATATCGAGCGACACTTCGGACGTAGGATGGTAGGCGTCTTCAAGTGTAGTGAGCGAAGGGACTCGGGTTAACAACGCTGTGGTCTGATCCGTTACAAAGCACAGATCAAGCAATCGACCCAAGAAATTTTTCACATGGTTGACATGAGACAGGGATAAATCGAGTAAGCCGTCTATAAAGTCATGTCGTGACTAGGTACTAGGTTATTAGACTCGTTTACCGAAGACCAAACAGTTCCTGGCAAATTGAAATCCCCAAGAACTATCATATGATCTTTATCAGATAGCGAGGAAGAAACAGCGTTTAAGGCGGACAAGTGCTGCTCATAAATTGCGATATCCGAAGAAGGTGGAATATCTGAGCATGTAATAAAAACTGAAAAAGCGGAAAGAATCAGTTTTATACACAGAAATTCAAGTTCTTGTTGAATCTGGACTGTAAAATGTTCCGACGTGAAGTTTGAGTCCACTGCAATCAGAACCCCACCTGCACGTCGAGACGAACGGTTATTTCTAAAGGCTGTGTACCGACCTGCCAAAACTTCAGAACTACGAATTTCCGGTTTTAACCAGGTCTCTGTGAACACAATTACATGGGATGCAAATGCGATGCTATCCCGGTACAGAAAGCTGAGCTTACTACGCAAGCCTCTAACTTTCTGATAGGTAATTAAAAGAGAGGAAGTTAGTTTTTTTGACGGGTGGAGGTAGAATGGGAAGATGAGGATGCTGCATTGGCCGGATTAGTATTAGGAGTTATTGGGGGCCTATTCTTCTTCTTAGCTTTAAATTTCTTCACCACTAAGTGCTCCGGCCAAAATTTGGCAGAGAAAATTGTGTCAAATTGAGTCGGGGAGACTCTTATCTTGAACGAAGATATCTCCCTAGTATAAGATATGTTAAACTTCTCCACCTTTAAACCGACAGTTTTTCTTTGAATAAATGCAGTAACATCACTTATAGTGGATTCAGGAGCCAGCCGTGAGACAAAAACTTGTCGTTTAGGTGGGATCACTAATAATCTTGATCTTGGCACCACATGCCTGTTACCTGTTATGGCAGTACCCGATGGTCCGAGTCGTATATGTGTTGGTGGGATCGGAATGGACGGGATAGGTAGTTGGTTGGCGGACTCAACCGACACGGACGCTACAGAAGTTTCTGGCTGTATGTTCTCCGAGGTGATAAATTCGGCAGCCGAATTTGCATCACCAGCAGCTGTCGTTGCCCTTGGAGTAGCAAACGATATCCGTTGCTGTACAATTGGAATGGCCTAGGAGACTCACTTAGCAGTTGCAAACTGCTAAATTGAGACTCCATGGTTAGGAGCTGATCATTCTGCTTTTTAAAGCCAACGGGCAGCTCCTTAAAGCCATTTCGCGCCTGCCTCATAAGCCTGGCCGTCTCAACATAAACCACCCGGCATGCCTCACAACAGTTATACAAGCCATTATGTTTGGAAATGGCATCACCCACAAGGCCTGAATACTCAACGCACTTTGCGTGCACTTCTTTTTCGCAGAAATAGCAGAGGATATTCTGCTGAGCAGGGGTGACCTCCTGTTTGCAAGTTTTTTTGGTACAGATCATAGGGAATTCCATTTTAAATACAATACCAAAAAAAATTTATTTCTAAACAAATAGAAATCAGACCAGTGTGCCAGACAAATGCTTAAAGCGGAACCAGTATAAACTGAGCGGAGAGAGGAAAGCGGTTGCAGCAGCTGCAATGATAAAGAGAGCGCTACTGCACGAAAAGTAACGGAGAGCGAGAGAGGAAGAACAGTTATTTAAGTTTGGGATTTAGGGAGAGAGTGATGCTAATGCACAGACTACGAGATGGGAGCGGGCTAAATGCAATGTGAGAGCGTACTTATGAAAAAAAAACAAAAAAAAAAAAAAGTTTAACCGACAATATCTATCAGAGTGTTGAATCTGGATCAGATCGACTCATAAATATAGCCACAATGAAGAAAACCATTTAGAAATGCATCATTCCCTCTCGCTCTCTCTCACACACAGGATTGGGCGCTGTGCCCATTCGTCCAGATGAGCGCCTAGATCTCAGAGACTATAAGAGCTAGAGCAACCTGTGATATCACGTCAGTACAAGTGTATTTCAAAATTTGGCCACGCCCCCTTCCGCCCCCACAAAAGATGAAAAACTACAATTTTGAAGATACGGGAAAACCAAAAACGCAGAATCATAGAAAATGACCATATTGTTGGAAGCTGCCGAGCTTTTTTGGCCGCTCTGACTCCACATTTACGAAATTAAAATTGTCTCCGTTTTTAGTTTAATGTTTTGTTTATTATGTTTAAAGTTTTTTTGTTTGTAATATATTTGATGGCGTGCCCGTGAGTTCGAGGTGGTTTTGACGATCATACCGTAAACGAAACTATAACGGCCCTATGGCCGTTATGAAGAGGTGTGTGATACGCGATGCTGCGTTCGACGACGACTTTAACAGAGTGGGGGTGAGTTACGCGACGGACTGCCATATAAGCAGTACGAGCGATATATATGAATGTGTGTGTGCGTGTGCACCGAGAGCGTGAAAGTATATGAGCGTGGATAAAGAGATAAACAATTGATTCTCTTAAGAGCTACTGAAGGCTGCTGCTCCGAACATACTCCCCCCCGTTGAAAGACCAGGACTTTTAACAGGATCCTTAAACGGGAAGGACGCAGCTTGTAGACAGCTCGACGATTGGTTTCCGATTGTGTTCGCAGGTTCTCGTCTTTGATGCAGACGACGTCGTTGATCTGGATCGAGGGTTGTGATGTGCGCTATTTGGCACTCCTCACTCCAACGCTTCCAAAAGATCTGCTGGGCACAGGTGACTCGTTGCCAGCGATCAAGACGATTGAAGTTTAGACCCGTAACTTCTGGCTCGGGAAACTCCATCAGCCGACGACCAATTAGAACATGTCCTGGTGTAAGGACGCCAAGATCTTCAGGGGTTTCTGAAATTGAAATAAGAGGACGAGATTGATTATAGCCTGGCATTTGCAGACCAAGGTCTGCAGCTCGCAGAAGGCAAAGAGCGACGATCCCACGGAGCGATACGAATGTTGCTTGCCATCTTCAATGCTGCCTCTCACAAGCTCCCGAAATGAGGCAAGCGGGGTTGTATAAATCTCCAATCGAAACCGTTGTTGATGCAGATGAAGACGCTGATGTAGCATTTGATAAGCGCTCGATTGCGCCCATCTGGCAAGTAGCAGAAGGGACGGCAGTAGTCGATTCCAGCGATGCTTAATGCAGGTGAATCCTGTATTCGATCCTTCGGTAGGTCAGCCATGAGGTGCTCTACAAGACGAGGTATGGATCGGCAGCACATGACGCATTTCCGCAATGCGCGTGCCACAGTTTTCAGGCCGCCGATGGGCCAAAACTGTACGCGACTCGCTCCAAGTAGCGACTGCGAACCAGCATGGTGATGTTTCCGAGGAAAGTGTGTGATGATAGGGAACGTCAGTGGATGATCCCTAAGCAAAATGATTGGGTGGCGTGTATCGAAGCCGAGAGTTGAATGGCGCGGGCGGCCACCAACACGAATTAATCCAAGATCATTTATGCAGTGTACGAGCGATGTGATGCTGCTGGGGGACTCCACGCAACTTCCTTTGCGCCGAGCAAGGTACTCAGGATACAGGTGGGCCCGTTGAACAATGGCCTTGGATGAGATATCAGGTAACTTCATCCTACTGATGAACTTCTGAACGTAGCCAACGAGGCGCATCATGACTCCGAATGAGTTGATGTGCGTAAACGAAAGCGAGATGTTGTCCACGTAGAAGTCCTGTAGAATGGTTTCCAACCGCTATGGATCTAGGGAAGACATATGGCTAGCTGATGTTTAGCGCGAATAGCTAAAACGATGCAGGCTGAATACGATGGGTGATTCTGTTTGATTTGACCACTTCCCAAACTTGACGAACCAAGTCATCCAGCCGAGTGCTGTGATTGGTGCGAAGATTGGGTTTCGATAAACGACGAGAGAGTGGGGGCCGAGTGCCCGCCACTAGATAGATTCCATCCGAATTGACCACTTCCCAAAATCGATGAACCAATTCATCAAGCCGAGTGCTGTGATTGGCGTCATCCAAAGATTGGGATGCGATGAGCGACGAGAGAGTGGGGGCAGAATGCCCGCCACTAGACAGAATCCATCCGACGATTATGATGCGATCAACGACGAGAGAGTGGGGGCCGAATGCCTGCCACTAGACAGAGTCCATCCGAAGTGACCACTTCCCAAAATTGATGAACCAAATCATTGAGCCGAATGCTGTGATTGGTGTCATCCAAAGATTGGGATGCGATGATCGACGACAGAGAGAGTGGGGGCCGAGTGCCCGCCACTAGACAGAATCCATCCACGATTGTGTTGAGATCAACGACGAGAGAGTGGAGGCCGAGTGCCTGCCACTAGACAGAGTCCATCCGAAGTGACCACTTCCCAAAATCGATGAACCAAATCATTGAGCCGAATGCTGTGATTGGTGTCATCCAAAGATTGGGATGCGATGATCGACGACAGAGTGGGGGCCGAATGCCCGCCACTAGACAGAATCCATCCGAAGTGATGCGATCAACGACGAGAGAGTGGGGGCCGAATGCCTGCCACTAGACAGAGTCCATCCGAAGTGACCACTTCCCAAAATTGATGAACCAAATCATTGAGCCGAATGCTGTGATTGGTGTCATCCAAAGATTGGGATGCGATGATCGACGACAGAGAGAGTGGGGGCCGAGTGCCCGCCACTAGACAGAATCCATCCACGATTGTGTTGAGATCAACGACGAGAGAGTGGGGGCCGAGTGCCCGCCACTAGATAGATTCCATCCGAATTGACCACTTCCCAAAATCGATGAACCAATTCATCAAGCCGAGTGCTGTGATTGGCGTCATCCAAAGATTGGGATGCGATGAGCGACGAGAGAGTGGGGGCAGAATGCCCGCCACTAGACAGAATCCATCCGACGATTATGATGCGATCAACGACGAGAGAGTGGGGGCCGAATGCCTGCCACTAGACAGAGTCCATCCGAAGTGACCACTTCCCAAAATTGATGAACCAAATCATTGAGCCGAATGCTGTGATTGGTGTCATCCAAAGATTGGGATGCGATGATCGACGACAGAGAGAGTGGGGGCCGAGTGCCCGCCACTAGACAGAATCCATCCACGATTGTGTTGAGATCAACGACGAGAGAGTGGAGGCCGAGTGCCTGCCACTAGACAGAGTCCATCCGAAGTGACCACTTCCCAAAATCGATGAAACAAATCATTGAGCCGAATGCTGTGATTGGTGTCATCCAAAGATTGGGATGCGATGATCGACGACAGAGTGGGGGCCGAATGCCCGCCACTAGACAGAATCCATCCGAAGTGATGCGATCAACGACGAGAGAGTGGGGGCCGAATGCCTGCCACTAGACAGAGTCCATCCGAAGTGACCACTTCCCAAAATTGATGAACCAAATCATTGAGCCGAATGCTGTGATTGGTGTCATCCAAAGATTGGGATGCGATGATCGACGACAGAGAGAGTGGGGGCCGAGTGCCCGCCACTAGACAGAATCCATCCACGATTGTGTTGAGATCAACGACGAGAGAGTGGAGGCCGAGTGCCTGCCACTAGACAGAGTCCATCCGAAGTGACCACTTCCCAAAATCGATGAACCAAATCATTGAGCCGAATGCTGTGATTGGTGTCATCCAAAGATTGGGATGCGATGATCGACGACAGAGTGGGGGCCGAATGCCCGCCACTAGACAGAATCCATCCGAAGTGATGCGATCAACGACGAGAGAGTGGGGGGCCGAGTGCCCGCCACTGGGTTTCGATAAACGACGAGAGAGTGGAGGCCGAGTGCCTGCCAATAGACAGAGTCCATCCGAAGTGACCACTTCCCAAAATCGATGAACCAAATCATTGAGCCGAATGCTGTGATTGGTGTCATCCAAAGATTGGGATGCGATGATCGACGACAGAGTGGGGACCGAGTGCCCGCCACTATACAGAATCCATCCGAAGTGATGCGATCAACGACGAGAGCGTGGGGGCCGAGTGCCCACCACTGGACAGATCCATCTGATTTGAACATTTCCCAAAATCGATGAACCAAGTCATCGAGCCGAGTGCTGTGATTGGTTTCATCCAAAGATTGGGATGCGACGAGCGATGAGAGAGTGGGAGCCGAATGCCCGCCACTACAGACTCATCTAATTTGTGTTTTTTGCAGCAGAGGTAATCCAGGCGCCAGCTGAATTTGTCCCACACACAGCAGCTCGAATAGAGGTCCAGCTCCGATGAGCAGATCAATCCGCTGCGGCTGGTGAAACGACTGGTCAGCAAGCCGGATATGCGATGGTATACGTCAATTAGCTGTGCTAATCGACGAGCGAGGTTGATGATCCGTAATCTTCTGGGCAACGAACGGCAGTGATGCTAATGGTGATCTCTGAATTCCTCGATTTCAGAACGAGATCCACCGAGATACCTTCAGGTGAGAAGCTAGCATCTCCTATGCCAGAGACTGCGGTGAGCGATTTGGTTTTGCGACGTTGTAGCTGATTAGCTAGACGAGTAGTGCGTGACATGGCACGAAAGTTCCCGCGCTGGTTTTGACGAGAACGACGACAATGGCTGATAATACAGCATCAGGCGGACTTTTGGATAAGATAGGCTGTGGCAAGGAGAGCGACAATGAGGGTGACAATGGCGATCTGAATTGGTTGTAGTGGTGAGGCTTCACTTGGAGAAGCGGATTGGACGGTTTCTGCTCGACGACCGAAATACAACAGGGGTGTGGTGTTTCTTAGCGCATGTAACGCGCGAAGATGTGAGGTAGCAGCGTCCAGAAATGCCCGAAACTTGCCAACCAATGAGTCGCCATGCGTCAATCCAAGTATCGCTCTGATGTGTATCTGTTGAATGAGACATTTATTAGCAATCGGTTTTTTGTAAATTTGCATAGTGTTGTTGTAGTTAGCCTCGGTCATCTCCAACGAACTGATGGTGTCCAACTAAAAGTTTGATTCCAATTTGTCCACCAGCTCCAGAAGTAGTTTCATGTTGTATTATTCCAAGCTGCGTAGCTTTTTGTTATCCAATTGGGCAACGAGCCCCTGAAGTCGGTCGAAGATGGTCTTTATCTTGAGTCCCAAGAATTCAATCCAGCTAGTAGCTGGATCAGCACTAGCCAACACTTCATCAATAGGAGCGCCACTCGAGGGTGTGTCATCCGAGGCGGAGCGGATATTTATATTGTCGACACTCATTTTTAGCTGCGTTTAGCTTTTAATGTTTTTTCCGCTAATGATCTAACGATGCGAACGTTATTGATCTGGAATGCGGCGAATTCAGGCAGAGAGATGCACCGAAATGTGAAATCGACGGCGACAAAATGTATGTGTGTGCATATGCACTGCACCGGCACAGAGATCATAAGCGACGACCGAGAATGCCGCGACTCAACGAAAGCGAATACGAGCAATATATATGTGTGTGTGTGCACTGCGCCGGCACAGAGGGCACAAGCGACGACCGATAATGCAGCGAAGCAACGAAAGCGAACAATGTGTATGTTTGTATGTGCCCTGCACCGGCACAGAGGGCACATGCGACGACCGAAAACCAACAGTTATGCACAAGAGAACGATTTTGAATTCGAGTTCGAAAGAGAGTTCTTGGTATGCAGCCGCTCACGACCGCAGGCTGAAGCAAACGACGAAAAAGGAGACGACGAAATCTAACGGATTTCGCTTAGCACTCTATGCAGCCGGTCTCGACAGTGCGTTGCGCAGGCTGAAGCAGACGACGAAAGAGAACACGAAAACGAATAGCGGCCCGCTAGAAACTGTCACGGTCGGCCACAACGACTTTTGGTTCGCTACTTTTTTTCCGAATGTTGGGTTAAATCTTTGACACAGATTTAACTCAATGTTTTGAACACTTTTTTCCACTCAAAGGTCACGGGGATCACGTCGGGGTCACCAAATTGTTGGAAGCTGCCGAGCTTTTTCGGCCGCTCTGACTCCACATTTACGAAATTAAAATTGTCTCCGTTTTTAGTTTAATGTTTTGTTTATTATGTTTAAAGTTTTTTTGTTTGTAATATATTTGATGGCGTGCCCGTGAGTTCGAGGTGGTTTTGACGATCATACCGTAAACGAAACTATAACGGCCCTATGGCCGTTATGAAGAGGTGTGTGATACGCGATGCTGCGTTCGACGACGACTTTAACAGAGTGGGGGTGAGTTACGCGACGGACTGCCATATAAGCAGTACGAGCGATATATATGAATGTGTGTGTGCGTGTGCACCGAGAGCGTGAAAGTATATGAGCGTGGATAAAGAGATAAACAATTGATTCTCTTAAGAGCTACTGAAGGCTGCTGCTCCGAACACATATCTATCAGAGTATTGAATCTGGATCAGATCGGATCATAAATATAGTCAGAAGGAACAAATGAAATTTCAGTGGCCTTCCAAGCGCAGACTCATTCCCTCTCTCTCTCGCACACAGCCGTGTATTTATATGTAGGAAGTAGATTTAGACATGTAGAAAAGACAGATGTAAAAAACGTATGTAAACAAAAATGGAAATAATATATATAAATCTCCGAAAAGGTTGACTTAATTTTTTTTTGTCTTTTTTGGCTAAAACTAAATTTTTCCCTTTTGCGAACATGTAATAATGTAATTTATTACAAGCTCACATACATATATACTGACTGAGTACCGGGTATAAAGTAGAGCCGCGGCGGTAGACGCGGCTCATAACGTTCCCCCTCGTTTGTTTTTAATATTTAGATTCGAAATATTTTGGTCCCACGAGTGGGCGGGAAGGGTCTGGGCACCCGGGGCATAGCCCGCTTTCTCCAGGAAGCCTTATTCAAACTGGAGGTCGGCAGGTATTCAGAGTCCGCATACTAGCGACCGAGCACCACCTCATCCATGCATCCCTCGGCATATGACAGTATCACCTTGGATTGGGGTAATTTCACTGAAAGTTTTCTTCTCTCCGCCCGACTACCATTAGCCAGGATCCTGGCAGAGACATGACCGTACCAGGACCTGTTACCAGCCGCCCTTACGGGGAGAGTATAGTCGCACTTCCGCCAGTGTGCACAGTTACGGCGGGTAACGGGTTGCTCGTGATTATACGATTATACGTAGCGAAGCACGTACCGGGCCACTGGTTATTATATAATATAATATAGTACTGTAACAAGAATTTGTGTTACTAGGCGGGCCGAGCGGATTTCCTTCCAGGTTGGTGGCGTGGAAAATCGAGGATAGGTGATAGCCAAGATTGGGATCGAGACAATGTTCACCAATTCCACAAATTAAAAGGCAGTTATGATGTTTCAGATTTAGCCGGTTAATTCTTGCACATAATATGTTCACTAAATTTTCTTATTCAACATTACATGTGTTCTCCTCTCCTTTCTTTTTTTTTTGAGGGTCAAGATCCGTAAGCCGTCTTAGGTTATTCGGTCTGTAAGCCGTCCGAGATGGCACCTAACTATCGATAATTGCTCTTAACTGGTCCTTTGTAGGCAGCGAATCGGTTGACGCTTATCATCTTGGTGGTGTGTTTCCGGGAAGGTGTACCTCGGAGACGAATTCAGAATGACTGTGAATCACGGTGGTCGATCCTATCCAGTCTGATTGGAGTTTCGGACATCGAGGCACTGAATAGTAATCCATTGGACGTATTACTTCTCCTGTACACATTTCCGATAATAGGTGTTATAATACTTCCTTCCTTGACCACTGTGGTTGATTGAGCGGCTGCCTCTCGACAGCGTATGTGGATTGGTGGGCTATGTTGTGCCTCGTCACGTCTTCAGTTTTGACGTCTTCCGATGACGAAGGAGCTGCTTCTCAAGCGGCGTCCGTTCTCTGAGCTCGACATAATTCAGTAAAGAGTTCCCATCTATGGTGTCCTCCCTTCCATCCGCCTGCTTGTGCACTTCGTCTACCGCTTTCACCTCACCCAGCGCAGTAAGCGGTGGCAAGCTCCATTCTTGGTCGTTTGAATCAATGCTCCGAACCGCCAGGGTGTTGCTGGTAGCGTCTACGATGGTGTTACCCATAACCATGCCCGAAGGGAGATCCAACTCCCGTGGGCGCTATGACACTTTTTTGGGTGTCATAACGCCCACAACGTCCCCAGTTTTCGGCATAATGATCTTCGAAGTTAGTTTATCGTTGATTTTTGAACAAAGTGCACGCAAATGAGAAGCTGTCGTTAGTCACAAATATAAAATTAATGCTGGCTTTAAAAAAAAATTCGAAGTTGTTGCTTCTCCCGACCCAGCAACAATTGTTTAAAGTTAAAAGTACATTGAAAACTGGTTCGCATTATGTTTGCTACATAAAAGACTGTAGTATATTTCATTATTATTCAATGTCATCATTTATTTAGGTGAGGACGCAGGCAAACATTTGTATACAAAAAAATCGCGCGTTTTTTTTGAATAAAAAATTTTGCTGACGGCGCTTTTTCTCCTTCGTGCATCACAACCATCAATTATATGCCACACCTTATAAAATGTCTATCATCAGTCCAGAAATATTTCGTGCCCCCAAATCCTTAAAGTTCCCTTTATAATAGGTTGGGAGTTAGGTTGAGGGCGGTTAATTAACTGGAATTTATTTATTTATTTACTCGATTTAATATATATATATATTATATTATATATATTATATATATATAATTACAAACTCACAAAGAATTTAAAACATTATTAGGACCTTTAGGTCATAACGGCTTTTTTTTTTATTGCATTATTTTCTTTCATTTTATTTAATAATAAAAAAAAAAAATATGTTTTTATTTATTTGGGCGTTATAGTGTCATAAGGCCCTCAAAAAAGTGTCATAACGCCCGTGGGTGTTATGACAATGGGCGTTATGACATGCACCCAGATCCAACATCTTTCCACGATCACTTGCTGCTGCGGCGCCACCGGTGCGCTTCTCAGGCTAAGTTGCGTGTCGCTTCGAGGTGGAATGCGTGCTGTCTCCGTCAAATAGAGCACGTTCCCTTGGATGGAGCTTGTGACATGTAATGGCACCGTGCCCCAGGCAAACTTCAGTAGTAGCGCGCCTAGGTCAACCGTAGCTTCATGCCGGAATAGAAAGTCGTCTCCTAGGAGGCTGGGTGGGGCACCGTCCACAAGCAAGAAGTCTTTCAGCAGCAAGAAGTCCGAGCGGTCGCCGATCCGTACAGTCGCGGAGACGCGTTGTGTTGCCGCAAAAGGTCTCGGATGTCGGCCCACGCAGGACTTCGTGACAAGCGGTTGCTTGCAGTGCTTCCTTTACGTCCCGCTCATTGATCAGGGATAGCTGTATCTACTACTATCTCAAAGTGCGTCAATGGATCCCTCGTGATTCTATGGCAGATTGAACACAATCGCGTCTGGGTAGGGCAAACCCTAGCCCAGGAGCACCTGTGCTTAAGCCAGAGCCTCTATAACACCCGACGGCTGATGGCCTATCGGATACAGAATTATAACAATGTGCAGATGAAAAAGAAAGAGTTTATTATTGAGTACAAGCTAAAGAAAAGGCAAGTAGAAAATAAAGAATTATGTATTGATTAAAATGTTAATGAAAATGTGAATAAAATGTGTAATTATTGGAGTCAGTTCGACAAATAAACAGAGGAATTGCCACAGACAGCACAAATTTTTGTCACTGTTAAAATATGAAGAATTTGAGCAATATAATATCGTTCGAAGTGATGCGGGGCAGACGACGGGTCGAGCAGTTGCAGTTGCAGTTGGTCCGACGTCAGACCTACCGGTTCGTTTTGGGGGTTGGATGCAACGGACGATCGCGGCAGCGATCGAGCCGTCAACTGTCGAATTAATAGAAGGTAGGAGGCTCGCTGCGCCAACTCAGGGACGAGTTAGGTTCGACAGAGGCCGAGCGGTCGAACCAGTCCGTTGGGCGGAACAGCGAAGCAGCGAAACGATGAGAGAGTCTTCGAACCGAAATTACTCACACAAATAAAAAGAGTAGAAGAAAAGACAGGGATGGAGCTGAAAGTAGAGGGCGATGGATCGACTGGCGCAGGGGTATTGTAACGAACAATACTCTTTAGTGGTCAGAAAGATACATTATGTATATTCATTTCATTCATTTTTCATTTTATTTAGAATTATTCCCAGTGCTACAAGTAAAACACACTTACTTTTAATGCACTAGTCACTATACAGTTATGGTTTAAATATTATTTTTATCTTAAGTCTAAAAAATTTTTTTCCATTCCATTAATTTAATTTATTTCATTTACTTTATTTATCAAACTTTTTTTTTTTTTTTATTTTTTCTTAGATTTTTTAATTTATTGTTGATCGTTTATGTTATTTTTCTTTTTTATCTATATATATATATATATGTTTTATGATTGTCGGTATGTTTTTAAGTTTTTCTTGTATTGCGTTGTGTTGCTTGTGTTGGTTCCATATGCGAATTGCATGTTTACCGCTCTGTTTACATGATCAACCCATGATAATGATCTATTAAATATAAACATTAAGTTGCTTGCCTTTTCGCAGTACTCAATCGGTGTATTTCCTATTTGAAGCCGTCTCAGTATATTAATGTCAGTCTTGTTTTGGTTTTTGTCTATGATAAGACATTTTGAATTCAGGGGATTGAGAGAAAGCCCACCGGAATTGGCCCATTTGCTAATTTTATCAAGTTCCCTATTGCACACATTTATACAATCATTTAATTCACATAGAGGTCAACTAACATATAGTTGGATGCTATTTAAAATTGAGTCTGAATACAAAATTTAATGCAGAACGGCATTTACAAACACTTTCTTCAGATGACGTGTTAGAAGCGCAGTACAAAAAACTTATCTTATCGTTTTTCTTCCAGTGCACAAATTGAAATACAAAAAATTGTTCGCCTCTTGGTATTAGTGTTTTTCTTTGAGAGTGTTGGTGATTTCTCTTCCGTATGCTGGCTTTGGGCTCCCCTGATATGAAGATATACATATAAGATATAAATATAAACATTGCTCACATTTATACATTCATTCAATTCACATTTAATTCAAAATTGAACTCAGACAGAACAGATGGCAGATTGTTAACATATAAAGAAATAAATATACATATACATATACATATAAACATTGCACACATTTATACATTCATTTAATTCACATAGAGGTCAACTAACATATAGTTGGACATCATCTGCATACATATGACAATTGGACTCAGACAGAACAGATGGCAGATCGTTAACATATAAAGTAAATAGCAATGGTCCGAGAACTGATCCTTGAGGTACACCACGTTTTACAAGTAATGACGACGACTTAGCGGTTGTTGTGACAACTGGTTGGCATCTATTGTTCAAGTACGAGGTCATTAGTTTAACAGCCGTTGTAGAGAAGTTGCACTCATTGAAAAGTTTTTCAAGTAGAATTTTATGATCAACGGTGTCAAAGGCCTTGCTGAAGTCGTGTAGTGTCAGGAATGTTATTTTTCCCTCGTCCATTCGTTCTCTTATATCTTCAACTATTTTTATTATGGCTGTTGTGCAGCTTCAATTTCTCTTAAATCCAGACTGATTGTCATTTACTATGTTGTTTTCTGTGAGAAACTCAGTGATTTGTGTAGCCATTAACATTTCAAAAGCCTTCGATAGCATTGGAAGAATTTATATTGGTCTGTAATCTTTTGAGTTTGGTTTTGGGATGGGTATAATCTTAGCTTCTTTCCATCTTTCAGGGAATGTAGACGTCATTATAGCAGTATTGAATATGTGTGAAATTGTATAAGTATAAGTTTAATAAATTTCGGATTCATATCATCCAGACCAGTTGCGTTAGACTTAATTTTTAGAATACAATCAAGGACATCAAGGACTCATAAAGTTAAAGCACATAAAGTTAAAGTTAGGAAATCTATGATTGTCAGGTACAGAGCTTAGTCTTGTATGGTTTGTAATGACAGGTACTGGTGGTTGTGGAAATTTTAAATTTAGTTCTTCCACGTTAATATCTGCTTGCGCCACAGATTGTTGTTTCCCTATCCCTATACTTTTTATTGCTTGCCATTTTTGTTTCGAGGTAATTGCTTCGTTTATTTTTGATGTATGGTAAGATCTTTTGGCAGCAATAATTCTTTTAGTTACACTCTGTCTCTCTTCTTGATATATTTTAAAATGATGGCCAGTCTTGTATCTTTTCCATTTATGAAAAGCTTTGTTTCTTTTTTCGATTCCTTGTTTTATATGCGTGAACCAGGTATTGACTTTACGCTTGGAAGTAACTCTACTTAGGGAAACATTCTGAATATAAAGATAATCAATATTGAATTGAAGCTGATCAAGTTGAGTGTTTACAGATAATTTGTCATATATTGAGTTCCAGTCAAGTAAGCTTATGTCAGTGTATAGCTTTGTAAAGTCAATATTTTTGAAGTCTCTGTAGAATGAAGCAGTGCCAATTTTGTCAAGATTAAAATCATAGGTCATAAATATTAAGTCATAATTTGAGTATCCAGGTACAGACAATTGATCATATAACATTACTTTGCTGTTAGCATTCACAAAAAATAAGTCAAGTAAAGTATTACGGGTATTCGTATAGTGCGTAGCCACTATAGAGTTTACCAAGCGCAGTCCCAGTGCTTCCATATTTTCAGTCAAGTAACTTTGTCTAAGAATATCACAGTTGAAATCACCAGTCAGGATTATATCAGTATATTTAAGAGATATGTCAGATATTTTGTTTGTCAGTTCGGAATAGTCAATGTTTTGATTAGGTCGATATATACATCCTAGTAGTAGTTTTTTTGAGCTTTTAGTGTCTATTAATTTGACAAAAATATATTCCAGTTCGCTTTCAGGGGGCTGTTTGCAGACAATTTTGACAACTATATTTTTTTTTGTGTAGATTGCCACCCCACCTGCATGGCCAATACGGTCTGAACGAAACACATTGTAACCACTGCATACATTTAACGAATCACTCAACTCAGGGACAAACCAGGTTTCCGACACACATATAACATCCATATTATAATCTGTAAACATATATCTGAACTCTTCAATTTTCTTTGGCAGACTTTGTGCGTTTATATGACAAATTTGTAAGCCATGTCTTTGCTTTACCAGAATTCTCAACAACCCATGAATATTACGATTTATACTTTCTCTGGGATCGCCCATTTTAAATATTTAAATGCAGTAATACTAAACAACGCATAAACAGTGAAAAACCTAAAAACAAATATTTTACATAAAGTTACTAATTAATAATAATTTTAATTGCTAACGTTTCTGCTTTACTGCTGCTGTTGTTCATGACTCCAAAAGGAATCATTTGAATTTTTCGCCGTCAACAAAGGGGACACCGTGAATTCTCAGGTCACAGGCGATGTTGGCGTTTTTCTGCACCGAGAGCTTGTGGCTGAGTTTCGCTTCCAGATCGGCGAGTCTCTGCGTAATTGCTCTAGCCTCGCCCAACTCGTTCTCAAGGAACACCACCCGGTCGCTAAGTTGTTTTATTTTACCTGTTATTGAATCTATTTTTTCGGTAATCAGATTGCATAACAGAGTTTCGCACTCTTCAATTTTTTCCGCAATCAAATTAGCTTGCTCCTTAAAACGTCTATCCAGTAGTTTCATAAGACTTGCCGGCACAGAATCGGCTTTTGTGAGGATTTTAGGTCGGTGTCGGTGTTTTCACGTACTCGCTTGGTAGCTGGTGCCATTATTCTTTTAAACTTGAACTGCTTTCCCGCGCTAGCTGTTGAAATTCAGTGACACTGATTCACTGCTTTGTCGATGTTCTAATTCTGAGCGCCCTCTGGCGGCACTGCTGACAAGCTTGTCCGATATTGTATCGAGCGCTGAACAGCTGTTTAATGTGATCTCTGGTTCTGCTGCTGTTCTTCTTCACACGGTTTTCACTCCGTGATATTTTTTTAATTTCGCTGTTTTTTCGTCTTCTTTCCACAAATTGAGCTGAACTTGAGCGGCTTTTGAGATGTGGGACGACGACAAGAATTTAATTTTATTTTTTTTTACCCAATAAAAAACCCGATAGGACCGGCGAAGATTCGCTGTTGCTCGGATGTTCGGATGTTGGTGAGCACCTTTTGTTTTGGTTAACAACAGCTAATTTCTTAAATTTAGCAGGTATCTTTGAAAGATGAATTTATTGGCGAAGCTCGGTATTAACACGTCTGTACTTTTCAAATTTCACTCAATGTTTATCTTATTGTCTGCCCTTCGGCCGTAAGTAAGTAATTAAAAGAGAGGAAGTGAGGAGGAAGTGAGAGGAAGACTGGGAAGATGAGGATGGAGCACTTGCCTGATTGGTATTAAGAGTTATTGGGGGCCTATTCTTCTTCTGAGCCTTTTTCACCAACTATCGCTCTGGCCAAAATTTGGCAGAGCAAATGGTGTCAAATTGAGTTGGGGAGACGCTTATCTTGAAAGAAACTATCTCCCTGGCATAAAATAAAATAAACTTTTCCACCTTTAAACCGACGGCTTTTATTTTGCTTTGTATGCAAGCAGTCACATCACTAATAAAGCAGTCAGGGGCCAGCCATGAGACAGAAACTGATCGTTTACCAATCTTGGTCTTGGCACCACAGGCCTGGTACCTGTGATGGCAGTACCCGGTAATACGGGTTGTATATTTATTGGTGGGATCGGAATGCAGACTGGACGGACACGGACGCTACAGACGTTTCTGGCTGCATCTTCTCCGAGGTGATAAATTCGTCTACCGAAATGGCATCACCAACAGCTGTCGTTGCCCTTGGAGTAGCAAACGATTTCAGCTGCTGCACAATTGGAGTGGTCGGAGTCGGGTTTTCAGCAACGGGTGGCTGAGGGATAGTTGAAACTTGCAGATCCCTCGGAGTGACCTTTTTGCGCCATTTAGCAATTGCAAGCTGCCAAATTGAGACTCCATGACTAGGAGCTGATCGTACTGCTTTTTAAAGCCAACGGTCAACTCCTTAAAACCATTCCGCGTCTGCTTCACAACAGCAATGCAAGCCATTGCATTTATCAATGGCATCACCCACGAGTCCTGAATACACAACACATTTTGCATGCACTACGTTTTCGCAGAGATAGCAGGGGATATTCGGCTGATCAGGGGTGATCTCCTTCTTGCAAGTTTTTTTGGCACAGGCAACAGAGAATTCAATTATAAATAGAAAATATCGAGAGCGAGATAAGAGAACTGTTATTTAAGTTTGGGTTATAGGGAGAGTGAAACTAAGGCTAAGACTACAAGAAGAGAGCGGCCTAAATGCAATGTGAGAGCGTACTTACGAAAAACCAAAACAAAAACACACTGATTAACCGACGCACAGTGGGACATCAGACGCAAAGAGGTGGCAAAAGTGAAAATATTTATGAGCGCTTTAGATAAAATGAATACACGCATCTAGCAGCGAATTTCCCAGAGCTCACAAAATTCATTTTTTCAAGTTAATCAAAGTTTTATTTTAAGAGATATGAGCATTCAAAGTTGATAATTATTTCAGTGTGCACAAATGTATTCAACTTTGTTTCAATTGCTGCATCTTTCAGGATGAATTAAAAGTAAACTACGTTTTGTATGATTCTGTTTTTAGCGTTTCTATTTAGGTATATTCATTGTTATTAGTAATCAATAAAAACCTATTCTGTTGCATGGACAGTAATCAAGAAAAACGTATTTTCAAAACCATCTAATTTTTGAGCTGTTTTTCAACTTTGACCTCTCACGAAAAAGAGGCAAAAAAGGGCTGTCGCAGGTGCTAAATCCCATACAAAATCATATTTTGGCCTTTTTTTTGCGAGGTAGCCTCACTTAAATCGACCTAGAAGCCAAGCACATCAATCTCCCGAAATGGGAATGGGAACTTTGGTAAAGGAATATTCAATGAACGTATAAAAAAAAACTCGGGAAAATTTTATGAACTTTTTTTGTAAAGTCAGGTCAAAGTTGAAAAACAGCCAAAAAATGAGATCCATATACTAATGCATCCATATATTTTATACATCAGACATGGGAGATACCAAGATAAATAGGCAAATAAATATTCTTTAGTAAATTTAAACTGATAAGATACTATTTCAAATGTAGATACAAATTAAAAAAAAAAAAATTGACAAGCTTTTTATTCAAACAAATAATTTTTTTGCAAATATAAAAAAAAAAAATTTTATCAAAAATTAAATATAAATTAATTGTTTTTTTTGTAAAATTGACAATCAAACGTTCTTTATTGATAAAAAATTTGAAAAAAGATTTTTTATATAGGCAAATATGCACCGAAAAAAGTTCAACTTTGACAATGTGTTGTTAAGCTTTCTGACATTGGAGCAAAATGTACTTTCACATGCTAAATTTTGAAGGAATAATCTTTCAAATGCATTTTATTTCATGAAGATATATATTTATTTGTTCAGGAGTTATTAGTTTAGCAAGCTTAAATGGCCGAATGTCCCACTGTGCGATGCGAAAAATAATTATTAAATTATGTTATTGCACAATTACACAGGCATGCCCTCGCGGCTTAGGATAGATTTTGTAATAGAGTGTTAATTGCAAGCTTATCAAAAGTTTATTTTGAAAAAACACCGGCTGTTTAGCAAAAGAAATGAAAGATGCGCTGAGCGCAAAGAAAAAACACGCGAAACAGATAGGCGATGGCAAATATTATTAATATCAGTACTCTCGTCCACAATGAATAAACCTACTATTTCTTCTGTTCTACGTGCGATCGTCCGGGCAGATAAAGCAACATCACCGATGGTTTGGAATATGTCTTTTTTTTCGTGTCTAATTGTTGTGAAACCTACAACATTAAAGTTTTAAAAAACGCATTTTTTGTAAAATGACGACATTGTCTCGCTAAAGCTAGAGCTACAGTATATGAAGCTTTCAATATAGGAGCTGGCACATGGGAGCCTATATGGCAGTGCGATATATCCATTTTGGGTGCAACATATTATAGAAAAAACTTCGCTTTTAGCTCCAATAGTTTCGTGGCACGCTCAACCCCTATAAGTTCTTGTACCGGGAATGCCTAATATAGTGATCATCGACCTGTAATATGTTGAAAAATCAAGCATTGCGCCCCAGCATCCATATTTTCTGAAAGGAAAAAAGCATCTTCGTCTCTGCTGTCGCGGCGCTGCCGAACAGAATTATGAAACCCTGTTTCTCTGCCGTTGCGGCAGCCGTTTGTTTTTATAAAGAATAAATTTACTGGGCTAGGGGCCTCTCGACGTGCGGTACAACCGCAAAAGTATTGCTTCTCCCGATTGTAAACATACTCCGTCTGCTCCTTCCGCCTTCTCTCGAGTGACCTGAGCGTTTGCATCACATTAGCGGTGAACTTCAAAGTCGCTTCCCATGTTTTGGAGTCTGATAGCATCAGGGGTGCTAGAGCCCCTTCTGCTGCATCCTGCGCCAGTCGCTCCTGATCGAATCTGTGGCACTTGAAGATGACCTGTTCAGCGTCCACCACTACCCGTCCTCTGCCACGTGCCCATGCTTCCTTCCAACAAAACTCGCTATGCTCGGGATGAGCCTGTATGTCCGGCGGTCTTTGACTTACCTGTCCCAATAAGTCTGCCATTCCAGTATGATGCTGCTTCTAGCGGTCTTCTTCACCTCTGCAATGGTTCGAGGTTCCGATACCTTGTCCTGCGTGGCAGCGTGGACCTCCTTCCTCTCTCAGCGATGACCAGCGCTGCCTCGTCTGAGATGGTCCTGCACGAGCACGCTGTCCTCATGGCGCACAGTCTGTACACTGCCCCCCCTCGCATGTAGCTTTTCACCTTTCCTGTGCACATACTCCAGGTGCTCCTTGAAGGACAAGCGCGTGTCTATGAGAACGATGTATTTGATCGTCTTCTGTGATGAGATTGAGGTCCCACCGACCTGCCTCTTAGCGGTCTCGACCATTTTCCGGCTCGATATCAGGACCGCCTCTTGTTTTTGGGCCGCCAGCTCCAGTCCTGCGACAGCTAGCCACTCCTCTATGGCTTGGATGGCCACGTTGGCGTGATTCTCCGCGGCGGTGTGCTCCTTGGCCACCACCACTATCGCGACGTCGTTGGCAAAGCCCATATGGCTTGTGTTGGCTGGCATTGGCCGCCTTAGGACGCCATCATACATGGCGTTCTAGAGCAGTGGTCCTAGAACAGAGCCCTGAGGGACTCCGGCTGAGACCTCGTATGCCCTGGAACCCAGACTCGGTTCCATAGTGGTCTTGTAAAATAGCTACGCGCTATATTCAGCAAGTAGCCCGGGATAAGGGCTAAGTGTCGCATAATTGTCGTCTGGCGTGAACACGCGGATTTCACTTGGTGGATTTTAAAATTGATAAATAAGTTGAAAACAAAATGACCAAGAAGCGCCGAAACGGAGGGCGGAACAAGCACAATCGCGGCCATGTGAAGCCCGTGCGCTGCACCAACTGTGCCCGCTGCGTGCCTAAGGACAAGGCGATCAAAAAGTTCGTCATCCGCAACATTGTGGAGGCGGCTGCAGTGCGCGACATCACCGAGGCCAGCATCTGGGACTCGAACGTGCTCCCCAAACTCTACGCCAAATTTCACTACTGCGTCTCGTGCGCAATTCACTGCAAGGTGGTGCGCAATCGTTCCCGTGAGGCCCGTCGCAACCGTACGCCGCCACTCCGCTCCTTCCCCAAGGAGATGGCCCGCAACAACCAGAATAGGAAGTAAACTTTTCAACTAACGGGAGAATCGGGATGTGTATGCTACACACCAACAACAGCAACACCAGTGAAAATCAACTAGAATCCATCAGATCTATAAACTAGACCAATTTTTCGATATGGCGAGAAGCAGACGAAATATAAGTATTCAGTTTTTACATTACACCTCAAGGAAGGTACGAAATGCCTCCTGCGTGCGGCCCCAATCGGCCGAGTTGAAGGCGTTCCTGATGCCCAGTGTCTCCAAAAGACTGTAAGACTTCGTCCCTCTGTTCCACCTGGTCCCTGCGGTGGCATTTTCTGCCGTTTTTACGACTCTAGCAATAGCGTCTATCGTCGACCTCCCGTTCCTGAAGCCGTACTGGTTCGCGGAGGAAACGCCTGCTTCTTCAATGGCTGCACTTAGACTCGCGACGATCATAAACCTTGAATACTCTAATGGAAAATTATTCCAATGGCAGTTATGTAAGAAATATATCACGTACATTTACATAAGTATATCCGCTCATTATATTAGTATAATCTATATTTGAAACAATAAGCATCTAAAGAATGTACAAAATAACAGTTATTCTGATATGGTCAGGCAAACGTCTTCAAAAAGTGTCTACTCTAAAAATGCTAAATTAAAAGGTACATTAATACAAAAACTCAAACGATCTTTGTTCTAGCGCCCATCAATACTAAAACACGCACGCAAAGTAAGTGAGAATGCATGTGCACCCAAATATTCAAATACACTGACGCAAGATAGAAAACAGAAAAAAAGAAAGGGCCCCTTATGAGCCACGGCAAAGGCACCGGTTCTACATTATACCCGGTAATCAGTCAGTATATATGGGAGCATACGATTTATGTAATTTATCGCAAAAGGGCAAAAAATTTAATTATTTAAAAAAAAAAAAATTTAGAAAAAAAATTAAGTAGAACCGTTTCGGAGATTTTTTATACTATAGCCTAGTATCCAGCACTGCGGAAAATTACTGCCAGGAATGTTCTATTTATTTCGTGTGTGTGGAACTGAAATAGTGTGATAAAGTACCTAAAAAAGGTCGGTCACTCTGATGAATCAGCTGTGATTCGTAAACAGCGCCAAATGTGAAAGTTCAATTAAAATTTAAAAAGGAGAAAAATTGACTCAGACGACAAATTGATTATTTTGGGGGCGGCATATATTGTTCTTAAGAAAAAAGGAGGATGTACAGCGCAGATGGAAGAACCAAAATATCAAAAAGATAAAAAATGCTTACTTTCCGTAATCCGCAAAAGACATGGCCTTGCCTCGACTACTTTTATTAAAGCAATCTTCTCCTCACGTTGAAAATCTTTTGCATATCTTTTTTTATACCCGGTACTCGAAGAGTATAGGGGTAGATTAGATTTGTGCTAAAAGTGGATGTGTGTAGCACACAGAAGGAAGCGTTTCCGACCCCACAAAGTATATATATTGTTGATCAGCATCAATAGCCGAATCTATATAGCCGAGTCTATATATATAGGACAAGTCCGTCCGTCCGTCCGTCCGTCTTCACTAGCGCCTATAGCCATACAAGCTTGAGCAATCAAATGTTGAATCCAGACTCCTGTCATATCACACTGTCACAAGTGTGTTTCAAAATTTCGCCCCGCCCCCTTCAGCCCACAAAAAGAACGAAAATCTGTGGCATGCACAGTTTTAAAGATGCCAGAAAACTAAAAACGTAGAATCATAGACAATGACCATAACTATCAGAGTGTTGAATCTGGATCAGATCAGATCATAAATATAGCCACAATGAAGAAAACCATTTCGAAACGCATCGTTCCCTCCCGCTCTTTCTCACACACCGGGTTGGGTGCTATGCCCGTTCGCATTTTTTGACGCCTAGATCTCAGAGACTATTAAAGCTAGATCAACCCAACTTTCCATCCAAGCTCCTGTGATATCACTTTAGGACAAGTGTATTTCGAAATTTGGCCACGCCCCCTTCCGCCTTTACAAAAGATGAAAATCTGTGGAATCCACAATTATTAAGAAACGAGAAAACCAAAAACGCAGAATCATAGAAAATGACCATATCTATCAGAGAATTGAATCTGGATCAGATGGAATCATTAGTGTAGCCAGAAGGAACAAATGCAATATCAGTGGCCTTCCAAGCTTACTGATTCCCTCTCTCTCTCGCACACAGCCGTGTATGTATATTTAAGAAGTAGATGTAGACATGTAGAAAAGACACATGTAAAAACCGTATGTATGTTCGACCCAATTTTTTTGTTGGCTAAAATTTAATTAGTCCCTTTAGCGAACATGTGATACATTACATATATACCGTAAGCTCACATACATATATACTGAATGAGTATCGGGTTTAAAGTAGAACCGCGGCCATATTTCACAATAACTCCAGTAATAATAGGCGCATATAGTTTTACTGGCGGGAAGACCAGCTGATCTCTCAGTCGTGTCGATAGGCTTACTATCGATAAGAGTCTGTGGATTTCGTTCAGCTTGCTGGATACTGAGAACATTAAAACCCAATCGAAAAATTCCTGGCCCATATTTTTTTGATATGAAGTTTGGCAGTAATTTTAGCCTTCATAAGCGGAACATTTCTTTTACCGAGCCGAGCCCTTGGTACTGAATTTCTCATACCCTTTTTACACTGGGGCTCATCATTTAATTTTTCCGTTAACAGAAACATGCGACAATAATGCCCATAAGAGTTCTGTGGATAGAAGAAGACAATGATGCGGCCGCATCTTTAACAATTCCGCGCATCATTGGCAAGTGTTACTATATTCTGTGTAGTATATTTACAAAATACTGAAATAATTCGGGGTATCGACGGGGTAGCGAGAGCAAACATCTGTTCTTGTCAAACAATAACCGCCAAACCCTTCCTAAACATTAAAATTAAAATTTTATAGATAGAAATTTGATAGCAAGCAACGAAATGGTAACACAACAACTTACAAGGGTCCACAACGATTTTTCGGGATGCACTTTAAAAGTGCCAATTGAAAATTAAAGTCGGCAGCATACAATTTCTGTTTGATGGAGCAAACGATAGCTTCACATACATCGGACTCCTACTTAACAAACTCCATATACAATTGGGTGCTCGTGGTGAAACTCCCCAATGCCCAGTTTTCCACATTTAATAATAAATCACTCATTTTTTTTTAAAATGTCTTTAAATTTCAATAAAAATGCTGTTGCTCTCTTCTTTTTACTCACCTCTTTTGCTTACTTTAGCAGCCCGAACAGCTGACAAAACAATGCGGAAAATGCGGCTTAAGTGTAAACGCCTCGCGTAATTTTTCCGTACCTTCGTCAATGCTGCGGCACTGTAAAAAGCCTATCAGTCTTCGTTAGCGACAGTCGTTTGTATGACTATATACTGTATATACTGTATGGTTAGTGGAACTAGGCTAGGCCTTCATCGGTATATCTACGGTATATTTTGAAAATAAAAAGTATATGCTAGTATATTTTTGAAGGTCTTATCGATAATCGATAAGCACTGTTGACTTTAGACCTTTGACAAACTTCTGATACGTAAATTTAAAAATTTAATGATAAAAAAACTATACTTTTTTCAACCGTTCCGTGTACGTAAAAAACGTAAAGTTATATTGAAATACTAAATATATCCTTGGTGCATGGGCTAACCGTTCGAGTATATTTCCATGAACATATGTATGTACACACATATGTATGAACATATACTCAATTGCTATAAACTTGCGAATAAGCCAAGAGTGAACACGGACAAGATAGGCTTTGATTTAGTAAAGTTATTTACAAGAGTAATGTGTATTCTGAATTTGTTTAAGGTATTTAATTCTGTGTTGAAATAATTATTTGTGGAAGCCAATATGACACTATATTATAGTCGGTCGTAGACAATAGGACCTAGCTTATGTGTACAGGAAAGTGTTCTGTCGCTCACGCACACGAGTACACCACTATTAGGTTGGCACCAAAAAATTTTGCGTTTTCCCTTTTGTCTACGGCCAAAAACACACTGCAAAACATGTGAATGTGTGCGTGCATATCACTGCCCGATTTGGGTTTGGCTTGGCTGATAAACGTTTATATATTATGAAATTCACTTATTCATGGTGAATGCATTATTCGCACGCAATATTTTGACATCAACATGCACTTTTACATAGATGCCGTATATATATCTTGATTACCATCTGCATCTTAGCTTATATAGATGTATATACATATGTACATAGCAATGTCCTGATTTTACCTTGGCAGATCAAAACTTGAACATCTTAGATCACTTTATGCACTCACTTGTAATTTGATAATGCGTTCCACTAAAGAAAGTCGTATAGTATTCGTACATATGTACATAGAGTGGATAACATTAATATTCGGTTTTTTTTTTTTCAACTTTAAAGGCGAATAAAATGTATAAAACTAACAAGAACAAAAATTTAAAAAATAGTATAGTAAAGCCTGGTTTATTACCTTTTCGTAGAGGTACATATATAAGGACTTTATTTCAAAAAAAGGAAGTAAACGTACAAAAACAAAAAAAAGCCCAAAATTTTCGTTACTTTAATATTCGGTATTTTTGGGAAGTCGTATAATAAAACCCTGTGGCAACTCCAAAAGGCCACGAATGGCCCAAAAAATGGGTTTCCCCGAACAATCAAAACCTTGACTAACATTCATTGACAGCAAATATTCCGCAAAATTGAACTTTCACACCTAAATTTAAAATGGGCCGTAAAGGAAATAATTCGTCCTTCGAGAAGCGAAAACTTGTGCTCCAGTTGCATTTAGAGGGCAAGTCTTATAAAGAAACTGCCCAAATCCTTGAGATGAAGCCAAATACTGTCGTTGACATCGTCCGGCGATTTAAAAATGAAGGAAGAATCGCCTCAATTAAGCAGACTGGACAACCCAAGAAATTGACTAAGCGCGAAGAAGCCGAGATTATAAAGAAAGTAAAGGTAAACCCTCGACTTAGTGCTCCGGAACTGACAGCTGAACTATTCGCCGACCACGGAAAGACCGTTTCAGCCCAAAAAATCCGACGTATAATCAAAAAAGAAGGGTACAACGGCCGAGTCGCTCGGAAAAAGCCTTTGCTTTCTGAGCGCAACCGGAAATTGAGGAAGTCGTTTGCTCAGGAGTACTCCAAAGAGGAAGAAACCTTTTGGGATGACGTGATTTTCTTGGACGAGAGCAAATTCAACCTTTTTGGCAGTGACGGGAAGACAATGGCATGGCGGAAGCCAAATACTGAGCTGCAGAAGGAACACCTAAGACCCACCGTGAAACACGGCGGTGGTAGTGTGATGATTTGGGGCTGTATTTCGACGAAAGGAGTGGGAAATCTTGTGTTCATTAATGGCATAATGAACCAAGCAGTACCTTAAAATTCTGAAGGAAAATTTGAAACAGTCGGCGGAGAAAATGGGAATCCTCGACACCTTCAAGCTTTATCAGGACAATGACCCTAAGCATAAGGCCCATAAAGTCAGGTCTTGGTTGCTATACAACTGCCCAAAAGTCTTGGAAACGCCGCCCCAATCGCCTGTCTCAATCCCATAGAGAATTTGTGGAGTGAGTTGGACCGCCGTGTCCACAAAACGCCAATATCATCCATATCGGATTTGAAGAAACGGCTTCAGGAAGAGTGGGCTAAAATTGGACAAGATTATACCAGCAAAATTATCAAAAATATGCCCAAGCGTCTAAACGATACTGTTCTAAATAATGGGTACCATACAAAATATTAGACATAGTTTTTTCCCTAGTTAAATAGTTTATAAGTTAGTTTTATAAGATAAAACCGAATATTAAAGTAACGAAAATTTTGGGCTTTTTTTTGTTTTTGTACGTTTACTTCCTTTTTTTTGAAATAAAGTCCTAATATATGTACCTCTACGAAAAGGTAATAAACCAGGCTTTACTATACTATTTTTTAAATTTTTGTTCTTGTTAGTTTTATACATTTTATTCGCCTTTAAAGTTGAAAAAAAAAAAACCGAATATTAATGTTATCCACTGTAAGTGAAAATGTACATTTGTACATACAGTGACGCACTAAAGTGATGGCACTGCTTCAAATTTCAACTTCAAATTAACATTTGCCAGTCTTATGCAGAATTTTAATGAATAATTTTGTTTGTATATATTTAAATTAAACATTTGTTTATTCATGGGTAACATTTTTTTGCTTTTTTTTAACGTACTTAAAACTATTTAAACCTTAAATCAAAAGGAACTTATTTCAAGACACAAAAGTCTTGGCACACTTCACCTAATAATGATTTTTTTCATAGCTAACATAAAAATTAATACTTGGTCGGTAGTCCTTTTTGCTTGATGACATCATCAAGACGTCTTGGCATGGAATGAATCAACTTTTTTTGTGGTTTATTCTTCCATTCTTCCAATAATGCCTTTTTAAGGCCATTTTTTTATGAAATTTGATGTCTTTTTATCCGTCGATCCAACTCCTCCCACAGGTGCTCGATCGGATTAAGGTCAGGTGACTGTGGTGGATGTGGCAGCACATGTGCGGTATTGTAGGTGAGCCACAAACGCACATCTTTGGCAGAATGCTTAGGATCATTGTCTTGCATAAAGGTGAACGAATCTGGTATATTAAGCTTCAGGGCGCTTTTTTTTAAATATTTCTTTAAAATGTTGAGATAGTAGACCTTGTCCATTATTCCCTAGATGAATACTAGCTCCCCAACCCCCGCAGATGACATGCATCCCCACACCATGACTCCTCCGTCGCCGTGTTTCACTGTGGGTGCCAAGTTATTTTTATCCAATTCAGTGTTTGGCTTTCTCCATACGTGTTGACGGCCATCGGATCGAAAAATATTAAATTTGCTTTCATCCGAAAAGAGCACCTGATCCCAGAAATCAATTGACTTGCCCAAGTGCTCTCTAGCATAGTCTAAACGCTTTTTTTGATTAACCTCCGAGATCAATGGCTTTCGTCTAGCAGCACGACAATGGTAGTTGGCTTCATGCAGGGCCCTTCTCACAGTCATGGGGTGGATTTCCTTCCCAAACTCAGTTTTGAGCTCAGCGGCAATCTGGGAAGAAGACATTTTGGGGTCCAACTTAACTTTTCGGATCGCCTGGTTGCGTTCACGGTCACTTAAAGCCCTTCGACGTCCTGATCTGGATTCATTCTCCAAACTAGTTACTCCTTTAAATCGCTGAACGATGCTTCTGATGGAAAATCTGCTCGATTCCATAATCTTGGCTATTTCGCCATAAGATTTGCCTTCATTGTGCAGGTGAAGGACAATCTTTCGCTGAGCTACGTTTGATTCTTTGCGTCTATGCTCCATTTTGAGAGAATTCAGCCAAAATACGAAATAACTAAAGAAAAACTGGTCTTTTTTTTTGAAACTATTCGATGCATGTGGTTAAGGGGAAGTACCATAATGAATTTCATAAAACAGAGTGATCAGATTGGGCTTGGGATAAAAATAAATGAAATAAGTAAGGAAACTGTGCCAAGACTTTTGTGTCACAAAATATGTAAGTTCCCTTTGATTTAAAGTTTAAATAGTTTAAAGTACGTTAAAAAAAAGCAAAAAAAAATGTTACCCATGAATAAACAAATGTTTAATTTAAATTTATACAAAAAAAAACGAGGGGGAACGTTGTGAGCCGCGTCTACCGCCGCGGCTCTACTTTATACCCGGTACTCAGTCAGTATATATGTATGTATGTGAGCTTGTTGTAATTTATTACATGTTCGGTAAAGGGACAAATTTAATTTTAGCCAAAAAAGAAAAAAGTAATTACAGTTGCGAAAAAAATAATAGCACCACTACAACACATTTTGTACTTGATATAAAAAAAAGCAATTATTGTTGCGATTTTTTTAAATTTTGAATTTTTGTATATTGTTTAGTATTCCCCATAAACAAAAAAAGTGTTACCATGCTTCAAATCACTGTCTACATATTTTTTATACGCGGTACTCGAAGAGTAAAGCGGTATATTAGATTTGTGCAAAAAATTGATGTGTGTAACACCCAGAAGGAAGCGTTTCCGACCCCATAAAGTGTATATATTCTTGATCAGCATCAATAGCCGAGTCGATATAGCTATGTCTGTCTGTCCGTCCGTCCGTCCGTCTGTCCTTCTTCATTAGCGCCTATAGCTCAAAGACTATAAAAGCTAGAGGAACACAATTTTGTATCCAGACTCCTGTCCTATCGCACTGTTACAAGTGTATTTTAAATATTCGCCCCGCCCCCTTCCGCCCACTCCAAGGACGAAAATCTGTGGCATGCACAATTTTAAAGATACAAGAAAACTAAAAACGCAGAATCGTAGAGAATGACAATATCTATCAGAGTGTTGAATCTGGATCAGATCGACTCATAAACATAGCCACAATGAAGAAAACCATTTCGAAATGCATCGTTCCCTCTCGCTCTCTCTCACACACAGGGTTGGGCGCTGTGCCCATTTGTCCAGATGAGCGCCTAGATCTCAGAAACTATAAGAGTTAGAGCAACCAAACTCTCTATCCATGCTCCTGTGATATCACGTCAGTACAAGTGTATTTCAAAATTTGGCCACGCCCCCTGCCGCCCCCACAAAATATGAAAATCTACAATTTTGAAGATATGGGAAACCAAAAACGCAGAATCATAGAAAATGACCAAAATATCAGAGTATTGAATCTGGATCAGATCGGATCATAAATATAGTCAGAAGGAACAAATGAAATTTCAGTGGCCTTCCAAGAGTAGACTCATTCCCTCTCTCTCTCGCACACAGCCGTGTATGTATATGTAGGAAGTAGATTTAGACATGTAGAAAAGACAGATGTAAAAAACGTATGTAAGC
The DNA here is from genome assembly GCA_963969585.1 of Drosophila helvetica. NCBI lineage: Eukaryota > Metazoa > Arthropoda > Insecta > Diptera > Drosophilidae > Drosophila > Drosophila helvetica. The sequence goes on along the minus strand of OZ018401.1, from coordinate 32,783,039 downwards.
AAAAATAGAAATAATATATATAAATCTCCGAAAAGGTTCGACTTAATTTTTTTTTGTCTTTTTTGGCTAAAACTAAATTTATCCCTTTTGCGAACATGTAAAAATGTAATTTATTACAAGCTCACATACATTTATACTGACTGAGTACCGGGTATAAAGTAGAGCCGCGGCGGTAGACGCGGCTCACAACGTTCCCCCTCGTTTTTTTTTGGGATTTTAAGAAAAAAGCCCCAAAAAACACCGAAAAAAAAATAGCACCATTTGCCTTTTATTTAAGGAATCCCCTATATTTCGCGGATTTGCCTTTGCTGAGGGCACGTGCTTATTAGTTTTGACTAAGATTTCATTGTTTCTATCATAAAAGTTAATAATAATCGTTACAATGGGACATGGAAAGCACTGCAATGCGGAAAAGCGCGATCTTATCAAAAAATAGATATAGGACGGAAAAACTTACAGAGAAGTTGGTCGATTGGTAGGATTCTCTAATGAAATGATTAAATGATATCTAATAAATGATTGCACATATCTTAGCCAACATAACTTAAAAACCTGCAGCCCAAGAAAGGCAACACTTTTAAACGCGACACATATTACTCAGCGCATGAAGTTTGCCAGGAATCATGAAAATTAGACATCCCAATAATGGAGGAATTTTCTATGGTCAGATGAGTCCAAAGTGTGTTTGTTTGGTGGAAAGGGATCTCGATCATACGTTAGACGTCCAAGGAACACAGAATACAAACCCAAGAACACCACAAAAACCATTAAGCATGGAGGGTGTAGTGTAATGGTATGGGCCGGATTCTCCTACTATGGAGTAGGTCCAATACATTGTATTAAAACCATAATGGATCAGCACGTCTACGTGAATATCATGGAGACTGTTATGCTACCCTTTGCAGAATACTAAATGCCACTCCTATGGGTCTTTCAACAGGACAATGACCCTAAACACACCAGCAAGAAAGCAAAGGAATGGTTCAGGGCAAACTCTATCAACGTTTTGGAGTGGCCTGCTCAGTCGCCTGACCTGAATCCCATCGAAAATCTGTGGTCCGACGTCAAGAAGGCAGTTGCTGCTTCCAAGCCGACCACTATTGGATCACTTTGGGAAGAGATTAAAGAGTCCTGGTCCAAAATCCCCCTAAAACGATGCCAGGACTTAGTTAATTCCATGCCAAGACGCTGCGCTGCTGTTATTGCCAATAAAGGACACTGCACTAAGTATTAAATGATAAATATAGATTTAGTACTAATAGTAAAAACTTGGTAACTAATGAATTTGTTCCTTATTTTTAATTTTTTTAATTTTAAATCCATTTTTGAAAAGTGGTGCTAATATTTTTTTCGCCTAGTTTTATCAATTTCAATAAATTTCCTTAAATAACTTTAAAACGTGAAAAAAGATGATTTTTTTTTTATTCCTAGGTTTTTAAGAGTCTTCCATTTCTAAAAATGTGCTTAAGGTTTCCTTAAAGTTAAAAATGTTAGTTGGGCAACTATTTAAAAATTTCTTGTGGTGGTGGTGCTATTTTTTTCGCAGCTGTAAGTCGAACCTTTTAGGAGATTTTTATCTATTAGATGTTTCCATATTTGTTTACATACGTTTTTTACATCTGCCTTTTCTACAAGTCTTTATCTACTTCCTACATAAACATACACGGCTGTGTGCGAGAGAGAGAGGGAATGAGTCTGCGCTTGGAAGGCCATTGAAATTTCATTTGTTCCTTCTGGCTATACTAATGATCCGATCTGATAGATTCTGATAGATATGGTCATTTTCTATGATTCAGCGTTTTTGGTTTTCTCGTATCTTAAAAATTTTGGATTTTCATCCTTTATGGGGGCGGAAGGGGGCGTGGAAAATTTTTAAAAAAAAATTCGTCTCGGTTTGATATCACAGGAGCTTGGATAGAAAGTTTGGTTAATCTAGCTCTTATAGTCTCTGAGATCTAGGCGGCAAAAAATTCGATCAGGCATAGGAATGTGTGAGAGAGAGCGAGAGGGAACGATGCATTTCGAAATGGTTTTCTTCATTGTGGCTATATTTATAATCTGATCTGATCCAGATTCAACACTCTGATAGATATGCTCATTCTCTATGATTCTGCGTTTTTAGTTTTCTCGTATCTTTAAAATTGTGCATGCCACAGATTTTCGTCCTTGGAGTGGGCGGAAGGGGGCGGGGCGAAATTTTGAAATACACTTGTAACAGTGTGATATGACAGGAGTCTGGATGCAAAATTGCGTTCCTCTAGCTTTTATAGTCTCTGAGATATAGGCGCTCATGAAGACGGACAGATGGACAGACGGACGGACAATTGATGCTGATCCATTTTTTCAACAAATCTAATATACCCCTTTACTCTTTGAGTACCGGGTATAATGATTCATTAAAATTCTGCACAAGCCTCGCAAAAACATTTGAAGTTGAAATTTGAAGCTGTGCCATCACTTTAGTGCAGGGGTCGGCACGCACACATTCACATGATTTTTGTTCGTTTGTGTACGCTGACAACAGGCACGAAGCATTTTCTCTGCCGCGTCGCTGCCGTGCAGAATAACGAAGCTGTATGTGCATAGGGCCGAAGTAACACGAAGGCAAAATGTTTCTTGCTTTGCACAGAAAGAAATTAATTCATGTAAAGGAAAATGTTTTGCGCAAAAGAAAAGAAAAAATAATCAAAGGAAAAAAAAAATTTATTATATTATAGTGCCTCTCTACAAAATATGTTGACAAATTAAGCATTGCGCCCCGCCATCCATATTTTCTAAAAAGAAAAAAGCATCTTCCCGCATTTTGTTGAACATTTTTGGGAGTGTCCGATTTAGTTTTCGCAGAAAAAATAATGAAGTTGCGCAGCTTGGTCTCTATCATATGATCTCTGGACGCAGACTGACTCGTCTCTGCTGTCGCGACGCTGCCGAGAAGAATTATGAAACCGGGTTTCTCTGCCGCTGCGACAGCCGAGCAGAAAACCGATTCTATGTGCATAGGGCTGAAGCCAGACGAAGTTTTTACACTGTGCGTGTTCCGACTGCGCTGCCCAGTGGTCTTCTCCTATGCACATGGCATAGGACGCTGCCGGCCTCTGCTTTAGTGCGTCACTGTACATATGTATGTATGTATAATCTTTTCGTACATTTCACGAGTTCGATTTTATTCAATCTAGTGCCAAGCTTAAAACAAAATATGTTAGTTTGCACGAAAATCAATTTACATTATCATTTAATACATATGCAAGTAAAGATAATTACATATGGGCATTTCCATTAAAAAGTACACCAGGCTAGAAAATTAAAATTCATTGTCCCAATATTATGTTCTGCAAATATTGAAACTCAGCTAATTTAACAAATTGACAAATTAATCGTGCGACAAAGGCTTAAATAAAATTAAAAAAAAATAAAAACTACATATATTTCCGTAAAATGTATAACCATTTTAAAGGGACATTAATGCAAAAAATGTATCCTAAATTCCAGTGTTTGAAAATGCTTCGCTACTCCGTAGTATTTTTTTTACTCTCGTTACCGCTCCTACTTTTTTCAGAGCCGTAGCAGAAAAATCAAATCGTATTTGCTCTGCAATAGCTGTAGTTTTGTCGTGTGACTTACAGCTGTGATTTTAGCTATAGCAGGAGCAAAAAAATGAACTATGTTCGCTCGGGGAAAGTTAACTCCAACAAAGTCAATTTCAGAAACAACAACACACGAGGGCCGTAGTAAATGGAAAAAAATCCATAGGCTCTGCTCTCATCTCGCTCTCAGTTTTTCGGCTACCGCTCCGCTTCCGGAGCAATATTTGTATAGCTCTTGCTGCTACGGAGCAGAAAATGCAAACGCTGATAAAATCACATCAATATATTACCTAAACTTTCGCTTAAATCTGAGTTTGAATTTGTCACCGCGAAAACCATTTATATTTTTGTCCCGTGCGATTTCCTTGGTTTTTTTCAGGGACTGTAATCATTATAAGTTTTATTATACAAATTATATAATAATGATTAGTTACAATTTTTATGGATTTGCTCACAAAATATTGATTAATTTTGAGTTATACTCTAACACTCAACCAATAATCATTATTTTTAAGCAAAATAAATAAATAAAACTTGAAAAATTGCAAATTATGGGGGACATGCATAAATGATGCTTAAATATAAATATTGGTATATTTTTCGCTCTCATAAAGTTATTCTAAGTGAATGATTTTTTGATTAAAAATAAAAAAAATCATTATTTGCAGTCCCTGGTTTTTTTGCAAACTCTCGAAAACACATAATTTCCCAAAATCGTCCTTAGCGCCAATTACAGGGTAATTCAAGAGCTACTTTAAAATAGAAGAATAATTTAAAAATCTGTGTTATTTTGACCTTGCAATGAGTCCGATTGTCCCGTTCGACATCTTGAAAATGCACATGTGTACTTAGAATAGCTGCACAGCAAACTAAAATACAAGGATATTCTTTGATGATTTATATTTTTAATAATTATACAGCCCCACAAAAAAATGTGTCGTATGCGGCTGACCCAAATTTTGGCAGAGCACATGGTGGTGAAGGAGTTTAAGGCTAAGAAGAAGAATAGGCCCCCAATAACTCCTAATACTAATCAGGCCAGTGCTCCATCCTCATCTTCCCAGTCTACCTCCACCCGTCCAAAAAACTAACTTCATTTTTCTTAATCACCTACCAGAATGTTAGAAGCTTGCGTAGTAAGCACAGCACTCTGTACCGTGATAGCGTCGCTTTTGCTCCCATGTAATTGTGTTCACCGAGACCTGGTTAAAATCTTAGTTCTGAAGTTTTGGCAGGTCGGTACACAACCTTTAGGAATGACCGTTCGTCTCGACGTGCAGGTAAGGTTCTGATTGCAGTGGACTCACATCGAAAAATTTTACAGTCCAGATTCATCAAGAACTGGAATTCCTATGTGTAAAACTGATTCTTCCTACTATTTCAGTTTTTATTACATGCTCGTATATTCCACCTTCTTCGGATATCGCAATTTACGAGCAGCACTTGTCCGCTTTAAACGCTGTTTCTTGCACGCTATCTGATAAAGATCATATGATAGTTCTTGGTAATTTCAACTTGCCAGGAACTGTTTGGTCTTCGGTAAACGAGTCTAATAACCTAGTGCCCCTGTCGCGACATGACTTTATAGACGGCTTACTTGACCATGTGGCTTTGGTTTACCAAAGAGTTATCCAGTCTAAAAAACGTAAAATTAAGACTTTACAAAAAATTTCAAGAAGTTGGCTCTCTTTCTTCTCTCTCTTGCTATGTAATGGCTCAGTAAAGATTTTCGGTTCTTAATTCCCAGTGCTATAAGAACTACTTATCTCGATGCAGGATACGTTTTTCTCAGGACCCTAAGCAGTTTTACAGCTTCGTAAAAAGTAAGCGTAAAACGTCCGCACATCCATTCTCGCTATCACATCTTAATACTTCGGCAAATACTGATCAGGCAATGGCTGATCTTTTTGCCCAATTCTTTCAAACAACCTATTCTCAGGAATGTTACTCCGGTCAGCCGTTGGACCGTTGCTCAAACTATTCAGTCTGTCCATTAACTCTTCATGCTTCCCCCCGATATGGAAGGAGTCGTTTATAATTCCTCTCCATAAGAAAGGTAGTAAGTCTGACGCGAAGAACTACAGAGGTATATCTAAGTTATCCGCTATTCCTAAAGTGTTTCAGAAAATTTTGACTCCGCACCTGCAGCATCTTTGAAGATCACTTAGATCTCCTGCCCAACATGGATTTATAAGGCGGAGATCAACAACCACGAATTTTTTGGAGTTCACCTACTTCATCATTAAAGGCTTCCAAGGTAATCTACAGACACTCTTTATTAATGACCTGCCTTCGGTATTAACATACTCTCGAGTACTTATGTATGCGGATGATGTTAAGCTGTGTGTCCAGTACAAGCATTGGTTTGGTTTATCTCAATCCAGGTTGCAATCCGATCTAAATAGCTTTCAGCCATGGTGTTGTGCAAATTTGTTATACCTTAATGCTTCGAAATGTAAAGTAATGACATTTCATCGCTCCAGCGCCTTTCTGGCTCCTTACTCCTTGAAAGAATTAGTTGATGATCTTGGTGTTCTTTTAGATCCCAAGTTAAAGTTTTCTGAATACATTTCTACCATGGCAAATAAGGCCATGGGAGTTGTTGGGTTAAAAGAGGTGGTCAAAGGAATTTGACGACCCCTATATAACAAAGACTCTCTATGTATCGCTTGTTCGTCTGATTTTAGAATATGGTTCTTGTGTATGGTGCCCTCAGTACAAAGTACACCAGGACCGTATAGAATCAGTACAGAAAAACTTTTTAGTTTTCGCTCTACGCGGCCTCAACTGGGATGCAAGTGTGAGACTGCCGTCTTACACTAATAGATTGCTTTTAATAAACCTTCCATCCTTAGTTAACCGTAGAACAATGCTTGGTGTGATTTTTGTGCACAACTTGATCAAGGGTGACGTAGACAGCCCTGACTTGTTGAGCCGCATAAACTTCACGATTCCTATTAGAATTACTAGAAATTATATACCTTTGTTCCTTCCGATTTGTAGATCGAATTATTCCTTGCATGAACCTTTTAGAGTTTTATGCTCGGATTATAATTCCCTCTACCATATTATATCGGCAACTAATTCCCTTCCTCTTCTCAAATTACTAATACTCACATACCTTTCTCGTAGTTAGTAATTGTAGTTGTGGTGTACGATAGTTTTAATGCATGATTAACTCCTTTAGTAAGATTAGTTCTAATTTTCCTCGAATACTAGTCTAACATCTATCTTTCCTGCATGATCGCGATCGGTTCGGTTAACGAGTCGCGCGTTTTGCGACAGCGCCCCTCGGTCGGTTGGGTGGGAGGAGGGCTGCGTTTTGGCCTGGGATTCGCGCGTAACAGCATTCGGCTGGTGTCCCATGGGCCACTTGATGGTGCAGTCATTGCACGTCAACGTCCAAACAAATGCATCGTTCCCTCTCGCTCTCTCTCACACACAGGGGTAGGCGCTATGCCTGATCGAATTTTTTGACGCCTAGTTCTCAGAGACTATAAGAGCTAGAACCACCAAACTTTCTATCCAAGCTCCTGTGATATCAAACCGAGACGAGTTTGTTTTAAAATTTGGCCACGCCCCCTTCCGCCCCCACAAAAGATGAAAATCTACAATTTTGAAGATACGGGAAAACCAAATCATAGAATCATAGAAAATTACTATATCTATCAGAGTATTGAATTTGGATCAGATCGGATCATAAATATAGTCAGAAGGAACAAACGAAATTTCAGTGGCCTCCCAAGCGCAGACTGATTCCCTCTCTCTCTCGCACACAGCCGTGTATGTATATGTAGGAAGTAGATAAAAACATGTAGAAATGGCAGATGTAAAAAATTTATGTTAACCAATATGGAAACATCTAATAGATCAAAATCTCCGAAAAGGTTCGACTTAAATTGTTTTTTTTTGGCTAAAATTTAATTTTTTCCTTTTGCGAACATGTAATAAATTACTGACTGAGTACCGGGTATAAAGTAGCTCGGCAGCTTCCAACAATATGGTCATTTTCTATGATTCTGCGTTTTTGGTTTTCCCGTATCTTCAAAATTGTAGTTTTTCATCTTTTGTGGGGGCGGAAGGGGGCGTGGCCAAATTTTGAAATACACTTGTACTGACGTGATATCACAGGTTGCTCTAGCTCTTATAGTCTCTGAGATCTAGGCGCTCATCTGGACGAATGGGCACAGCGCCCAATCCTGTGTGTGAGAGAGAGCGAGAGGGAATGATGCATTTCTAAATGGTTTTCTTCATTGTGGCTATATTTATGAGTCGATCTGATCCAGATTCAACACTCTGATAGATATTGTCGGTTAAACTTTTTTTTTTTTTTGTTTTTTTTTCATAAGTACGCTCTCACATTGCATTTAGCCCGCTCCCATCTCGTAGTCTGTGCATTAGCATCACTCTCTCCCTAAATCCCAAACTTAAATAACTGTTCTTCCTCTCTCGCTCTCCGTTACTTTTCGTGCAGTAGCGCTCTCTTTATCATTGCAGCTGCTGCAACCGCTTTCCTCTCTCCGCTCAGTTTATACTGGTTCCGCTTTAAGCATTTGTCTGGCACACTGGTCTGATTTCTATTTGTTTAGAAATAAATTTTTTTTGGTATTGTATTTAAAATGGAATTCCCTATGATCTGTACCAAAAAAACTTGCAAACAGGAGGTCACCCCTGCTCAGCAGAATATCCTCTGCTATTTCTGCGAAAAAGAAGTGCACGCAAAGTGCGTTGAGTATTCAGGCCTTGTGGGTGATGCCATTTCCAAACATAATGGCTTGTATAACTGTTGTGAGGCATGCCGGGTGGTTTATGTTGAGACGGCCAGGCTTATGAGGCAGGCGCGAAATGGCTTTAAGGAGCTGCCCGTTGGCTTTAAAAAGCAGAATGATCAGCTCCTAACCATGGAGTCTCAATTTAGCAGTTTGCAACTGCTAAATGAGTCTCCTAGGCCATTCCAATTGTACAGCAGCGGATATCGTTTGCTACTCCAAGGGCAACGACAGCTGCTGCTGATGCCAATTCGGCTGCCGAATTTATCACCTCGCAGAACACACAGCCAGAAACTTCTGTAGCTTCCGTGTCCGTCGAGTCCGCCAACAATCTAAATATCCTGTCCACTTCGATCCCACCAACAAACATACGACCCGGACCACCGGGTATTGCCATCAATTGCCTGTGGTGCCAAACCCAAGATTGGAGGTGATCCCACCTAAAAACAATTTTTTGTCTCACGGCTTGCCCCTTACTCCACTATTGGTGACGTTACTGCTTTTATTCAAAGCAATATAAAAGCCGTCAGTTTAAAGGTGGAGAATTTTAACTTCTTTTATACCATGGAGGTAGCTTCATTCAAAATAGGCGTCTCCCCGACTCAATTTGACACCATTTGCTCTGCCAAATTTTCACCAGAGAACATGGTGGTAAAGGAGTTTAAGGCAAAGAAGAAGAATAGGGCCCCAATAACTTATACTAATCAGGACAGTGCTTCATCCTCATCTTCCCAGTCTAATTCCACCCGTCAAAAAAACTAACTTCCTCTCTCTTAATCACCTACCAGAATGTAAGATGCTTGCGTAGTAAGCTCAGCACTCTGTATCGGGATAGCGTCGCTTCCCATGTAATTGTGTTCACCGAGACCTGATTAAAACCGGAAATTCTAAGTTCTGAAGTTTTGGCAGGTCGGTACACAACCTTTAGGAATGACCGTTCGTCTCGACGTGCAGGTGGGGTTCTGATTGCAGTGGACTCTAACCTCACGTCAAAAAATTTTACAGTCCAGATTCAACAAGAACTTGAATTCCTGTGTATAAAACTGATTCTTCCCGCTTTTTCAGTCTTTATTACATGCTCGTATAAGAAGGTGGAATTCTTCGGATATCTCAATTTACGAGCAGCACTTGTCCGCTATAAATACTGTTTCCTCCTCGTTATCTGATAAAGATCATATGATAGTTCTTGGGGATTTCAATTTGCCAGGAACTGTTTGGTCTTCGGTAAACGAGTCTAATAACCTAGTGCCCATGTCACGACATGACTTTATAGACGGCTTGCTTGACTTATCCCTGTCGCAAGTCAACCATGTGAAAAATTCCTTGCGTCGATTGCTTGATCTGTGCTTTGTAACGGATCCGAACATAGCGTTGTTAACCCGAGTCTCTCCGCTCCTTATACCTAAAGACGCCTACCATCCTACATTTGAAGTGTCGCTCGATATAGGACTAACAGCATTGGATCGGTCGGGTAGGCTACCTCGATGTCCGCTGCACTGATGTGCACTGATGTTACGATATGCACAAACTTTTGCTACGATGCACTTGACTCACTTTTTGAGTCTTGTGTCCCACTTTCCTGTCCTATTAGATTTGGGAAGCCCCCTTGGTTTACCAAAGAGTTATACAGTCTAAAAAACTTAAAAATCAAGACTTTACAAAAAATTTCAAGAAGTTGGCTCTCCTTCTTCTCTCTCTCGCTATGTAATGGCTCGGTCAAACTTTTCAGTTCTTAATTCCCAGTGCTATAAGAACTATCTATCTAGATGCAGGATACGTTTTTCTCAGGACCCTAAGCAGTTTTACAGCTTCGTAAACAGTAAGCGTAAAACGTCCGCTCATCCATCCTCGCTATCATTTCTTAATACGTCGGCAAATACTAATCAGGCAATGGCCGATCTTTTTGCCCAATTCCTTCAAACAACCTATTCACAGGAATGCTACTCCGGGCAGCCGTACCCATACGGTTTACCCAGGTCGAACGGCATCTTCAGTCCCTTGCTAAATGAAAGCTCTCTGCTTCTTGATCTCCGGAAAGTTAAGCCGGTGTTTTCACCGGGTCCGGACGAAGTTCCCGGCTGTGTACTTAGATACTGCGCCGAGTCTCTGTGTGGACCGTTGCTTAAACTATTCAGCCTGTCCATTAACTCTTCATGCTTCCCCTCCATATAGAAGGAGTCGTTCATTATTCCTCTCCATAAGAAAGGTAGTAAGTCTGACGCGCAGAACTACAGAGGTATATCAAAGTTATCCGCAATTCCTAAAGTGTTTCAGAAAATTTTAACTCCGCACCTGCAGCATCTTTGCAGATCACTTATATCTCCAGCCCAGCATGGATTTATAAGGCGGAGATCAACAACCACGAATTTATTGGAGTTCACCTCCTTTATCATTAAAGGCTTCCAAGGTAATCTACAGACGGATGTCATTTACACAGATTTCAGTAAAGCATTCGACTCTGTAAACCACTCTCTCCTAGCACAAAAATATGACCTTTTAGGGTTTCCGCCCAATCTCTTGAGATGGATTTCTAGCTACCTTTGTTCCAGGTCCCAAAGAGTAATCTTCAAAAACTCCCTATCTTCACCAGTTATGGTTACTTCGGGCGTACCACAGTGCAGCCATCTAGGCCCCCTATTTTTTACACTCTTTATAAATGACCTGCCTTCGGTATTAATATACTCTCGAGTACTTATGTATGCGGATGATGTTAAGCTGTGTGTCCAGTACAAGGATGGTTTATCTCAATCCAGGTTGCAATCCGATCTTAATAGCTTTCAGTCATGGTGTTGTGCAAATTTGTATACCTTAATGCTTCGAAATGTAAAGTAATGAGATTTCATCGCTCCAGCGCGTTTCTGGCTCCTTACGCCCTAGGCGGGGGTTCTCTTGAGAGAATTACCCTAGTTGATAATCTTGGTGTTCTTTTAGGTCCCAAGTTGCATTTTTCTGAATACATTTCTACCTTGGTAAATAAGGCCCAATATAACAAAGACTCTATATCGCTTGCTCGTCCGATTTTAGAATATGGTTCTTGTGTATGGTGCCTTCAATACATAGTAAACCAGGACCGTATAGAATAAGTACAGAAAAACTTTTTAGTTTTCGATCTACGCGGCCTCAACTGAGATGCAAGTGTGAGACTGCCGTCTTACCCTAATAGATTGCTTTTAATAAACCTTCTATCCTTAGTTAACCGTAGAAAGATGCTTGGTGTGATTTTTGTGCACAACTACAACTAATTCCCTTCCTCTTCTTAAAACACTATTACTCACATACCTTTCTCGTAATTAGAAGTTGTAAGTGTACGATAGTTTTAATGCATGCTTAGTTCCTTTAGTAAGATTAGTTATAATTTTCCTCGAATATTAGTCTAACATCTATCTTTCCTGCATGATCGTGATCGGTTCGGTTAACGAGTCATGCGGCAGCACCCCTTGGTCGGTTGTGTGGGAGGAGAGCTGCGTTACGGCCTGGGATTCGCGCATAACAGCATTCGGCTGGTATCCCATGGGCCACTTGATGGTGCAGTCATTGCATATCAACGTCCAAATTATAACATAACATTATGTTATTTCCATTTTTATTTATTTGCCCTCGTGAAAATGTGTGTGAGAGAGGGAGGGAATGAGTAAGCGCTTGGAATGATCCGACCAAATCTTGATTCGGCAATCTGGAAGATTCCGTTATTCTCCATTATTCTGTTTTTGGTTTTCTCGTATATTAAAAATTTTGGATTCCACTGATTTTCATCCTTTTTGGGGGCGGAAGGGGGCGTGGCCAAATTTTGAAATACACTTATTGATTTGATATTGATATTTGATATCACAGGAGCTTGGATAGAAAGTTTGGTTGATCTAGCTCTTATAGTTTCTGAGATCTAGGCGTCAAAAAAAAAAAGCACGGTCAGAGCAGATGGGGTCGCGTGAGAGAGAGAGCGAGAGGGAACGATGCATTTCGAAATGGTTTTCTTCATTGTGGCTATATTAATAACACGATGTGTTCCAGATTTAACAGTCAACAGTGATAGATATGGTTATTCTCTATGATTCTGCGTTTTTAGTTTTATCGTATCTTCAAAATTGTGCAGGCCACAGATTTTCATCCTTTGTGTGGGCGGAAGGGGGCGGAGCAAAACTTTGAAATATACTTGTAACAGTGTGATATCACAGGAGTCTGGATACAAAATTTGGTTGCTCTAGCTCTCATAGTCTCTGAGCTATACGCGCTAATGAAGACGGACAGACGGACGGACAGACAGACATAGCTATATCGACTCGACCCTCATTACTCGAGGGTTTGGTACTCTGGGTCAGCCGCATACGACACATTTTTTTGTGGGGCTGTATAATTATTAAAAATATAAATCATCAAAGAATATCCTTGTATTTTAGTTTGCTGTGCAGCTATTCTAAGTACACATGTGCATTTTCAAGATGTCGAACGGGACAATCGGACTCATTGCAAGGTCAAAATAACACAGATTTTTAAATTATTCTTCTATTTTAAAGTAGCTCTTGAATTACCCTGTAATTGGCGCTAAGGACGATTTTGGGAAATTATGTGTTTTCGAGAGTTTGCAAAAAAACCAGGGACTGCAAATAATGATTTTTTTTATTTTTAATCAAAAAATCATTCACTTAGAATAACTTTATGAGAGCGAAAAATATACCAATATTTATATTTAAGCATCATTTATGCATGTCCCCCATAATTTGCAATTTTTCAAGTTTTATTTATTTATTTTGCTTAAAAATAATGATTATTGGTTGAGTGTTAGAGTATAACTCAAAATTAATCAATATTTTGTGAGCAAATCCATAAAAATTGTAACTAATCATTATTATATAATTTGTATAATAAAACTTATAATGATTACAGTCCCTGAAAAAAACCAAGGAAATCGCACGGGACAAAAATATAAATGGTTTTCGCGGTGACAAATTCAAACTCAGATTTAAGCGAAAGTTTAGGTAATATATTGATGTGATTTTATCAGCGTTTGCATTTTCTGCTCCGTAGCAGCAAGAGCTATACAAATATTGCTCCGGAAGCGGAGCGGTAGCCGAAAAACTGAGAGCGAGATGAGAGCAGAGCCTATGGATTTTTTTCCATTTACTACGGCCCTCGTGTGTTGTTGTTTCTGAAATTGACTTTGTTGGAGTTAACTTTCCCCGAGCGAACATAGTTCATTTTTTTGCTCCTGCTATAGCTAAAATCACAGCTGTAAGTCACACGACAAAACTACAGCTATTGCAGAGCAAATACGATTTGATTTTTCTGCTACGGCTCTGAAAAAAGTAGGAGCGGTAACGAGAGTAAAAAAAATACTACGGAGTAGCGAAGCATTTTCAAACACTGGAATTTAGGATACATTTTTTGCCAAAATTTGGCAGAGAAAATGGTGTCAAATTGAGACGCTTATCTTGAATGAAGCTATCTCCCTGGCATAAGAGAAGTTAAAATTCTCCACCTTTAAACCGACGGCTTTTATTTTGCTTTGAATAAAAGCATCACTAATAGTGGAGCCAGGCTCCAGCCGTGAGACAAAAACGTGTCGTTTAGGTGGGATCACCACCAATCTTGGTTTTGGCACCACAGGCTTTGTACCTGTGATGGCAATACCCGGTGGTCCGGGTCGTATGTTTGTTGGTGGGATCGAAGTGGACGGGATATTAGGAATGTTGGCGGACTCGACGGACACGGACGCTACGGAAATTTCTGGTTGTGCGTTCTCCGAAGTGATAAATTCGGCAGCCGAATTTGCATCACCAGCAGCTGTCGTTGCCCTTGGAGTAGCAAACGATATCAGCTGCTGCACAATTGGAGTGGTCGGAGTCGGTTGTTCGGCAACGGGCGGCTGAGGGACAGTTGAAACTTGCAGATTTTGCGGAGAGACTTTTTTGCGCCTTTGAGACTCATTCAGCAGTTGCAATCTGCTAAATTGAGACTCCATGGCTAGGAGCTGATCATACTGCTTTTTAAAGCCAACGGTCAGCTCCTTGAAGCCATTCCGCGTCTGCCTCATAAATCTCAATATGAACCGCCCGACATGCCTCGCAACAGTAATACAAGCCATTATGTTTGGAAATGGCATCACCCACAAGGCCTGAATACTCAACGCACTTTGCGTGCACTACTTTTTCGCAGAGATAGCAGGGGATATTCTGCTGAGCAGGGGTGACCTCCTGTTTGCAAGTTTTTCTGGTACAGATCATAGGGAATTCCATTTTAAATACAATACAAAACGAGGGGGAACGTTATGAGCCGCGTCTGCGCCGCGGCTCTACTTTATACCCGGTACTCAGTCAGTTTGTATGTATGTGAGCTTGTTGTAATTTATTACATGTTCGCAAAAGGAAAAAATTTAATTTTAGCCAAAAAAAAACAATTTAAGTCGAACCTTTTCGGAGATTTTGATCTATTAGATGTTTCCATATTTGTTTACATACGTTTTTTACATCTGTCTTTTCTACATGTCTAAATCTACTTCCTACATATACATACACGGCTGTGTGCGAGAGAGAGAGGGAATCAGTCTGCGCTTGGAAGGCCACTGAAATTTCATTTGTTCCTTCTGACTATATTTATGATCCGATCTGATGCAGATTCAATACTCTGATAGATATAGTCATTTTCTACGATTCTGCGTTTTTAGTTTTCTCGTATCTTCAAAATTGTAGATTTTCATCTTTTGTGGGGGCGGAAGGGGGCGTGTCCAAATTTTAAAACAAACTCGTCTCGGTTTGATATCACAGGAGCTTGGATAGAAAGTTTGGTGGTTCTAGCTCTTATAGTCTCTGAGAACTAGGCGTCAAAAAATTCGATCAGGCATAGCGCCTACCCCTGTGTGTGAGAGACAGCGAGAGGGAACGATGCATTTCGAAATGGTTTTCTTCATTGTGGCTATATTTATTATCCGATCTGATCCAGATTCTACAATCTGATAGATACGGTCAGTGTCTATGATTCTGCGTTTTTAGTTTTATCGTATCTTTAAAATTGTGCATGCCACAGACTTTCGTCCTTGGAGTGGGCGGAAGGGGGCGGGGCGAAATTTTGAAATACACTTGTAACAGTGCGATAGGACAGGAGTCTGGATACAAAATTGTGTTCCTCTAGCTTTTATAGTCTTTGAGCTATAGGCGCTAATGAAGACGGACGGACGGACGGACGGACGGACGGACGGACAGACAGACAGACAGACATAGCTATATCGACTCGGCTATTGATCCTGATCAAGAATATATATACTTTATGGGGTCGGAAACGCTTCCTTCTGGGTGTTACACACATTAATTTTTTGCACAAATCTAATATACCCCTTTACTCTTCGAGTACCGGGTATAAAAAAATTTATTTCTAAACAAATAGAAATCAGACCAGTGTGCCAGACAAATGCTTAAAGCGGAATCAGTATAAACTGAGCGGAGAGAGGAAAGCGGTTGCAGCAGCTGCAATGATAAAGAGAGCGCTACTGCACGAAAAGTAACGGAGAGCGAGAGAGGAAGAACAGTTATTTAAGTTTAGGTTTTAGGGAGAGAGTGATGCTAATGCACAGACTACGAGATGGGAGCGGGCTAAATGCAATGTGAGAGCGTACTTATGAAAAACAACAACAAAAACACACGTTTAACCGACGCAAAAATGAATTTTTAAATTATGTTTTACACAATAAATAGGCATGCACTCGCGATTAAGGATAGATTTTATGATAGCAGGTTAATTTGTTAGTTTTACAAAGGTTAATTTGGAACATACACCGGATGTTTATGCAAAAAAAGTGAAAAATGAGCGGAGCGCAAAGAAAAAACGTGTCTGAACACTACGAAAGAGATTAGTTATACTAATGTAGGGCAAGCGTCTTCAAAAAGTTTCAACTCTAAAAATGCACTCTACGTGCGAATGCATGTGCACCCATAGATTAACATACGCTGAAGCAAAACCAAAAACAGAAACCAAAAATCCAAGCAAAAATATTAACAATATCAGCAAATACAATTGCGATGTTCGCTTCGTGTCATGAGCCGAACGTTGCGACACCAGAGCCTAAGGCCCTTCGAGACGCATGCGAAACTCCGTTTTGCGACGCCAGCTTTGTATGAACTGACCCATCTATATATTGTATGGTTTGTGACAGGGTATAAATGTAGAGTCGCGGCCCTATCTGCGACTTACAACTTTTTCCCGTCTTTTTTTTTTGTGGGGCTTATTTGTCCATAATAACTTTTAAGCAAAATATATATGTAAATCAAAAACATTTATAATAATTCTTTATGAATTATTATTAATAATTAATAAAAATATTATCACTTAAGAATGACCTTACAAAATTAAATACATTTTTTTGTGTGGTTTTTAGAATCGAATTTATAATGATTAATGTCCCTGCTTAAAAGTGCAGAGCTGGATCAAACTTAGAAATGTCACAACTGGCGACAGTATCGGAGCACCCCATCCCATCATATAGTGGAAGCAGCAACAGTACGGACACAGTTACAGATCACGTGAACAATGAAAAACTTTATGAACATAGTTCTACAACTCAATTGCGACAGTTTGGAAGGTCCACGTTGACAATTTCGGAGGAAGAAATGGCAGCTTCCTCTACATCGTACTCATTTACGGGGAGTTCTCTTGCTGGTGGAAACATTGCTGATTTGAAGAAATCTGTCAATTCTGGGACTGCCCAGTCAGTATCGACTGACTCTGAACCTGGCTCAAGTGCCGATAGAAAGGACACATCCGGCAACATTTCTAAAGATAAGGAACATAGCGAGGAGTCACTATATGAGTGTAACATATGCTTGGACACAGCAAAAGATGCCGTGGTTAGCATGTGCGGGCATTTGTTCTGCTGGCCCTGCTTACACCAGTGGCTATTGACGCGTCCTAGTCGCAAACTCTGCCCCGTATGCAAGGCTGCAGTTGACAAAGACAAAGTCATACCACTCTATGGGCGAAATAGCACGCGGCAAGAGGATCCTCGGTGACTACAACTAAAACAATAAGCGAACAAAAAATTAAATTAAACAATGATATTTGCTTCACTATTTCTACAGCAATAAAGTTCCCCCACGACCAGCTGGCCACCGCACCGAGCCAGAACCGGCACCTGGTTTTCCTGGCTTTGGATTTGGTGATGGCTTTCATATGTCGTTTGGCATTGGCGCTTTTCCTTTTGGTTTTATTACATCTTCACTTAATTTTGGTGAGCCGCGTCCGGCTGGTAAGTTCGTGTGATGCAAACCTATGTATATCGTATGATCTCTTTTATTTCCCTACGTCCCTCTAACTTTTAGCTGCCAATCGTGGCACCACGCAGTACGAGGACGAACAGACACTTTCCAAGCTGTTTCTTTATTTGGCCTTTCTGTGCATCGGATGGCTACTCTTTGCATAAAAATCTGTCGACACAGGCGTATATGAGAATGACGACAACACCAATGACATTAAACCGTTGAGGAAAATAGAAAAAACCACTAAAAGCAGTTCCAGCAGCAAAATTTCAGCAACTACGAAACTAACACACACCAGCAATGAACTCCACTGAGTTTACTGGTTATTATGCGATTAGTTCACAAGAATTCACAAGAAATATCCAGCGTCCTCAATGACACAAAAAAAAACACAAAAAGGGTTTAGTTGTGGGCGTGTCCCCATAATATTATTAATTGAAACACATTATTTCTTTATGCTCTGGATCGCCTTTATAAATTCAAAACTATAAATTAATTATTAAAAAAAATAAACGGAAATACATACATAACTAAATGACGAAATTTCTCTTGTTCAATAGTTTCATTTCAATGTAAATGTTGCCTATGTTTTTGGTATCTCCACAACTATGTAACAATTTATACTTTTGTTCATCTTCCTTAATTTATAAATATAATTTTCGTAAATATGGTCATTTACATATGAGAAAATTAAATTGCAGCTATTGCAATGCCATTAAGAGCCCTAAGCGCCAAGAAGACAAAGTTTTTTGCGCTCGGATCCCAGGAAGAACCGAATTCGGAGCTCTGCTTCATGACGCGCAACATGTAATGCCGAAATGTACGCAAAAATAAAGGAAAAATTAGGGGCTGGACTGGGACTCGACAACATTTTTAAGACGAAAGGGCAAAAAGTAAGTACCAAATTTCCTAGTGTGCAATACTCTACGTAAATATACTGGACAATATAATGACCCGAAACACTCCCAAATGCTGACCACGAAATGGTTCTTGGACAAAAAAGTTCCACTGATGAAATGGCCTGCACAGCCACCAGACTTAAATCCTATAGGGCACCTTTGGAGGATGTTAAGGAATAGGATTGGAGGCTATAAGTCCAAAAATTCAAATTATTTGTGGCAAAAAGTTCAGTCCGAATGGTACTCCATTGATCCCTCAATTTGGGCCAAACTGGTCGATTCCATGGGTCGTCGATGTGCCGAAGTCACCAAAATTCACAGTGCCATAACCAAATATTAAAGCTATTAGTAAATCTACTAGCCTTCGAAGCTAAACATTTGTTTTTCTTAGCCTCAAGTCTACCGTTTTTATTATTTTTTCCAGGCCTAAAAAATTGAATAATTAATTTTTGTTGGTTTAGGTTTTTGAAAATTATTATTTTGTTTTATTTTGATGCGTTACTGTATAGACTTTCAAAGATTGTGGCGTCAAAGTCGGTGTTATTGCTAAAACAATAAAGCGGCATCGAAATACCGTCACAAGCTTTTTAAAGTGTCCGCTAAAATATGCTCAGAACAACCGTAAAAGGGGCTGTTACTAAGGTTGATGAGCGCACTAAGCGGCACACTCGAGCTTTGGCAACCGCTTAAACGATGAGCTGTGCCCAAATTAAAGCACAGTTAAACCTGCCTATAACTCGGCAGCGGGTGCAACAAATTTGCAAAAAGGATTTAAATCTCCGGTATGAGGCAAAGGTGGCAATACAAAAACTATTGCATCGACATGGCCCGGCTTGTCTTTTATGAGAAATATAAGTTTGAAAAGGTAATTTTCAGCGATGAGAAAAAGTTTAACTTAGACGGACCGGATGGAAACCAGAATTATTGGCGAGACCCCGGGCATCCCCGTCAGACTTAACACAGACGCAACCATGGTGGTGGCTCACTTTTGGTCTGGGCTGCCTTAAGCTCCCTTGGAAAGTCTCGAATATGTTTTGTTCTAGGTCGGATGAATGCGCAGATATACTCGGATCTCCTCGAAAGCGAACCTTTATCATTTGACGAACAGTTCCATGGCGAGGATTGGATGTTCTAGCAGGACAACGCTCCTATACATGTTGCACGGTATCCTATGAGCTTTCAGGAGTCGAAAAACATCCCCCTAGTGAAGTGGCCGGCAATAAGTCCGGATTTAAATCCTTTGGGGTATCCTGTCAGCCAAAGTTTCTAGGGGTGGAAGACAATTCGACTGCTTAAAAGATTTAAAAAAGGCAATTGTCGATGAATGGGCAAACATTGATATTACCGTGATCCAAAACTTGGTAAACTCAATGCCCCGATGGTTGATATTGGTACAACAACAGAAAGGAAACACTATATCCTATTGACGCCGACCAACGTTGAGCAGTTGGGAGTTGCCTTGAACACCATGAATCGCTTCAACACCGAAACGAGAAATAGCCAGATCCCGTAGCGTAAATATGAAGTGCGATAATAGGAGCGTTTTATTCTAGGGATAACAATACAAATCTCAGTTTAACCTAGAATTCCAATAGTAAATCTACGTACCGCAGTCTCGCCTCCCACTCTCTTTGCTCTCGTCAATCGGAATGCCGAAGCGGGAACCGTGGCTTGACTTTGACACTTTCAAGTGTGACCGTACACAACAAATAATACATACATCTTGACAAATACTGAAACAGACTATCGATTACACGCGCGCTGCGCTACATTTAAATTTCCCGATCATCGAGCCGATCCGTTCCGCGACATCCCGGCCCCCGTGAAGCAGCTGCATTCACCACATCCAGAACAGCTAACTTGGAGACGGGACGCATCATTATCCTGGCTCGATCGTCGTTGACCACGCGCACCGCCGCTCGTCGTGGTACTCTGTCCACGCCAGGGAACACTTCAACCACGATACCTCTTCTCCATTCTCTGCGTGGAATAGCCGGATCACAGATGAAGACCAGATCTCCGCGACGCATAGGCTCGACATGCGCGCACCAATTCTCCCGGCGCACAAGCGTGGGTAGGTACTCATGTACCCATCGTTTCCAGAATCGGTCTCTCATCATCCGGGCAATGCGCCACTGTTTCCGTATGGCATAATTCTCAGGCAGCTGACTGTTGTCTCCTGGCAGGTCCGGCAAATTGGCTGCACCTTTAAGCAGGTCGTTCGGGGTGAGGGGGTGCCTCCTGATCAACCGTGACTGGAAGATGAGTGAGCGGACGCGAATTAACAATATTCTCCGCCTCCCAGACGCCGCATCTGGGTTTGCCGGATAGTAGAAGATCCATTCGACTCCTTTGGACGACAGCTCGTCCTGGATCTTCTCTGGTTCGAAGACTTCATCGAATCTCCTGGCCTCACGATTGGCTCCGATGAAATTCTTGCCGTTGTCGCTTCTCATTTGGACCACCGGTCCGCGGCGACACATGAAGTTCCTGATGGCTATGATGCATGAATCTGTGGAATCTCCAAGTGGATGGCCCTTGTGGTTAGGCAGGTGAAAAATGCGACCCACCTTTTCTCCGTTCGACGTCCGATTGTCACAAGCAACGGACATAAATAGTCCAGGCCGGTGTACTTGAATGGCCATCCGTTGGCCTCGAGCCGGTCCTCTGGCAAAGGACCCATCACAGGCTGGATCGGTTGCGCTCTCCGTAGCTTGCATGTGTGGCAATTGGTTACCACCTTCCGTAGCAACCTTCGTAGGTTCGTTATCCAGAATCTCGTCCGGATCTCGCTTATGGTCGCATCCAGGTTTTGTACTTCATCTTAACGTGGTAGTGACGGACGATCATCTCAGTCAGAGCGTGCTTGTGTGACATTATGATCGGGCGCCGTGCGTCAAATGCCATGCACGCGGCGGCATCGATCCTCCCACACGCCCGTAGAATTCCATCGTCGTCTACGTATGGCGACAGCCCTCGCAGTTCACTACCTTTAGGGACGGTCTTCCGTTGCGTCTCCTCCGCAAACGCCTCATTTTGTGCCTGCTTTATCAGGACGAGCTCTCCATCGCCGCACTCGGCAGCAGTAAGGCCGTATCCTTCGAGCTCGTCGCGCTGTCCCCGACAACGTCGGATGAATTGGTGGACCCAAGCAGTGGTCCTGACCCGTCGTTCGTAGTTGGTCTCTGCAAAGATATAAACGTGTTTGCCATGACCAGTGCAAACTCACATGGCATTTCCTCTTCATCCGTGGTCCGTGGGCAGCAACCATCATCCGATGAAGATTTCGGCCAGTTTTCCTCAGGCTCCCGCAGAAAGAGAGGTTCGCCTAGCCATCGTGATCCTTGACTCAGATCCACATGGCGCTGCGGCCGCGTTGCGTCGTCTGCCACATTTTCGGCAGATGGTATCCACCTCCATTGGGATACATCAGTGGACTCTAAGATCTCCGCCACCCGGTTTCCAACGAACTGTTTGTACCGCCGGTTGGTGCTGCTTATCCAGTGCAGCACAGTTTTAGAGTCAGTCCAGAGTACGCAGCTGTTGATCGCCATACCGTGCGTTTGTTTTACGGTTTCCATCAGTCTCGTTCCCAGTACGGCTGCTTGAAGTTCCAGTCGGGGTATGGACATGGTCCTCATTGGGGCACACTTCGTTTTGGAACAAACGAAATGCGCCTGCACGTCGTCGTCGTCATATGTGGCTCTCCAGTAAGCCACCGCAGCAAACGCCGATTGGCTTGAGTCCACAAAAACGTGCAGCTGCAGCGCCCGCACGCGTCCGACGCCAAAGTAGTGGCGCGGACATCGGAACTCTCTCACGTAGCTCAAATCTAGCCGCCAGACCTCGAACGCTGTGGCAAATTCCTCTGGCAACGGCTCATCCCATCCAACTCCTTCCCGCCAAATCTCTCGCATCAGCAGTTTGGCGGTCACCGTGTAGCAGCTCAAGAATCCTATCGGGTTAAACGTTGACATGACGAGGCTTAGGAACTTCCTCTTCATTAGGACACGTTCTCCAGTCATCACGCTGCTGGGCACTTGATACTTGACGCTGAATCTGAATTCGTCTGTAGCTGGCTGCCAGTAAATGCCCAATATCTTCTCCTCAGCCTCGGTCCATTCAACGTCCTTGTTGGATTATAGTGGGTTCAAAGCCTTGACCACACTTCCCGAACTGGAAGAAAATCGGCACAACTCGAAACCACCGTTAGCATGGATTTCTCTTACCCGTGTTGATACAGCAATAGCTTCATTCTCGTCTGCAAAACTATCCACGTAGTCGTCCACATAGTGGTACTCGTTTATGGCCAGGACCGCGCGGGGATCTGTGTGGAGGTACTTTGCAGCGTTCAGGGTCTTGACGTAGTGCGCTGAGCACGGCTCGGAGCACGCTGCTCCGAGCGTCATCACCTTTATCTCGTACAGGTCTGGATCCCGCCGGTCGTCTCCATTCCTCCATAGGAATCTCTGGGTACATCTATCCTGTGGCTGTATAACACCTGATGGAACATCTTCTTAATGTCTGCGCAAACTCCCACTGCTTCTTCCCGAAAGTGGAAGAGCACAGCTGGCAGAGATTTGTACTGATGTGGGCCTTTGAGCAGAGCTGTGTTCAGGGAAACGCCGCCAACCTTGGCTGCCGCATCGAATGCCAGACGGATCTTCCCGGGCTTATTCGGGTTCTCAACCCCGAAATGCGGCAGGTACCATGTTCTGTCACTGTTGACCAAAGTGCCTTCCTGCTGCGAAGTTCCCATCGCGCTGCATCTTCCTCTCGATGTTGACTAGTCGCTTAAGTGCCATGTTGTAGCTGTTTGGCAGACTCACTTCGTCCTCCTTCCATAGCAGACCCGTTTGATACCGTTGGCCCACTCGCTTTGTCGTGGCCTCGAGAATTCGTAAAGCCCGTGCATCACCGCTAGCTGTGACTGGCGGCGTTGGCTTTACTTCTCTATTTCAAAGTAGTCGCTGACCATCTTCTCCAGAAGATTATCCTGTGGGAATGCTAGGAGGCACGATTTATGAGTTGGTGAACTTACTTGATGTTTCACCGGTCCAAACACCACCCACCCAAGCTTGGTGGCGGCTGCATAGGGCCCTCCTGGCCCAAAGTTCCTATTTCGCATAGGTATGCCCAAGTGCGCATGTTACAATCCAATCAGGATCTTCGGCACTGCGTTGCAGTATGGCCTCATCGGTAAACATGCGCTAGTCCTCGCCGTTTTGACATCTTCTCGACGCAGACTGCGTACACATTTCTTAGCCCATAACGTTTCGGCTTCCCGGGCCCGCTGATCTGCAGACTCACCATCTTTGTGCTCTGTCTTGTGGTTCTCCCGCCGAACCATTGGATGTTTAGCTGTCGATTCCTGCCTTCCAGGTCTAGGCTTCGCATGAGCTCGTCCTCGATCATGGTGACCGACGAGCCTTCGTCGAACAGCGCGTAGGTGTCCACCTGCTTGTTCTCCCCATACAGAGTCACGGGCAGAATGCGGAATAGCAGGTGACCTCCATCCGAGTCGACACAACTCAGGTTCCGATGCGGCATTTCGATGCTGCCTGCTGTTAGCGTGAGGGACTCACTCGGGGTTGGATTCGGTGGCTGCGATGCTCGCGAGTCATCCTTCCGTTGACCACTGCCTCCATGCAACGAACGATCGCGATGACTCCTCTGATCCCTCCGCGGCCCACCGTTTGACTGTGGTGGCCGTTTTGGGATTGGCCAGTCCATCGTGCAACGGGCGATGGTGCGTTCTCTGGCACCCGTAGACTGCTTGTCTCACTTGCAGAACCTGCTCATGTGTCCAGCTTCCAGGCACGAGAAACAGCTGCGATGCTTCCTTGCCAACTCCATGCGGACCGTTGGCGAAGCATGGTTGAAGACCTTGCAGTCCTTGATCGGGTGTTTCTCCTCGCATATCGGGCAGCACTTGGTGCGCTCGTCTTGCAGCTCCCATGGATGAGACCTGTGCTGGCGTGCAGTACTCTTCGTTTTGGATCCTTGGTGCCGACGTCGGTGATGGTGCAGACTAGTCTTGTGAGGTCGTTTAGCCACTCGCTCAAGTGCACCACCGTCGGGTATGATCCTATGGTGGCTGCATGCCTAGCCCAGTCCAGCCTTTTGCTCAAGGGCAACTTAGTTATCAGCTCCTCCATCAGGGTGGGATTCCCTAGGTACTGATTTCCATTCGTGGTTGATCTTAGGAATGCTGCGAGATTGCTCACCCGTGTAGCAAATGGCACGATCTTGTAGATGTTGTGCTCCTAAATAGGCTGAACTTCTCGCATGCATTCCAGCTGGCTGCGTATCAGCTGTTCCGTGCGACCATACCGGAACGGCAGCTGGTCCATTACCACCATTACCACCAGCTCCTTCATCAGGGTGGGATTCCCTAGGTACTGATTTCCATTCGTGGTTGATCTTAGGAACGCTGCGAGATTGCACACCCGTGTAGGAAATGGCACGATCTTGTAGATGTTGTGCTCCTAAATAGGCTGAACTTCTCGCACGCTTTCCAGCTGGCTGCGTATCAGCTGTTCCGGGCGACCATACCGGAACCGCAGCTGGTCCATTACCACCTGAACGTTGGCCGGGTGTATGAGCAGCGAGTTGACTGAAGCTCGCGCTTCACCCTTCAGGGCCTTCACTAGCCTTTGGTTGTTCTTCAAAGCTGTGCAGTGGTACGCCGCTGTTATCTCCACGAACGCGCATAGGCCATTCCTCCGGCTGACCTTCAAACTCAGCAAGATCAGGCAATTTGCGCGGCGTCCATCCATTCAACGGGCTCGGCGACACTGTTCCATATGATTCAGGCGATGGGGTCGGTGCCATGAAGTTGTATTGTGGTTCCCGTAGTGCATGCATCCCTTGCTCTGGAAGCACCGTGGGCGTAACATAGCATGGCGTGGAGTAGCTTATCGTCGTACAGTTTGAGCCCAGTGTGACTGGTCGCCCTATTGCCAGATTTCCACTCAATGATGGCGGCAAATTTCCACTCAATTGCAGCGGCGACTGTTCATATAAATATGGCGTCACTCTCTCAGACGAATCTAGCGGCAGATTTCCACTCAATATCTGCCATTGCGGCACATTTGCCGCACCGCTCACTCCAATACCGCTCACTCCGTTTCCAACGGGTCTCTTGGCGGCTCCCAGCGGCAGAATCTCACTCAGTATCTGCCTTGGCTCTTCACTCAAACATAGCGGTGTATTCGCCGCACCGCTCACTCCAGATCCGCTCACTCCGTTGCCAACGGGTCTCTCGGATCCTCCATTTTGTCCTTCACTTGCCCCTGCCTTTTCCAGCTCCTTCTCCAAAGTTGCGATCTTCATCATGAGCGCCGCAACTTGGCCCTTGGTGGGGTCCGTGCTCTGGCCTGATCCGTCAGGCTGTACAGCACCACTCAGATGCCTTCCTTGTGTCCCACTCTCCTTAGGAGTCTGTGGCCGAAACGTCGATCCACCAGCCTTACTCGTGACACTGCTCGGAGTGCCAGTCGATGCTGCCGTGGTCGTTGCAGCTGCGGTAACCCCAGTCTGTCCAATTCGGAGGCTCCGCCGAGGCGAATGTGCAGTCGACATTGTGCAAACCAAATGGGCGCGTGCGAATAAAGAAGCCGCGAATGCGAATAAAAGAAATGACGCCGATTGACGTTGAGCAGTTGGGAGTTGCCTTGAACACCATGAATCGCTTCAACACCGAAACGAGAAATAGC
Source organism: Drosophila helvetica (assembly GCA_963969585.1). Taxonomy (NCBI): domain Eukaryota; kingdom Metazoa; phylum Arthropoda; class Insecta; order Diptera; family Drosophilidae; genus Drosophila; species Drosophila helvetica. The sequence continues at coordinate 32,756,830 of OZ018401.1, read as the reverse complement.
CAGATCCCGTAGCGTAAATATGAAGTGCGATAATAGGAGCGTTTTATTCTAGGGATAACAATACAAATCTCAGTTTAACCTAGAATTCCAATAGTAAATCTATTCATTCAAAAATATACCAAGGTTTCGCCCAAAACATATTTTCGGTGTAGAACCCCGCCGAATTGATGTATCTATCTGAAACCAAAAATTTCCGAAAAAAATCATGCAAAATATGAAAGCTCTATAACTTACAGACGGTAAGCTGCAGCTACAAAGTGTTTGGGTAGGAGGTACAGCTGCATTTACTAGCTATTCAGAACTGCAAAGTTCAATACGACCAAATGTATAATACATAAGTAATGTGAAAAAAAGCACAATCTCTGAAAAAAGCATTGAAAAAAATACCAGATTTTAAAAACTCTTAAAAAAAACTGTGCCTAAAAAAAATCATAATAGCTTAAAAATTTTTAAATCCCCGAATCTATCAGAAAAAGTAATTTTTGGCCACAGCGGAAAAAAAGGTTCATATTTGTCGAGTAGTGTTACCAATGCTAATGGTATTGAAAGAAAATTAGTGTTGTATAATGGGAGTCATATTGGTGATGCAGCTGTGCTTGTTTCAACAAAAAATTGCGCTTCTTCCGAGAACAAAAATACCAAAAACGGCTTTTTTCTATTCGAAAAAATTAGACATTTGAATATTGCAGGAGCTAAAGACATCGTGGCGCTTGCTGCCACTTTGTATACGATTTATTTTACTGATTCTAGTGCTGAAAATAGTCTGGTTTTAATGAAGAATTAAAGAAAAGGAACATAGTTGCCTTTATACCAAGGGATTATGTGGAATATTTTGGTATAGTTAAAGGGTTGCCACTTGGTTTCTCCGATGAAGAGATAAAAAAGAATATTAGCTCGAATATCAAAATAAATTCTGTAGAAAGACTTTTGAGAAGGAAGAAAACTATGACAGGAAACAACAATCCTACTTTCAAGTTTGAAGGTTCGAATAAGAAAAAATATGCGACAGTATTTTAGTTGCGGCAGGCTCTGCCAGATGTAAATCGGCAAGAAGGTGCAACCAATGTGGATCAGGAGAATGTAGTGGAACCAGCACGGTCCTAAAATGCATTTTGTGCCATGGTAAAATTCACTCAGCCAAGTATAGAACGATGTGCCATGTATGGCAAAAAGAAATGGACATTAATAATATAATGAAAATCAAGAAAATTGCTAAGAAGGAGGTTTCTAACAGTTATTCTGTACATCAATATTTTTCCTAGCTTGACAATTTTGAAAAAAGTTTCCAACACTTAATAAAGATGAGAACAACAGTCAAAATACGGATTTGAAAACAAATTAAGTTTTAAAAAAAACATAGCCATGCGAGTAAATGAAAATGAATGCTCAGAAGAAAATAAATTTACGATCCAGTAGGTAATCAACATTTTAACTCAGTTAGAAAACACAACAAGCATTGTAAATCCTTTTAACAAATCGGTGCAGATAAACGATATTACCAGGAAGAACTTAGTAGAAAAGAACACGCAGTCTAACATGGGAAAAAAACCTGTTAAACTGCCCAAAAAAAATATGAAATTTCTTCAACCTAATCGACAGAATGTCTGAAGTTTTTTTCTGATGACCTTAGCTACAGAAAAATAGCAAATTACAATCTTTTAGAAAAATACAGCGATGATGGATATGGAGGGGTGGGGATAGCCTACAGCAGGGGTGCCCAAAGTCAGCATACGGCGGAGAAATAACCAACACTCACAAAGAAAAACACCAAACCCAAAAAGAAAACGATGTTTTGTATTTCAATTTGTGCACTGGATGAAAAAAGTTTGTATCATTTTCACAAATGTGAAGAAAAAGGTTAGCAAATTATTGAATTTTGTATTCAAAATCAATTTTGTAGCTTATATAATGAACTGCTGTTTGAAATAGTTTTGAGCGAAAAAAAATGTACTCAAACATGCGCTATAAAACATTTTGCCGGCTGGTTAAACACAACAAAGTTTTTTTTCAGTGCAAGCTAGAAGATAAGGCAGAAGCAAAATAAGTAAGACAACAATAAAATTATCGAAATTATGAGCATAATCCTGGGCACCCCTGGCCTACAGGAAAGGTTTAAAATTAAAAAAACTCTCATACAAGACTAATAAAGATATTATAATAGCCAGCCCTACCAACAACAATCAGAATTTTCTCATCTCCTCAGTTTACTTTGAACCGTCGATTTCTCTTGAACCTTTTAAGCAAGCTATTGAAAATCTATTGGTAAAACTTTATTATGCCAATAACGTTATTGTTGCAGGTGATTTTAACGAAAGACACACTGATTTTGGAGACACGATAAATAGTGGAAAAGGTACCTTTTTAAAAAAAGTTATGAATAATGCAGGATACTATCTAGCAAATAATCGCCAAATATCTTTCAGGAGAAATATTGATTCAATTTCTTTAACCTTCGTGAAAAGAATCAGAATAGAGAAATGGAAATGTGAAAAAACAGTAGGAAATAAGGGTAGACTAACAAAGTTTTTAGCCAAGAACAGACTACTTAAAATGTTAGGGCAGTTTGAGATGAACATAAAAGATCTTTCTAAGAGCATCCAATATGAAATTAAGGAAGCAATTTATGAGATCAACAACAAATATCTGAAAAACTGTGTCAGAACCATATTTTCTAAATTACCGTAGTGCTTTAGACCTTAAAATCAAAAGGAAGAAAGGTGTCAAAATTGCAAAAAAGACCAATTATGCAAAAAAGTTGACGGAACTCATTGTAAACTACCAGGGAAGTTTGGAGGTTCCTTACAAACCTTACAAAATCCTTACAAAAATTGTCATTCAGATACATCCGTTTTGTTTGACCTAGATAAAACTTGGCTTTTTCTAGACTTTTAAGAAGAGCACATACCAAATGAGGACAAAGCTGTTGATACCAATATGTATGCAACTAAAGAAAAGGAAAATCCCTCTTTTTCCTTATAAGATCTTAAGGTGGTTCTGAACAGAAACAGGAAAACAGCGGGATTGCTTGATCAAATAACATATGAAATGCTGAGCGCTTTAAACACAAACACTAAGACTGAGTTAGTTAAGTTTTACAATAAGAAAATATCGACATGTGATTTTAATCAAGTGCCTAAAAAAAGGTCGGTCACTCTGATGAATCAGCTGTGTTTTGTAAGCAGCGCCAAATGTGAGAGTTCAATTAAAATTGAAAACGGAGAAAAATCGACTCTGCCGACGAATTTTATTGTGTTGGGGGCGGCATATATTGTTTAAAAAAAAAAACATAGGGGGAAGTACAACGCTGACTGAGGCACCAAAATGTCAAAATGTTAACTGCTTTTATTAAAACAATCTTCTCTTCACTTTGACAATTTGCATATTTCTTGTTTGTGGTTCGAACAGTATTTGACTACATCTTTCACATTTACTTCAGTAATAATAGGCGCATATATTTTACTGGCGGGAATACGAGCTGATCTCTGAGTCCACAATCGTGTCGATAGGCTAACTATCGATAAGAATCTGTGGATTTCGTTCGTTTTTTATATGGAGGTTGGCAGTAATTTTTCGTTTCCGCGGTGCTGGGTACTAGGCTTAACAGCAAGAGTGATGATTACGTCAATATTGTTCAAGACCTAATTAAGAATTATGAATTATGGAACGACGGTAGCAAGATGTTCCGAACTAGAATATGTTGGGCGACTATGTGTGGACTCTCATAAGAGAATCTGACTCTAAAGGAAGACAGCCAAGTAACTTAAACCATTTTAAAAACAGTAATAAGCAGTAACAAAATAAATGCATCACTAATCTTAATAATATGGTAGTTGTCAGGTTTCGCACCCCAATATGACGTCGTCTAAATATTATAAATTATAGCCAGAGGTGCGGCCTAAAGTAAATTAAGATTATTGCAATGCCCACTGTAAAATTTATTGTTCCCACATATGCTTACGCACGGCAGCGGTGTTCTTTCGCCTCTTTATATCGCCTCTTTCGATCTTCGCACTCGGCTAAGCAGCAGCCCGAGCTGTTTTATAGCCTGTTTACACTACAGTTGAGCTATTGAGTTATTGAGTTTTGGGCAAAACTCGAGTTTCATTTACATGGGGAAGCATAGGGTCCCTAGAGGTGGCAAAAAAGTTGAGTTTTGGTTGAGTTTCAATCGAGTTTGTCCGATTTTCCGAATATTTCAACCCTGATCTGCCCATCGTGGAACTATCACCACTAAAAAAACAACAAAAACATATGTGAGTATTGAGAAAAAAGGTAAACAAACAAATATTTCCTAAAAACAATACATTTAATAAAATTTTATCGCTAGATACGAGATTTGTTTGGTCACTAAGGCCTTACAGGCATTCCTGGACTTTTGGCGCATTTTTTAAAATAAATAAACAAATAAATGAAACAAAATTGTACTTTTTTCAATTTGTATTTATATTTATGTTCATGAAATGGCTTTTGATACAGCAAATAGACTCACTACGTTACGATATTCCGCAGAGGATCCTAGGCAATGGCTATTCTCTTCTCCAGAGGGATTTTCAGTCGAAAAGAAGTGTCTTTCTTTTGGAGTTTGGGCAACAGTCCATCAAGTATGTTGAACGCACGCCTTTCTATGCGGAATTTTTCCTTAAAAAAGGCATCAGAGTTCTTGGCAACGTCCTCCTCCCAAAAAGATCCATATCGCGGCTATTATAATTCAATATTATTATAAAATAGAATATTTAAAATTTTATCCAAATACTCCACAGTATGTGCAGACATTGTCGCCAAATCAATACATCGCGCCATCATTGCATCTAGCTGTGCCGAAAAAAACATAAATGCTTCCACTATGTTCATATTTGTGCAATTTAATAATATAAACAAAACAACGCACACTCGTTTTTGCCAGCAAGCCAAAACTCAATAACTCAACTTTGGCATAGTGTAGAAGTAATATTTAAATACAAGGCGGGTATTCGATACAAAGTATTATTTATTTAATTAAACTTGCTAATGAAAACAGTGAGAGATTAATACCCGCAAAGCGAGACGTAAGACGTGAATGCCACTCGGCAGATAATTAATAACTAACTTAAGAACCTAAACTTCCGAGCTGCGGACCCTTAGCTGCCAGCCACGGCGCTCGTCGCTGTCCAGCAAAAGTGCTGACCTTGCGCCTCGTGTGTGGTGTCCAGTGGCGGCCGGCATCCGGCGATCGCGACGACGGCGATCCCACGAGTGACGAAACTGCTTATCTTGCAATATCGCAGAATTCGTCCAAACCAATGGACAATTCAGTTAACTCTTGTTAACTACTCCCTCCTTCAAGACTTGACCGTCCTCGGTCAAGCCCATGCTCTTCAGCATCTGCTCGATCGCGACGGTGTTACCCTTCTGCTGCCTGCGCTGCATCCACCAGGAAACGCCGATTAGAGCAGCGCACACGGCCACGCCCACGGCAGCGGCCATTAATCCTCGCCGAGGTAGCTACGCCTGGGACTCTCTTTGGCGCATTGCTGAAGTTGGTGTATTTTGTCCCGTTGACGTGTGCGACCTGGTCAAAGGTTACCAGGTACGTTCCTGTAACCTTTCGCTCGGGGCCGTCGTCGGTGGTCACAATGGCGGTGGCATCATTGATTACCACAATACCCTCATCTATCTCCAAGATCGGGGGCAGGTTGTTCGGCTGGGTGCCGCAGTGGGCCACGGCGCCAAAATGCAGTTCTTGAGCGCAGCTATTCGCCGGTGCCTCCTTACAAAAGGCTAATGATGGGGGCCCCATGCATGATGAGACAGCGATGACCTTGCTGCCGCATTCTGCTATAGTGTCCTCGGGCAGACGGATCGTTACCCCATTGCGTGTGACTGGGAAGACGGTTATGTTCTTACAAATGAGCTTAGGTCTAGGCATTTCAATTAAAAATATGATCAATTCCTTATTAGCTAGTGCCCTCACATTTGCAGCGCCCAAAAGTTGGGTTACACTGATATCTGTGGAACCTTTCTTCAGAATCGCCTCTAAGTCATTACTATCGATAATAGCTGGACTTACTATATTTATTTTAGCCAGAGTAGTGGCGATCATTAGGTTCTGCAATTCGAGCGTCAATATTCTGTTTCTGGTTAAGAGGGTTTCATATAGATGGGAAGTGTTAATTTCTTCCTGCTTTTTTACTTTCAATAGTTGATTAACCGTTTCGGTGAGGGCATTTATCTGTGTTTGAGTTCTTGAGTTTATGGTTATCTGTCTATTGTTTGCGTTTATTAAATCATACTCGACCTGTCTCGTTTGTTGTAAGTCATCGGAGTCCGGAGTTCCTGCGATTACCTTCAGTGCTGACCCCAAGATATTCAAACTCCTCGCGTGTCTGTGATGAACTCCTAAAGCCGCAGTCAACGTCAGTAGGTGTTTCGTCAGTCAATTCTATTGTTTCCTGAATGTATCGGTCATACTCTGTCAAGTATGTGGAGTGTTGTACGCAGAAAGTTTCGTTCCATATTACTGTCCGTCCGTCAATTATGGGAATGTAGTCCGCGTGCGTGTAGTCCGTCAGCTTTGAGTCAGTCTTGGCTCTCAAGGTCAAGACTGCTAGGAAGCAGAGATATTCAACGGGTGACCTACAAGAAATGAGAGACAGAATGGCTTAGTAACTATACCTTCTTTAATCCTACTATAATTTGTCCTAGTGGACCTGAACTTAGTGCTATGAATCTCGGTTTCTTATACCTTATTCCTTACTTACCTCAAATTGTCTTTGTGGACCACCCTCCCTTTAATAAGAACGGTGGTTCCCAGGTCTGCCTCTACCTTTTGTTCAGCGCAGAGGGGAGTTAGCTTGTTCCCTAACCTCCTATTGGTTTTCACTAGGACCTGCTCGCCTACATCAAAGGTTCTATTTTGCCTGGTCGGGTTGTTCCTATAGAGCTGTTCTTGTTGGGCTTTCATTAATTTTAACATAATTTCTTCCCCAAGGTCACAACTTGCGTGGACCACATCCATAGGTGTTCGGCTGTCATTATCTCTCTTCGTTCCCCGTCGTTGGTGATGTCTGTCACCAAGGTCTTGCAAAATCGAAATTTTGTGTCCGGAAAGGCTTTTACCAGATCGTTTTGCACGAACGCCAAAGTTGGCAGAGTGCAATGGATGGCGTTAACGACTCCAGGCTTTACCGCTTCCTTGATGGATGCAAGAAGTGTATCTCGACTGGCAAAGTCGATCCTGTGACGGGTCTTCTCGGAGAAGAGGATGTGGAACTGCTTGGAAGGGGTACTTGATTCTTCTAGGATTATCTGATTCCTGAAGCAGTTCACTGGTTTGTCTACGGCTTCGATTACGTAAGTGAGCGAGGCTTCACTATGAATTGTTGCTGCGTCGGATCGACTCTGACTTTCTAACGCATTGATGTTTTGTCGCGACAGCGCATCTGCTACGTAATTGTCCCTGCCTGGTTTGTATAAGACCCTTGCGCCGCACTCATCAAATCTCGCCTTCCAACGCTTTATCTTGGAATTGGCTTTCGAGCGTTGCTTGCTGATCTTACCATTTTCTCCCTTCCGAATGCTAGAGATAGGTCTTGCTATCTGAGCGAAGTCCTTTATAAAACACCTGTAGTAGCTGGCAAGATCCAGGAATGATCTTACTGCAAACAGAGTGGAGGGTTGTCTAAGCCCCTGAATAGCCTTGACCTTATCAGGGCTTGTTCTCGTGCCTTCGGTTGACACCACAGAGCCAAGGAATTCCACATTTCCCTGGAAGAACTGGGACTTTTCCTTTGACACCCTCATGTTCGCGTCGTGCAGGCTGCGAAGTACGTTGTCAATGTCTCTGACATGATCCGCCTCACTCCTTAAGAATACGATGACGTCGTCAACAGACACGTAACATATCTTACCGATATGCTCCCGTAAGACATCATCGCTGGCCCGTTGAAATATGCTTGATGCATTCCTGAGGCCAAATGGCAAACGTCAGAACTCATATTCGCCTCCGTTTACCGAAAATGTGGTCTCTTAACGCTCGCTTTCATCTAACGTGATTTGGTGGTACCCTGACTCTAGGTCAAGGGTAGTGAAGTATTTTTCCCTTTCCAGATTTGAAAGTATCACGGAGATATATGGCATTGGGCACTTGTCTGGTATGGTTTTTGTGTTAAGCTTGCGGAAGTCTATGACTAGACGCTACTTGCTTGAACCCGAAACGTCAGTGCCTTTTTTTCCAACAACCCATATGGGGTAGTTGTTCATTGTTTATTGTTTAATGTTGTTTAAAGTTTAACAATGTACAGTTGAGCTTTAGGGGGAAAAATTACATGTCAAGTGTGTATTCTACGAGACTAAGGCAGTTACACTGACCCAATGGGGCTCAATAGCCGAAATGGTCCCACCCGCAGCCAAATTTGGGTCAGGGAAAAGCCTATAGCTTAACAAATTGAATTTAAAGTTATTTAAAGTACGTTTATCATTAGGATATATTTTACCATATTAGAACTGGTATCAAGAGGAAAGTAATGCCTAGTCGGACGGGACGGGACAGCAAAACTATTAAGACTGATAAGGGCAGATGATTCTACCTCAGCAGAGGAAACTTGTGGAGAAAGAGAACTCTATGACATATCTTACGGGACTTAAGGGATTGATAGTAATTGAGACGCAGCCTGCTTTCATAGGAAGCGAGAAGTATCGCAGGGTCCCAATTAAGTCCACGGAGGGCAAAGATGAGGTATTGTTTCTGAACGGATTCAAACATATCTGAAAACTTTTGGTAATGTGGTGACCAGACACAGGAACCATATTCCAAGATAGGCCGGACCAGAGAAACATACAAAACTTTAGTGGTGTAAGGGTCAGTAAATTCCTAAGACCATCTTTTGACGAATCTAAGAACTTCTTTGGCTTAATTTGAGATGGTGGAAATATGTGAATTTAAACAAAGATTTGGAACAAAGATAATACCCAGGTCATTAAATTTGAACTGGCGTTGTAGGATAAAGCTATTGATTGAGTAGTCAAATAGGTATGGCTTGCTGCGGTGGAAGGTCATGATATTACATTTGGATATGTTTAGTGGAAGAACGTTAATAAGGCACCAGTTATTAAGAGCGTCAAGATCCGATTGCAGAGATAACGGGGACACAGGGTCATAATAGAAACGAGGGGAAACGTTGTGAGCCGCGTGTGAAACGTTACATTATTACATGTTCGCAAAAGAGTTAGTTTTAGCCAAAAAAGAAAAAAAAAAGTAAGTCGAACCTTTTCGGAGATTATTATATATTAGATGTTTCCATTTTTGTTTACATACGTTTTTTACATCTGTCTTTTGTACATGTCTTTATCTACTTCCTACATATACATACACGGCTATGTGCGAGAGAGAAAGGGAATAAGTCTGCGTTTGGAAGGCCACTGAAATTTCATTTGCTCCTTCTGGCTATACTAATGATTCGATCTGATCCAACATTCTGATAGAAATGGTAATTTTCTATTATTCTGCGTTTTTGGTTTTCCAGTATCTTCAAAATTGTAGATTTTCATCTTTTGTGTGGGCGGAAGGGGGCGTGGCCAAATTTTGAAACAAACTCGTCTCGGTTTGATATCACAGGAGCTTGGATAGAAAGTTTGGTTTATCTAGCTCTTATAGGCGTCAAAAAATATGATCAGGCATAGCGCCTACCCCGGTATTGTGAGAGAGAGCGAGAGGGAACGATTCATTTCGAAATGGTTTTCTTCATTGTGGCTATATTTATGATTCGATCTGATCCAGATTCAACACTATGATGGATAGTGTCATTTTCTACGATTCTGCGTTTTCAGTTTTCTCGTATCTTTAAAATTCTTCATGCCACAGATTTTCGTTCTTGGAGTGGGCGGAAAGGGGCGGGGCAAAATTTTGAAATGCACATGTAACAGTGTGATAGGACCGGAGTCTGGATACAAAATTGTGTTCCTCTAGCTTTTATAGTCTTTGAGCTATAGGCGCTAATGAAGACGGACGGACGGACAGACGGACGGTTTTCCAGTTTTCCAGACAGACATAGCTATATCGACTCGGCTATTGATGCTGATCAAGAATATATATACTTTATGGGGTCGGAAACGCTTCCTTCTGGGTGTTACACACATCAATTTTTTCAACAAATCTAATACTCTTCGAGTACTGGGTATATAAACATAGCTTTACATCGTCAGCGTACATAAGGACACGGGAATGAGATAAGACTTGAGAAAGATCATTAATAAACAAATTAAATAACAGGGGATCAAGATGGCTGCCTTGGGGTACACCCGATGTGACAAGAACAAGTTTAGAAAAAGAGGAGTTAAAGCAGATACGTTGCGAACGATTACAAAGGTAAGAATTAGTTCAGTAGAGAAGTTTAGTCGGAAACCCTCGGAGAAATAGTTTATAGATAAGGAGATTGTGATTAACTGAGTCGAAGGCTTTACTAAAATCAGTGTAAACTACTATCAGTTTGGCACTGTTCAGCAAATCCAGCAGTTACGAAGAAAGAGAATTCAAGGAGGTTAGAAGAAACTGAGCGACGTTTTACAAATCCGTGCTGGGATTCCGAGAACAACGAACTACAAAAGTGCTGGAGCTGAGAGGTAATGATTTTTTCGAAGAGTTGAGGAATGGCAGATGAATTTGATATACAACGATAATTGGAAAAATCTGATTTCGAGCCCTTTTTATGGACAGGAATTATGTAGGACTCTTTCCAGACGATAGGAAAATCACCTAACTCGAGTGACAAGTTGAAAAGTTTTAGAAGGGGCACACAAAGAGATTCAGCACAAAGTTTAAGAACGGCACTGGGAACCGAATCCGGGCCAGTAGAGAACAAAAACTTACACGGATTTAAGTTGGTTGGCAGGCCATTATAATCGATGAAGGGGGAATAGATGATTTGAGCTATTTAAGGGAACAGGATAAGAGTACATAGTACGATGGTCGGAAGAGGAGGCAAGAATAGAGGGAAGGTTCATTGAGGAGACAGAGAAGCAACCAGAAGAAGGCAATTGAAGTTCAATTTCGAGTGTGGGATGATAAAGGTCTTCAGGGATAGATAGAGCAGATCCTCTACTAACCAGAAGAATCGGAAGTGAAGACTAGGTCTAAGATCTTACCCATGTTATTGACAACGCCATTAACCTGACCCAGCGAATTATAGGACAAGGAGTCGATGAAATCATGCTGCATGGATGGGAACAACAGCTTAGAGTCAACACAAGGAGACCAAGTAAGATTTGGGAGATTAAAATCCCCAAGGACAATAAGACGATCGGAGTCATTGAGTTGGGACGAAACGGACTTAAGATGAGCAACGTGAAGCAAGTAAGAACAAGAAATGAATAAATTAAAAGAACACAGATGAACTTTAACTATAATTATTTCTAAATTGTCACCCTCTTCGATGGAAAAGAGTTGAGAAATTAAGTCAGAACGCACGTCTATCAGAACTCCGCCACCTCAAGATGGACATTCAGATCTATATATGATATATTTGTCTATAAAAATCTCGGAATCCGAAATTGAGGAATGGAGCCAGGTTTCAGTAAAGGCGATAATATCAGAATTAAAAGTTGCACTATTAGAATAAAGTTTGCTGAGCTTAATGCAAAGGCCACGTACATTATGATACAAGATCTTTAGTGGAGGGGGAGAATTCAGTTTTTTGAAGCGGACGGAGATGGTGTAGAAATAATACCAACTCTAGGTTCAAGGGTACGCTTGGTAAACATGTGGCGAATCGCATTTATATGTTCATCCGGAACTAGAATTTTAAATGAAGAAATACTACGTTTATTTTTAAAGTTAAATTAAGTAACTACTAGGCCAGAGGAGTCATCAATATTGAGTTTAGAAAAGATATAATCTCTGACCAGAACATCCGTAGTCGTGTCCAAGAGTCGGGACACAAAAATAGATTTTAAAGGAGAGCGAGCGAGAAGATATAATCTCTGACCAGAACATCCGTAGTCGTGTCCAAGAGTCGGGACAAAAAAATAGATTTTAAAGGAGAGCGAGCGAGAAGAGTAGGTGGAGGGGTCACATTTATAATGGGTAAGGCGGAAGTGGGTACTACCCGAGGGGCGGGTTCAGATGGAGTAGAGCTGTCCAAGGAGATGGCGATGGAAGCCGAAGTGGAAGGAGCTTCAACTTCCATTCTGACAACGGTGTCCTCGGCATCGATTGGGGGAGAAGGATCGCCAGCGACATGATCGTCATTCATTTCCTATTGGACAGTAGGCACCGGAGAGGCTACAGGAGAGGAGCCGGATGCAGCCGTCCTCTTCGGCGTCAAAGTCTGTCAAGGCTAGCGAGCTTATTGGAGGAGCTGGAATTAACGATTTTAGCACAGGGCAAAGTCCGAGTAACCTTTCTTCTCTTAGGGGACTCATTAATCATTTTAAGGTTTTTAAAAAGAGTCTCCGTTGAGAGAAACTTATCCTGTAGTGGCTGGAATTCCGAAAGGAGACCGGTGCATTCGTTATGAGTTTGTCTCATAAGGATTCGCATGTCGGCCTCAACTGGCCTTCAATCAAAACAGGTCCAGTTGAGACCGCAGCGAGTCTTGACCAGATCAACAATGCGACCACCATAATGACCAAGACCCGCACAGCTAGCGTGTACCGTGTTATAACACAACCAGCAGTAAATGAAGGTTTGACGAGTAGCCACCGTACGGCCAGCGTATCAGCGTTTAGCACAGCAGGAACTCATTGCAAAAATGATGAGAAAAATATATGTGGAAAGAAAAAAGCAAGGTAAAATATAAGTCGGTGTGAGGCTGATGCGGTGACTTTAAGCTTATGTTACACAAACTGCGCGCAAGCACAAACAAAACAGTAACAATAACAACAAGTGTACGAAGAGACCAGAGAGACGAAAGAAGCACAGAGAGTAAGCACAGCGCGGCGGTTAGCGCGGTGCGTGTGAATTAAACATTCGCGTTGGCGATTTGTGTTTTTAAAAGTACAACTATTTAACTTTATTTCACAAAACTTATTGAGCTTTAGAAGACTTAAAGAATTTCAGTTTCGAGGTAAGTTGTTCTACCGGATAGGTATCGAAGCGTTTTTGGCGACTTTAGTTTTAGGTCAACTTTTCCGTTCTGCTCCAAAATCAAGACTGACTCTACTGATTCCATCTCCACATCATGAAACCCCAATGGTTCTCTTCTCGATACCATTTTCCTATACACAAATGGACTGACTCGGATTGGTCATCCAGATCTAGAGTTGTGAAATACCAAAAATGCAATTAAGGCGGGTGTGAGAAAAGTTTGTTTTCCACTTTAGGTGGGGTGTGAGAAAAGATTGTTTATAAATTATTTGGGAGCCAAAGATTGAAATCCAAAGATCGAGATTGAATCTGGGGACACCAAAGATTGTTTATATCTCGTATAAGAGACCAATGTAATTGGGTACGTTAACTTGTGTGTTAGAGTGAGAATATAAAAGTAGAGAGCTGCTCTGAGAGAGCGAGTGCACCACATAAGAGTTTAGCAACAACAAACAGCTGCAAATAAGAATGTGCAGAGAAGGTAAGAATGCACAGTATGATTAAAATTGGAAATAAAATACACAAGAAAAGGCAAAAGGCGTATGCACTGATATCAACAGATTGCACGATCGGCTATGTACACAGGGAGTTACTAAAAAACACAATCACTTTCCTTTAAGCAATAGAATTAAAAGTTTTAGTAGGAGCGAAGTAAAACACGACCGTCTGCAACGATATATCGATATATTCGTTGTACGGAGACCTGGAAGGCCGAATGATTTTTTTTCGCAATAGTTCCTTCACTTCGTCATTGACGAAATCAGTGGCCCCTACAGGGAAGGGGTACATTTTCGAGCAGATTGGCTCCTCATCCTCGGTTCTAATTGTGGCTACTACGGCTGTATTGAAGGGTAGCATTTCAGTCGGATCTGCAAATGCTTTTATACGGTTGGACATTATTCTGAGAAACTCTTCCCTTAATGCTGGCGGGACTTCGATGTCGTCCACATTTTTGAAGTTAACGCTGGGGCACTTGTGGAATAGGATCTTTTCAGATTCCTGTCCAAGGTGGAGATTTTTTGTCCCCAGGTTTATATTGACACCAACTTCCGTTAGCGCGCTCCTACGATTCCGCCGAAAGTTGATAGCTCCGGCAAGATAAAAAACGGACATTTTATGCCGAATATGGTAGGGAAATATTTTTGCTCTACTTTATTAAAGCCGTGCAGGGATTTTATAATAAATGGGGCCTCTACAGGGAAACTTCCCTTAAGTTCTTTTAGCGGTTTAATATAATTTTTTGCGGCCCCAGTGTCTATTAAAAGGATTCGCGTTCTCCCCGCTACTGTTCGTTTCACGAACGGGAGCAGGGACTCTCCCCTAAAAAATTGGCAGTATCACTGTCGTATCCTGCACTATTCTCCTCATCAATCTCCGCCACTGCTTCCGATGCTAATTGTTCGGCCTGTTGTTCGAATTTGTTCGGGTCCACCTGAGCGTGGTGATTGATCCTCTGCCTGCGATGGTAGGAGAATCTCTGGGATCCAGCCGGCCTTTTGTACGCACCCTGTTGGTGCCCGTTATTAGGGTTTGCTGTAGCCGGTGGGCCTGGGTTGGGCCCCTGTTGCTTTTGAAAGCCAGTTAGCTGACGGAATTTAGAGGAAGATGAATCAACATCCAACATCAACATCTCTACCTTGTCTTGGCTACGGTGACCACCTGTTTGATGGTTTCCCTGATTGTTCGTGTAGTATGGGTTCTTTGACTGTCTCCTATAGTGATCGGGCTCCTTCTGTCCGCCCTGTCTATACTTTTTGCGGTTCTGTGGTTGTCATGGTTGGCCTCAATTTCTTGTGCCAAAGCCAAGGCTGACGGCAAGTCCGCAAGCTGTTCCGCAAATAATGTGTCCGTGAGGCCTCTTCTTAAGCCTGAAACGAGTCCGTCAGCCCTATACTTTTCGTTAATGTATTGCGCCTGTACGGCGTCTTGTGACATGATCGTCTTATTTGTGAGAAGGGTGAGCTTCTTCTCAACCTCTTCGTAGAACTGAGTGATGGACAGTCCATCCTGCCAAAATGTGGCAAACTTTTGCTTAAGCAAGTGTTTTGGACGCTTGTCCGAATATGTAAAATCAAGGCGATTGATGATTGCCTCAAAGTTCAACACTGCGTTGAACGACGCTTATACCCGATTTACACTGGGGCGCATCATTGCATTTTTCCGTTAAATGGAACATGCGACAATGATGCCGGTAAGAGCCCTGTGGATAGAAGAAGACAATGATGCGGCTGCATCTTTAATCATGCGGCGCATCATTGGCTAGTGTTGCCATATTCTGTGTAGTATTTTTACAAAATACTGAAATTATTCGGGGTATCGAGAGCACACTTCGGTTTTTGTCAAACAATAACCGCCAAACCGTACGTAAGCATTTAAATTAAAATTTGATAGATAGAAATCTGATAGCAAACAACAAAATGGTAACACAACAACCTACAAGGGTCCACAAAGATTTTTTGGAATGCACTGATTCCAACTTTAAAAGTGCCACTTGAAAATTAAAGTCGTCAGCACACAAGTTTTGTTTGATGGAGCAAAGATAGCTTCATATACATCGCACTCCTCCTTAACAAGCTCCATAAACAATTGGGTGCTCGTGGTGAAGCTCCCAAATGCACCGTTTCCACATTTAATAATTAATCGCTTACTATTTTGAAAATTTCTTTAAATTTCAATAAAAATGACTTTCCTCTCTTCTTCTTACTCACAGCGTTTGTTTACTTTTGCAGCCCGAACAGCTGACCAAATGATGCAGAAAAGATGCGGCTTAGGTGTAAACGCCTCGCATAATTTTTCCGCACCTTCGAAAATGATGCTGCAGTGTAAAAAGCTTATAAGAGTGACTCAACGGGTCCTCTTATCTTGTTTCTGATTATTAAGACCGCTTGTTAATGTTTTGAACTTCCTACAAAACCCTCGTATAGCTTATAGGCAGCTTTTGCTGCCTGGCGCTAGGAAACATACTGCTCCTGGGCATCGTTGAATTCTGCCAGCGTTTTTACCGCATCCAATAATATCTCTGATCTGATCTACATCCATTCTAATTACTCTTCCCTCGGGATCTATTTCTCCGTCTATACTGAGTTCGCCAAGCAACCTTGCCAAATCTGAAATGGACACGTACGGTCTCTTGGTCGCCCCCTATCGTTTCGTTTTTCTTTGTCGTAGGTCAGTCCCAGCTCTGCCGGGCCGTTGCTACTGTTTATTTTCTTCAGGAATCAAATTTAAGTTCCCTCAAACACAGATCTCGTTGTTGTTTCCCGCCGACAACAATGTATTTATGGGGCTGGGCAAAAAAACTCTGAGAATATTGACAGCCGCATATTTCTGGATATGAAAACGTTTTATTTGTTTGGGTTTCTTTTTTGTTGTTTTGGTTCTCTGTTTTCTTTAAACGATTTTTGACCTTACACTGTTTTTTATTCTACTTTTTTCTTTTTTTGGGCGATAATTGAAGAAAAGTTTCACTTACATGTTCCTCTTTTATTGGCTTCTACTTGGTGTATTAATTTGATTTTATTCGGCGCAACTTTTTGGTGGCTGCTCTTTTATTGGCTTCTACTTGGTGTTTCAATTTAATCTCAGCCGGCATAATTTTTGGTGGCTTCTCTCCGGATGTTTTGCGTTGTTTTCTTCTGTCGTCTATCGTCGCCGCTGCCCAAAGCCATCCGCTCTGGTGCAACAGTTTGGGGTTGATTAAATGCCTTTTATTTACACTCGGGGCTACGAGCTTTTGAGTGCAATTGATGCACGCACCCTTTTTGCACCGTGATTTGAGATGCTTGGGGGTGTGTTGCAACGATCTATTTACAGACCTGCCGCGGACGTGGTTTTTCGATGATAATTTTCGTGACCTTGGAAAGGCGTTGTCTCCACGCTCAACAGTTTTCACTTTTTTTATCTGAATCCTCTTTGTTTTTTATTTATTTTTGAGCGGGCTTTGTCTCCGCACTCGATGTTCCTTTGTCTGACTTTGGTTTGACCCTTCTTTGCACTTTTTGTCGATTTTCACTCAGCGGTCGTTGTCTCCGCGCTTAATTATTTTCACTTTTCTTTTGAATTTCTTATTTTTTCCTTGAGCGGGCGTTGTCTCCGCACTCAATATTATTCGGCTTTCGGTATTACTTTCCTTTGCACTTTTTGTCGATTTTCACTCAGCAGGCGTTGTCTCCGCGCTTGATGATTTTTACTTTTCTTTTGAATTCCTTATTTTTTCTTGAGCGGGCGTTGTCTCCGCACTCGATGATTTTTACATTTCTTTTGAATTCCTTATTTTTTTCTTAGGCGGGCGTTGTCGCACTCGATACTGTCGATCTTTCGGTTTTTTTCTTTGCACTTTTCACCGATTTTCATTTAGCGGGCGTTGTCTCCGAACTAATTTACTCTCTCCGGGGTGGTTGTTCGATCGCGTTGGGCACCAGTAATAATTAAATATAACACGGGTATTGATTAAGAAGTGTTTATTTATTTAATGTTTAATTTAATGTGTTTTCGTAAAACTAATTGCAACGATCTTAGCCTCCATCTATTGAGTGTTGATTGGTTTATCTTTCAATCCTTACCGAGTATAGACGAATCGATCAACTCGTTTTATGTCATCATAAAATCTGCCCTAAAAACATATGTTCCTGAGGTTACTTTTCCAGTATCGTCCAAACCTCTCTGGTTCTCCAGAAATTGTTCCTACATAAGGAATAAGAATACGAGACGTTATAAAAAAAAACAAGAAAACTGGCTCAATGTTTGTCATCGCACAATACTCCTCCGCTCGTTCTCATTTCCAATCTGTCAATAGTTAGTGCTATAATCAATACCTTTTCCATTGTAGTAGAAACTTCCGTAGTGACCCTAAAAAATTATTTTCCTTCGTCAACTCTAAGCGTAAGTCCGATGCGTTTCCTCCATCGCGTTATTATCTTAATAAAACAGAATCCTCTGCTACAGGCATGGCTAATTTATTTGCCACGTTTTTCCAGTCAACATACTCCTCACATATATACAGCGCATGCACTCCGTACCCCTACGATCAACCTTATGCCAACAGCATTTTTTTTCCATATTTTAAGGAAAGCGTTGTTCTGGAAGGCTTCAAATCGTTGGACACCTCATTCTGTGCGGGTCCAGATAAAGTATCAAGCTGTATTCTAAAACATTGTGCCGATTCCCTTTGCCAACACTTGACCTTTCTTGTCAAGCTATCTTTGAAACAGTCTTGTCTCCCAATGATTTGGAACGAGTCCTACATTATTCCACTTCATAAGAAAGGTTCAAGATCCAACATCGAGAATTACCGAGGTATTGGAAAGCTGTCCGCCATCCCTAAGTTCCTTGAGTTCTTCGTCACCCGTCAATTGCAACACCTTTGCTCAAGCTTAATATCTCCGTCACAACTCGGTTTTTTTAAACATCAATCAACATCGACTAAACTTCTCGAGTTCTTGTCCATAAAAAACCGCGGATTTCGGAGCGTCTTGCAAGCCGAAGTAATCTTTACGGATTTTAACAAGGCATTTGATTCGGTAAACCACCCCTGTTAGTTCAGAAGTTATCCCTATTAAGTTTCCCACAAATCTTCTAAATTCGATTTCGTTCTACCTTTCAAATCGCACACAACGGGTTTTATTTACTAATGTGTTGTCAGATATCGTTAATGTCACTTCTTAAATTCCACAAAGAAGTTATTTGGATCCGCTTCTCTTCAGTAAACCCGGTACTCGAAGAGTAAAGGGGTATATTCGATTTTTTGAAAAAATGGATGTGTGTAAAACCCAGAAGGAAGCGTTTCCGACTCCATAAAGAATATATATTCTTAATCAGCATCAATGTTACAAGTGTATTTCAAATTTTGCCCCGCCCCCTTCCGTCCACACAAAAGACGAAAATCTGTGGCATGTACAATACGAGTAATCTAAAAACGCAGAATCATAGACAATGACCATATCTATCAGAGTTTTGAATCTGGATCAGTTGGGATCATAAATATAGCCACAATAAAAAAAAAACATTTCGAAATGCATCGTTCCCTCTCGCTCTCTCTCACACACCGGGGTGTGATATCAATCCGAGACGAGTTTATTTCATAATTCGGCTACGCCCCCTTCCGCCCCAACAAAGGACGAAAATCAGTGGAATCCACAATTCTTAAAATACGTGAAAACCAAAAAGAAATATAGGTCTAGAACTCAACGTTAGGTTTTTATATTTATTCATTATTTGTAAATTGCGTGTACTATTACATAGTAGGGAAAATTAACATGTCATGCAAAGTAATATAAGTAGATCCACAGCGAATAGCCACACACTTATCAAGGTTCTAACAAACCAAAAAAAAGCTTTTGCACATATGCCATATAAATGCACAAAGTTTACGCAATTGAAGAGTTAAGGTATATGTTTGTAAAGTCCAATGTTGAAGTTATACGTGTGTCGGAAACGTGGTTCGTCCCTCAACTTAATGATGGTCTAATTGCATGTGATGGCTATAATATATATCGATCCGATCGCGAAGGCCATGCAGGTGGGGTGACAATTTTTATTAACAACGAGGGGGAACGTTATGAGCCGCGTCTGCACCGCGGCTCTACTTTATACCCGGTACTCAGTCAGTATATATGTATGTGAGCTTGTTGTAGTTTATTACATGTTCGCAAAAGAAAAAAATTTAATTTTAGCCAAAAACGAGGGGGAACGTTATGAGCCGCGTCTGCGCCGCGGCTCTACTTTATACCCGGTACTCAGTCAGTATATATGTATGTGAGCTTGTTGTAATTTATTACATGTTCGCAAAAGGAAAATATTAAATTTTAGCCAAAAAAAAACAATTTAAGTCGAACCTTTTCGGAGATTTTGATCTATTAGATGTTTCCATATTGGTTAACATAAATTTTTTACATCTGCCATTTCTACATGTTTTTATCTACTTCCTACATATACATACACGGCTGTGTGCGAGAGAGAGAGGGAATCAGTCTGCGCTTGGGAGGCCACTGAAATTTCATTTGTTCCTTCTGACTATATTTATGATCCGATCTGATCCAAATTCAATACTCTGATAGATATAGTAATTTTCTATGATTCTGCGTTTTTGGTTTTCCCGTATCTTCAAAATTGTAGATTTTCATCTTTTGTGGGGGCGGAAGGGGGCGTGGCCAAATTTTAAAACAAACTCGTCTCGGTTTGATATCACAGGAGCTTGGAAAGAAAGTTTGGTGGTTCTAGCTCTTATAGTCTCTGAGAACTAGGCGTCAAAAAATTCGATCAGGCATAGCGCCTACCCCTGTGTGTGAGAGAGAGCGAGAGGGAACGATGCATTTCGAAATTGTTTTCTTCATTGTGGCTATATTTATGAGTCGATCTGATCCAGATTCAACACTCTGATAGATATTGTCATTCTCTACGATTCTGCGTTTTTAGTTTTCTCGTATCTTTAAAATTGTGCATGCCACAGATTTTCGTCCTTGGAGTGGGCGGAAGGGGGCGGTGCGAAATTTTGAAATACACTTGTAACAGTGCGATAGGACAGGAGTCTGGATACAAAATAGTGTTCCTCTAGCTTTTATGGTCTTTGAGCTATAGGCGCTAATGAAGACGGACAGACGGACAGACGGACAGACGGACGGACGGACAGACGGACAGACGGACGGACAGACAGACATAGCTATATCGACTCGGCTATTGATGCTGATCAAGAATATATATACTTTATGGGGTCGGAAACGCTTCCTTCTGGGTGTTACACACATTAATTTTTTGCACAAATCTAATATACCCCTTTACTCTTCGAGTACCGGGTATAAAAAACAATTTAAGTCGAACCTTTTCGGAGATTTTGATCTATTAGATGTTTCCATATTGGTTAACATAAATTTGTTACATCTGCCATTTCTACATGTTTTTATCTACTTCCTACATATACATACACGGCTGTGTGCGAGAGAGAGAGGGAATCAGTCTGCGCTTGGGAGGCCACTGAAATTTCATTTGTTCCTTCTGACTATATTTATGATCCGATCTGATCCAAATTCAATACTCTGATAGATATAGTCATTTTCTATGATTCTGCGTTTTTGGTTTTCCCGTATCTTCAAAATTGTAGATTTTCATCTTTTGTGGGGGCGGAAGGGGGCGTGGCCAAATTTTAAAACAAACTCGTCTCGGTTTGATATCACAGGAGCTCGGATAGAAAGTTTGGTGGTTCTAGCTCTTATAGTCTCTGAGAACTAGGCGTCAAAAAATTCGATGAGGCATAGCGCCTACCCCTGTGTGTGAGAGAGAGCGAGAGGGAACGATGCATTTCGAAATGGTTTTCTTCATTGTGGCTATATTTATTATCCGATCTGATCCAGATTCTACAATCTGATAGATATGCTCATTCTCTATGATTCTGCGTTTTTAGTTTTCTCGTATCTTTAAAATTGTGCATGCCACAGATTTTCGTCCTTGGAGTGGGCGGAAGGGGGCGGGGCGAAATTTTGAAATACACTTGTAACAGTGCGATAGGACAGGAGTCTGGATACAAAATAGTGTTCCTCTAGCTTTTATGGTCTTTGAGCTATAGGCGCTAATGAAGACGGACGGACGGACAGACGGACAGACGGACAGACGGACGGACGGACAGACGGACAGACGGACGGACAGACAGACATAGCTATATCGACTCGGCTATTGATGCTGATCAAGAATATATATACTTTATGGGGTCGGAAACGCTTCCTTCTGGGTGTTACACACATTAATTTTTTGCACAAATCTAATATACCCCTTTACTCTTCGAGTACCGGGTATAAAAATCTTAAGTCAAAAGTCGTAAGTAAACACCCCCTGGGGGTGCAATTGAGTAGCATGCCAATTGGCTGCGTACATAGACCAAACCGTTCCGTTGACTACTCAGATGCAGTTAATACAATTATGGCGCTGTCTTTAAGATACGAAGACATGGTCATAACGGGTGACCTTAATAGTAATATGCTAACGGAACGACACCTTGCTGACGAAATGTCTTCCCTCGGTCTAAACTTTGTTAATTTTTCTATGCCTACACACTTTACCTGCACAACCAATACCCTACTTGATGTTTTTTTTGTAAAAGATACTGACAAAATACTTTTATATGACCAAATTGACGTACCAGTATTTTCTAAGTATGACTTAATCTTCTTCAATCCATATCTGACTGACCAAATCGTATATTTAAGGGACTTTAGGAATATAAATTTAAGACTACTATCCACTGATATTGACTTATGTAGCTGGAACTGAATTTATTCACAGACGGATCTAAATTCTCAGTTAAGACAATTGTCTAATAACATTGAAACACTATATGAAAAACACGTACCTCTAAGAAAGAAAATCTTAAAAGCTTGTCAAAAGCCTTGTTTTAATAAAGTTATTGCTAGTAAACTTAGAGAAAGCGATATTGCATATGCCAGGTGGAAGAGATATAAAACTCCTGAACAATTCCAGCAATTTAAAAATTTCAGACGGTCTGTGAATAAAATGATTTGCACAGAAAAATGTCACTTTTATCATAATAAATTCAGCAATGCAATATCAACTAATCAACGATGGGGTGAGCTTAAAAAGCTTGGCATAGGAAATGTGAAAGCTTCACGGCCGATGTCAATGAACTGAACAGACTATTTCTGCAATCAACCGTACCTGATATATTGACCAATCCTAATATTG
The DNA here is from genome assembly GCA_963969585.1 of Drosophila helvetica. Taxonomy (NCBI): domain Eukaryota; kingdom Metazoa; phylum Arthropoda; class Insecta; order Diptera; family Drosophilidae; genus Drosophila; species Drosophila helvetica. The sequence goes on along the minus strand of OZ018401.1, from coordinate 32,734,086 downwards.
ACGCCGTAGTAAATACTGACTGTGATAATAGCTTTAGTTTTACGTGTGTGACTCCGTGTGATGTCCTGAGCTCTGTCCTTAAAATTAAGTCAAACGCTGTTGATATGGATAATTTACATGCGATATTTATTAAAATTATTTTGCCAAAAATAATTAATCATATAACTCATATGTATATGTCCTTACAACATCTCGATTCCCCGATCTTTGGAAATTGGCTAAAGTGACCCCTATTCCTAAGGGAAAGGACGAATACAGACCAATTTCTATTCTGCCCTTTCTATCAAAGGTTTTCAAAAAACTTATGGCCCAACAAATTAATATTTACCAAGCACAAAATTCATTACTGTGTAAAAACAATCGGGCTTCCGTAAATCCAGATGCACTACAGCCATTCTTGATGTTGCTGAAAACATTACAGAGGAACTAGACGATAGTAATGTTACATTTCTGATGCTGCTGGATTTTAGCAAAGCATTTGACACGGTAGACCACAATATCTTATGTACTAAGTTACACACATTTTTTAACTTTAAAAACACTGCTGTAACACTGGTATCGTCTTATCTTACTGGAAGAATCCATGCTGTGATAACTAACAGGGCACGATCAACGTTTCTGCCTGCAAGACGTGGAGTACCCCAAGCTTCAATCCTTGGTCATTCTGTCCTCATTTTATGTTAATGATCTTCCTGACTCGCTGTCCAACTGTAATGTTCATATGCATGGCGATGATGTCCAAATGTATGTTAGTTATCCGTTAGATAGAATAAATGAGTGTGTAACTTTATGTAATGTTGAATTGTCAAATGTTAGTAAATAGGCAAAGTGCAATGGTTTGTCACTAAACCCTGTCAAGTCTAAATGTATTATAATATACAAAAAGTTGCTGAGTACCGAAAATATGCCTAAGCTATCGCTTAATAATACGCTAATCGAATACGTGGATCAAGCTCGTAATCTCGGTATCACTATCAAAAAAACCTTGACCTGGAGTGACCACGTATCTTGGGCTGCGGGAAAGACTTATTATTTTTTTTACTAAAATTAAATTTTTCCCTTTTGCGAACATGTAATAAATTACATATATCGTAAGCTCACATACATATATACTGACTGAGTACCGGGTATAAAGTAGAGCCGCGGCCGTAGATGCGGCTCACAACGTTCCCCCTCGTTTTATTTTTGAATGACCTGCCCCAAGTTACAACATTCTCTCATACGCTAATGTATGCGGATGACGTAAAAATCTGTCTGCCCTACTCTGTTTGGATCGTGCACACACGCCTTCAAATTTATCTTATGTGGTTCTAATGTGGTGTTCAAACAGCTATAAAGCCGCTACAGTCAATAAAGGCAAGGGTGTTCTAGCGTTCATCAAGCGTTGATCCAAGGAGTTTAACGACCCGTATGTGACCAAACAACTGTATATTTCGTTAGATCGTTCAATTTTGGATTACTGTTCTTGTGTGTGGAGCCCGCGGTATAAAGATCAACCAGCTGTCTTCGAATCAGTGCAAAAACAGTTTTTAATTTTTGCACTTCGTAATTTAAATTGGGACTCTGGTAGGATCTCGCCACCTTACCGATCTAGGTTACAACTAATAGAACTTCCTTCATAGCACCATCGCAGAATATGCAATGGGGTAATGTTCGTGCATAAGCTCCTTTTCGGGATGGTGGACTCCCGAACTCTTTTCAGTCAGATTAACTTTGCAGTTCCCTCTCGACCTACCCGTACCTTTTGGTCTATCAGAATACCCTTATGTATGTCAAACTATACCCAGCATTAACCTCTTAGTGTTTTATGCCATAACTTTAATACTCTTTGCCATATCCTATCCCCTGAATTATCCCTTTATAGTATTATATTTAATATTTACCACAACTTGAATACGAATGATCTGTAATTAATTCCCTTCCTCCTTTTTTACTTAATTCTTTAGTTTATGTTTAATTTTTAAATTTGGCATCTTTCACCCTTAAAAAAAGGGTCTGCTAAACTTTCGATGGGTATAGGGAAATGACTATTGGAAAATGGTCGCTGCCATAAAGGTCGTCGAGTATTTTCCATTCGGAATACGGGTCTAATTTTGTTCATAAACATGAACAAGAACCGACACAGGCCACCCTATAAACGATACAGTCCCCTTGAAAGACGCCACTTGAGAAAAAAGACACAAACAGGCAGGTTCCGGGTTCACATTCACATACATTTTTTCATTTACTTTTGAATTCACATAAATTTGTGCTCTTACGCTCAAAATACAAACGATTTTCTACATTTCAAAACGTCAACCCTTTCCAATGCGAAATGAAAAGTAAACGGGTTTTTATACAGCAAAACGATTCTTAATTGCAAAAGGAAAAAAATAGATGACTTATTGGTCCATTAAGATATATTTTACACCATTACTATGGCAATTTAGATTTTGACTTCTTTATAAATAATTTTTTGTAACCCAACCCTCAAATTTGACTCAAAAAAAAATGGTCAGGGCAAATTCACTTTTCAGATTCGTGGCAACAGCTGACGAAGATCGATTCGTTTATCGAAACTGGCAAAAATACATATTTGCGCATAACAGCACAAAATAATGCTGAAAAACATGCACATAACAGAACAGTTTGCTGAAGGCTGATGTTTCCCGCCAAATGTAATTCAAAATGTAAGTGCAACAATTAATTGTTTGACCATTAGCAATTCAATTTTCAATTAGCCTGCTGTTACTCACAGTTCATCAGAAATATTAAATACACAAGTATTGCATCTCAGATATCTTGATCTACGCAAATCGAGCACTTTCTGTCGTCGTTTTGCTCCAAAACAAAATAAAGGCATCAAAACAACCAGATCAGCTGTTTTTGTTTACCAGAATCGATGAGAAAATAAAGCATAGCGATAACAAGAAAATGTGAAAAAGGGAGCTCTTTAAAATGAAAAGTAAACAAATAGGTTGAAAAAATAAAACGCAAAAGTAAATGAAACCCGGAACCTGCCTGATAGAGTTCGACCATAAAATCATATACATGGGTCGCGTCGAACCCAAATCTATCGACACATGTGGTATACATGCATTAGGTTTCAATAGCAAGGATGAGCGACCGAACAAGTGCCGCACATGTATCCTTTTCTTAGCGTTGGTCTTAGTTTTAATTACCTTATAGTTTCCTATATATGTACATATAGTGCATAAGTTTTGAAAATAAAACAGCAACAACATTTGGTCCATCGAGCCTCTGTGTTTCCCCCACCCGTGGTAAGAAATTCAGAAGTATCAGCGCCAGAAAAAGCATAAACCCTTGTCTTTTAAAGTAAGGTCGTAAACTAAAAAACATAAAAAACACCAAGCCTCTGTTCTCCCCCACCAGTTTTAAGAGACAGAATAGCGTAAAACCTTGAATTTTAAAACAAGGTGTTCGCGGCAATCAAAACAGAATAGCGTAATCCCTTGGGTTTCAATACCAAGGTCACTATCAATAATTAAACGAGGGGGAACGTTGTGAGCCGCGTCTACCGCCGCGGCACTACCTTATACCCGGTACTCAGTCAGTATATATGTATGTGATCTTGTAATAAATTACATTATTACATGTTCGCAAAAGGGATAAATTTAGTTTTAGCCAAAAAAGACAAAAAAAAAACGAGGGGGAACGTTATGAGCCGCGTCTGCGCCGCGGCTCTACTTCATACCCGGTACTCAGTCAGTATATATGTATGTGAGCTTGTTGTAATTTATTACATGTTCGCAAAAGGAAAAAATTAAATTTTAGCCAAAAAAAAACAATTTAAGTCGAACCTTTTCGGAGATTTTGATCTATTAGATGTTTCCATATTGGTTAACATAAATTTTTTACATCTGCCATTTCTACATGTTTTTATCTACTTCCTACATATACATACACGGCTGTGTGCGAGAGAGAGAGGGAATCAGTCTGCGCTTGGGAGGCCACTGCAATTTCATTTGTTCCTTCTGACTATATTTATGATCCGATCTGATCCAAATTCAATACTCTGATAGATATAGTAATTTTCTATGATTCTATGATTTGGTTTTCCCGTATCTTCAAAATTGTAGATTTTCATCTTTTGTGGGGGCGGAAGGGGCGTGGCCAAATTTTAAAACAAACTCGTCTCGGTTTGATATCACAGGAGCTTGGATAGAAAGTTTGGTGGTTCTAGCTCTTATAGTCTCTGAGAACTAGGCGTCAAAAAATTCGATCAGGCATAGCGCCTACCCCTGTGTGTGAGAGAGAGCGAGAGGGAACGATGCATTTGTTTGGACGTTGACGTGCAATGACTGCACCATCAAGTGGCCCATGGGACACCAGCCGAATGCTGTTACGCGCGAATCCCAGGCCAAAACGCAGCCCTCCTCCCACCCAACCGACCGAGGGGCGCTGTCGCAAAACGCGCGACTCGTTAACCGAACCGATCGCGATCATGCAGGAAAGATAGATGTTAGACTAGTATTCGAGGAAAATTAGAACTAATCTTACTAAAGGAGTTAATCATGCATTAAAACTATCGTACACCACAACTACAATTACTAACTACGAGAAAGGTATGTGAGTATTAGTAATTTGAGAAGAGGAAGGGAATTAGTTGCCGATATAATATGGTAGAGGGAATTATAATCCGAGCATAAAACTCTAAAAGGTTCATGCAAGGAATAATTCGATCTACAAATCGGAAGGAACAAAGGTATATAATTTCTAGTAATTCTAATAGGAATCGTGAAGTTTATGCGGCTCAACAAGTCAGGGCTGTCTACGTCACCCTTGATCAAGTTGTGCACAAAAATCACACCAAGCATTGTTCTACGGTTAACTAAAGATGGAAGGTTTATTAAAAGCGATCTACTAGAGTAAGACGGCAGTCTCACACTTGCATCCCAGTTGAGGCCGCGTAGAGCGAAAATTAAAAAGTTTTTCTGGACTGATTCTATACGGTCCTGGTGTACTTTGTACTGAGGGCACCATACACAAGAACCATATTCTAAAATCGGACGAACAAGCGATAAATAGAGAGTCTTTGTTATATAGGGGTCGTCAAATTCCTTTGACCACCTCTTTATAAACCCAAGCACGCCCATGGCCTTATTTACCATGGTAGAAATGTGTTCAGAAAACTTTAACTTGGGATCTAGAAGAACACCAAGATCATCAACTAGGGTAATTCTCTCGAGAGAACCCCCGCCTAGTGTGTAAGGAGCCAGAAAGGCGCTGGAGCGATGAAATGTCATTACTTTACATTTCGAAGCATTAAGGTATAACAAATTTGCACAACACCATGACTGAAAGGTATTAAGATCGGATTGCAACCTGGAGTGAGATAAGCTGTCCTTGAACTGGAAATTTTTTTCTTCATTGTGGCTATATTTATGAGTCGATCTGATCCAGATTCAACACTCTGATAGATATTGTCATTCTCTACGATTCTGCGTTTTTAGTTTTCTCGTATCTTTAAAATTGTGCATGCCACAGATTTTCGTCCTTGGAGTGGGCGGAAGGGGGCATGGCGAAATTTTGAAATACACTTGTAACAGTGCGATAGGACAGGAGTCTGGATACAAAATAGTGTTCCTCTAGCTTTTATGGTCTTTGAGCTATAGGCGCTAATGAAGACGGACGGACGGACAGACGGACAGACGGACGGACAGACAGACATAGCTATATCGACTCGGCTATTGATGCTGATCAAGAATATATATACTTTATGGGGTCGGAAACGCTTCCTTCTGGGTGTTACACACATTAATTTTTTGCACAAATCTAATATACCCCTTTACTCTTCGAGTACCGGGTATAATTAAGTCAACCTTTTCGGAGATTTATATATATTATTTCTATTTTTGCTTACATACGTTTTTTACATCTGTTTTCTACATGTCTAAATCTACTTCCTACATATACATACACGGCTGTGTGCGAGAGAGAGAGGGAATGAGTCTGCGCTTGGAAGGCCACTGAAATTTCATTTGTTCCTTCTGACTATATTTATGATTCGATCTGATCCAGATTCAATACTCTGATAGATATGGTCTTTTTCTATGATTCTATGATTTGGTTTTCCCGTATCTTCAAAATTGTAGATTTTCATCTTTTGTGGGGGCGGAAGGAGGCGTGGCCAAATTTTGAAATACACTTGTACTGACGTGATATCACAGGAGCATCGATAGAGAGTTTGGTTGCTCTAGCTCTTATAGTCTCTGAGATCTAGGCGCTCATCTGGACTAATGGGCACAGCGCCCAACCCTGTGTGTGAGAGAGAGGGAGAGGGAACGATGCATTTCGAAATGGTTTTCTTCATTGTGTCTATGTTTATGAGTCGATCTGACCCAGATTCAACACTCTGATAGATATTGTCACTCTCTACGATTCTGCGTTTTTAGTTTTCTCGTATCTTTAAAATTGTGCATGCCACAGACTTTCGTCCTTGGAGTGGGCGGAAGGGGGCGGGGCGAAATATAAAAATACAATTGTATCAGTGCGATAGGACAGGAGTCTGGATACAAAATTGCGTTTCTCTAGCTTTTATAGTCTTTGAGCTATAGGCGCTAATGAAGACGGGAAGACGGACAGACGGACGGACGGACGGACGGACGGACAGACAGACATAGCTATATCAAATCTGCTATTAATGCTGATCAAGAATATATATACTTTATGGGGTCGGAAACGCTTCTTTCTTGTAATGATTGTAATGATTTATATAAGATCTGAAACAATTTCTGGCCGATCAGACCACACCCACCCCTACCTCCCATATAAGGTGCAGCTTTTGCTAGTAGTTTTGGTTCAGTAATGCATTGTTATTGACGTTATTATTTGATTAGTATTTATATAATTATTCTATTTATGATTATTTAAGGTAATGGCCATTAATAATAAACTTACTAAAAAATTGTATATTTCTGCCACATTTTGACAAATCTCTTTCGATTTAAATGTCTAAGATCATTATTTCCTACTTATTTCATCATTTTTCTCCGTGCTTGAGTTCAATATATGCCTTCAGTTGCTTAAAAATCAAAATCGCAACAGTGAAATCATACAATTATGATACAAAACTTTCAGGGCTACATTAAAATCAAAAATAGAAATGCAGTTTTTTAAGACACCCTACATTTTAATAATCCAAAAAAGATTTTGTTTCCATGAAATTTGTATGCCAGAATATCGGCCATCTGGCCCAATGTGCAGTGGTAAGATACACAGTAAATAAGATCGCAAAATAACCTCAGCCTAAGTGAATACATCCATGTTGTGATACGGGGCACAACGTAGTCAACAAGGCGACCACAATAAAAACACACCCAACGGTTCAATTAGGACTAAAAGGTTTTGTATGTGAGCTTGTTGTAATTTATTACATGTTCGCAAAAGGGACGAATTTAATTTTAGCCAAAAAAGGAAAAAAAATTAAGTTTAACCTTTTCGGAGATTTTTATCTATTAGTGTTTCCATTTTTGCTTACATAAATTTTTTACATCTGCCTTTTCTACATGTCTTTATCTACTTCCTACATATACATACACGGCTGTGTGCGAGAGAGAATGGGAATGAGTCTGCGCTTGGAAGGCCACTGAAATTTCATTTGTTCCTTCTGGCTATACTAATGATCCGATCTGATCCAGATTCAACATTCTGATAGATATGGTCATTTTCTATGATTCTGCGTTTTTGGTTTTCTCGTATCTTAAAAATTGTGGATTTTCATCTTTTGTGAGGGCGGAAGGGGGCGTGGCTAAATTTTAAAACAAACAGTGCGATAGGACAGGAGTCTGGATACAAAATTGTGTTCCTCTAGCTTTTATAGTCTTTAAGCTAATGAAGACGGACAGACGGACGGACAGACAGACATAGCTATATCGACTCGGCTATTGATGCTGATCAAGAATATAAATACTTTATGGGGTCGGAAGCGCTTCCTTCTTGGTGTTACACACATCCACTTTTTGCACAAATCTTATATACCCCTTTACTCTTCGAGTACCGGGTATAAAAATGGCCACGATTCGGAAACAGTTGCTAGAAGAGCAGGAGCAGTTAGAGGAACAAATGTTAAGACTTCAGGACGAAGCATTTCAACAACCGCTTACTAAAAACGAGGGGGAACGTTGTGAGCCGCGTCTTACGCCGCGGCTCTACTTTATACCCGGTACTCAGTCAGTATATATGTATGTGAGCTTGTAATAAATTACATTATTACATGTTCGCAAAAGGGATAAATTTAGTTTTAGCCAAAAAAGACCAAAAAAAATTAAGTCAACCTTTTCGGAGATTTATATATATTATTTCTATTTTTGTTTAAATGCATCTGCATGCATCAAGAATGCCATTGAAGCAAATAACGAGAAAATAACGAAAGACGGTATCGGAAAGAAGGAATATTTCGAAAAAACAATATTCTATTTCTAAATAGATAAATACATGAAACTAAAAGGACTACTAAATTGTGAGAAGGGTGTGATTTTAGAAAGAAACATCTTAGACGAAAGGCACTACAGGAGAAACCTACCTGTAGAATCGCCCGGCCCATCTAGCGGAAAAACCATAAGTTACGACGACACATTTTTAGACGGCACCTTAAACCAATCCGTAAGTCAGAAAGAAACTTGTCAGACCAGTAGACAAGCAGAGGAACTGCTACGCCTTTGCAACGACATACACGGTGAGATAAACAACAAAATGTATAAAGTGATCAACCAATACGTTATCGATTGTCTGGAGGATACATTATCAAAAATGAGAAAACTGTATATAGAATCGCAGAGTCTCTCAGAAGACGTCACAAAAATGTATCGCACGACATACACGGAATGTGGGAGAAAATTAGAAATATTAAAAAACCAATTAAAAATGGAATCTTATCAGATCGATAATGATTTTAGAAGCCAAGTAGAGTTCGAGGAGGTAAAAATACCAACGTTCGATGGAGACGTAAAGGAATGGACGACATTTCATAATCTCTTCGAGGATATGATACATGATCAAAAGGGCATACACAATACGGAAAAAAAGATGCGGCTGAAAGGTGCGTTAAGAGGTGAAGCAGCACGTCTAATCCAACACTTGCAATTATCGGCTGCCAACTATCAAGTAGCTTGGTCGACGCTCAAAAAGAGGTATGATAATAACAGGATGCTATTCACAGCGCAATGGTACAGACTTTTGTACCAATCAGAAATTAACAGCAACAATGCCGACGATTTAAGACTGCTGCTAGATACAACGAACGAATGCATAAATACCTTTAATAATAATCCGAACGCTCGATAATAAAGGAATGCGACACTTTGAGCAAGCCATTCAAAAACCCAGAGAAAAACGAAAGGGAACGTTGTGAGCCGCGTCTACCGCCGCGGCTCTACTTTATACCCGGTACTCAGTCAGTATATATGTATGTGAGCTTGTAATAAATTACATTATTACATGTTCGCAAAAGGGATAAATTTAGTTTCAGCCAAAAAAGACAACAAAAAATTAAGTCAACCTTTTCGGAGATTTATATATATTATTTCTATTTTTGTTTAAATGCATCTGTCTTTTCTACATGTCTAAATCTACTTCCTACATATACATACACGGCTGTGTGCGAGAGAGAGAGGGAATTAGTCTGCGCTTGGAAGGCCACTGAAATTTCATTTGTTCCTTCTGACTATATTTATGAGTCGATCTGATCCAGATTCAACACTCTGATAGATATTGTCACTCTCCACGATTCTGCGTTTTTAGTTTTCTCGTATCTTTAAAATTGTGCATGCCACAGATTTTCGTCCTTGGAGAGGGCGGAAGGGGGTGGGGCGAAATTTTAAAGTACAATTGTAACAGTGGGATAGGAAAGGAGTCTGGATACAAAATTGTGTTCCTCTAGCTTTTATAGTCTTTGAGCTATAGGCGCTAATGAAGACGGACAGACGGACAAACGGACGGACAGACAGACATAGCTTTATGGGGTCGGAAACGCTTCCTTCTGGTGTTACACACATACATTTTTTGCAGAAATCTAATATACCCCTTTACTCTTCGAGTACCGGGTATAACAAAAGTTATCAGATGTGCTAAAATTTTTGAACAGCAGTATCACACACTAACAGCAGTAGCAGGAAACAATCATGCTACCAGAGGAAAGAAGACATATTAAAAGCAAATAACACCCGTCAACTCAAAAATGACAAAATGTAAGTGTTGCAACTATGAAGGTCATGTTATCTCGGAGTGCCGAAAATTCGAACGGTTAACACCAGAAAACCGATTGCAATGGGCAAAAGACCAAAGGTTGTGCCTTATATGTTTAAAGCACAATAGAAACGAGCAGTGCTACGAAAAAAAAAAAATGTAGAAAATGATACCAATATCATAACGAAATGTTGTGTTCGGAGCAGCAGCCGTCAGTAGATCTTAAGAAAATCAATTATGTGTCACTGTATCCACGCTCACATACTCTCGCGCTCTCGGTGCCTACGCTCACACACGCTCATGGTCCGCGTACTGCTAACAATTGCAGTGCGTCGCGGAACCCACCCCCACTCTGGATTAGTCGTCGTCGAACGCAGCATCGCGTAACACACCCTCGTCATACCGGCCCTATTTCGTTTATAATCACACCTTAAAAACCACCTCAAACTCACGGGCACGCCTTTAAATATAATAAACAAAAAACATTAAATTAAAAACACGGAGAAAACTTTTATTTCGTAAATTGGAGTTCAGAGTTGCCGAAAAAGCTCGGCAGCTTCCAACATTTTGGTGACCCCGACGTGATCCCCGTGACCTTTGAGTGGAAAAAGTGTTCAAAAACATTGAGTTTAAATCTGCATCAAAGATTTAAACCAACTTTCGTCGGAAAAGTAGCGAACAAAAAGTCGTTGTGGCCGACCGTTACAGTTTCTAGCTGGCCGCTATTCGTTTTCGTGTTCTCTTTCGCCGTCGCACTGTCGAGACCGACTGCATAGCGTTCTAAGCGAAATCCGTTAGCTTTCATCGTCTCCTCTTTCGTCGTTTGCTTCAGCCCGCGCTCGTGAGAGGCTGCATACCGAGAACTCTCTTTCGAACTCGAATTCGAGATCGTTCTCTTGTGCATAACTGTTGGTTTTGTTCGTTGCTTCGCGGCAGTATCGGTCGTCGCTTTTGCCCTCTGTGCCGGTGCAGTGAATATAAAGACATATACACACATATACAGTGTTTCGCCTTCGCTTTCGTCGCTTCGTTTCGTTGTTTGCCGGTGCACATATTTCGCACATAAAGTGCCGCAAAAGGCGAACATACAAACGGTTTGAGCTCTTCAAACATATCAGCTGTGATCGACTGATACACTCCGCGTCAACTGACTATAGCCAAAACCATGGGCAAGAAGAAAAATGGCAGAAGAATCGGATCGTTTGCTATGGGCAATGATAGTGATTCTGTGGCCGTTAGCGCTGCTCCACCTGCCGAAAGTGCTTGTGTGAACGCTGCTAGCACCCAATCATCTTTATCTCGGATTTCCTTCATGAGGCTCAAGGTTCGAGCCATTTTCGACCGGCTAGAAGTCATACGCACAGAGATGGATAGTGAAAGGCTGCGCCAAATGGATGGGTATGACCTGCAAGCACTATTGGAATCGCTGACGGAGCTGAAATCTAGTTTTGTGGCGGCACACACCAACTTGGAGGAAGTGGATTTTGAATCCATGTCCAGTGAAATACCTGGAAAATTCGACTCTTCGATACTATCGTTGAGGACTGTTCTGCAGCGTGAGCTAGGGAGGCGTTCTCAGCCCTCGCATTGCTCCACGTTTCGAGTGAATCCAAATGATTCCCAATCCTTCATGTACATGGCAAATCGATCGCGCCTGCCACAGCTGCAGCTACCCAGGTTCAGTGGAGAATACACGGAGTGGACAAGTTTCTACTCCATGTTCACAGCGGTCATTGATAGTGAAGCAGAACTGACTTCTATCGAGAAGCTTCAGCATTTGCGGTCCTGTTTGAGTGGAGTGGCATTGCTTGCCATCAGTTCGTTGGAGATGATCGAGGCTAACTATAACAAGGCGTTAGAGATTCTAAAAACCCGATTTGATAACAAACGTCTTATTCTACAGGCACACATCAGAGAGGTATTTGGGCTGACGCGTATTGACTTATCACCTTCCAAGTTGAGCGCGTTCGTGGACGTCGTCACCTCACATCTTCGCGCGTTAGAATCGCTGGGAACTAAGGAGGGGATTGCCGATGCTATAATCGTCCATGCAGTCTGGCGCAACTTAGACAAGTCGACTCAAGCCAAATGGGAAGCAGTTTCATCGGATCACGGGCTTCCATCCTGGGAGAAACTTTATGCCTTTCTGGAACATAGATGTCGTACCCTTGAAAGCATTCATCATTCCATGCAAGGGCAAGATGGTCCTGTTGGCAAGTCTGAAAAAACCGTGAGTACGAAACATAGAAAGGCTTTCGTAGCATCGAGCGCTCCCATTCCGGTTTCTTGTGTGTTGTGCGAGGGCCTGAACCACACGATTGCAAATTGTGAACTTTTTAAAGGTTTATCGCCGTATGAGCGCCACAAGGAATCAAAGAGGCTAGGTTTATGCGGCAATTGCCTACGAAAGGGCCATCGCGTGAATGATTGCAAATCCGGTCCCTACCGTACTTGCCGATTGATGCATCACTCACTTTTGCATTTCGTTCGTCGATCAGAAACAGCCCAATCTGCTTCTCCCAGTGAAGCCTCACAAACCCAACTGAGTCAGACCGCCATGGTTGCAGTCTCGCCCTCCTTGCCGCAAGCCCTCATATCTCAAAGTCCGTCTGATGCTGTGCTATTAGCCACTGTCGTCGTTCTCGTCAAAAACAGCACAGGAGTTTTTGTGCCTTGTCGTGCACTTTTGGATTCTGGATCTCAATTACATTTCGTAACCAGTCGTCTAGCTAATCAGCTTAAACTTCGCAAAACCAAATCGCTCGCCGCAGTCTCTGGCATCGGCGATGCTAGCTTCTCAACTGAAGGTATCTCGGTGGATCTCGTTCTGAAGTCTCGGATTTCAGAGTTCACCACTAGCATCACTGCCGTCGTTGCCCAGAAGATAACGGATCATCAACCTCGCTCGTCGATTAGCACAGCTAATTGGCGTATACCGTCGAATATCTGGATTACCTTTGCTGCAGAAAACACATTTCGGATGGATTCTGTCTGGTGGCGGGCACTCGGCCCCCACTCTTTCGTCGTTTATCGCAACCCAATCTTCGGATGACACCAATCACAGCACTCGGCTCGATGACTTGGTTCGTCAATTTTATGAAGTGGAGCACATCTTTGTCTCTAGTACCCAGCGAGGACAGGCACAAATGCAAATATTTCTTGCCACATCATTGTGTCATCAAAGAGGACAGCTCCACCACAAAGCTGAGGTTCGTATTCGACGGCTCTGCAGCCACCACATCTGGTCTTTCGCTAAATGATCTGCTTATGTCAGGTCCCACCATTCAAGCCAAGCTATTTCACACACTCATCCGTTTTCGTACATTTTCCATTGCTCTTACAGGTGATATCGGTAAAATGTATAGGTGCGTGCGTGTCTCAATGCCTGACACCATGCTCCAATGCATATTATGGCGGGACTCGATTGACGACGACATACAGATTTTCAAATTAAACACAGTCACTTATGGAACTAAGCCTGCATCATTTTTAGCTATTCGAGCTATGCATCAGCTAGCCATGGATGATTCGTCGTCGTATCCACTGGGATCCGAAACCATTCTACATGACTTCTACGTCGACGACATGATATCTGGAGGCAATTCGGTTGAGGAAGTGCTGGATATTATGCGTCAAACCACGGATCTTCTTGTTCGAGGCAATTTTTAATTGCGAAAATGGTGTTCAAACTCTTCCGATGTGCTTTGTACAGTCAAAGAGGCCGAAAGGGAAAAGACTGCTTTCTGTTTACATTTGCTCCTCAACTCGGTGTTGGCAAGCACACCAAGCGTTCTGTATTGTCAACTATTGCACGGTGTTATGATCCTATGGGACTGATCGGACCTACTTTGACCAGAGCTAAAATCCTCATGCAGCGCATGTGGAGAGACAAGCTGCATTGGGATGAGAGCCTTCCTCAGTCACTGGATTAGGCATGGACTGAGTTTTGCAAGGATTTCTCCACTGTGGGTCATGCTACATTTCCTCGCTACGTACTTCAACCCAAGGCAAGGTTTGAATTGCATGCCTTCTGTGATGCCAGCCTCCAAGCCTATGGGGCTTGCATTTATGCTCGTTCGTTTACTGACACCACTGTTAAGGTTCACTTGCTTTGTTCTAAGGCAAGGGTTGCCCCACTGAAAACCCTCACGGTGCCGAAGCTTGAACTCTGCGCAGCGTTCCTATTAGCCAATCTACTTCGCGACATCAGAAAAATGGATACCTTTGACTGCCCAATTCATTGCTGGTCGGACTCAACTGTGGTCAATTCTTGGTTGCGAGAGGAACCATCCAAGTTTAACGTGTTTGTATCCAACAAGATTTCTGGAATTCAACAACTTACGAGATGCATGGACTGCCGCTATGTGCCAACTGAGATGAACCCGGCTGACATTCTTTCAAAGGGATCAGCACCACAGGATCTCCTGCATTCCAGGTTGTGGATGAATCGACCTATCTTCCTGCAAGGCGAACAAAGCTGCTGGCCTGAACGGTGTTCGCCAGAAAGCAACCTTCCGGAAATTCGACACCGGGTTTTGCTGTCGTCTGAGCGCGCCGACATTTCGCTTTCGTTTAAGCACATCAACTCATTCGGAGTCATAATGCGCATCTTTGGCTACGTTCTCAAATTCATCAATAGGACGAAGTCACCGGATCTCTCATCAGAGGACCTTCGCAAAGGCTCACACTTGTTATGCCGCATCGTTCAACGGGCACACCTCTATCCTGAGTATCTTGCTCTGAGGAAAAGGAACTGCGTGGATTCGTCCAGTAGTATCGTATCGCTCTCGCCATTCATAGATGATTTTGGACTGATTCGTGTTGGCGGCCGCCTGCGGCACTCAACTCTCGGATTCGATGCACGCCTCCCAATCATTCTGCCCAGGGATCATCCACTGACATTCGCTATCATCGCTCACTTTCATCAAAAGCATCACCATGCTGGCCCGCAGTCCTTACTTGGAGCAATTCGCTTGCAGTTCTGGCCCATCGGCGGCCTGAAGACTGTGGCTAGTGCCTTACGGAAATGCGTCATCTGCTGCAGATCCAGGCCTCGTCTTGTGGAGCACATCATGGCTGATCTACCAAAGGATCGAATACAGGATTCGCCTGCATTCAGCGTCACCGGAATTGACTATTGCGGTCCCTTCTACTATAAGCCAGATGGGCGCAACCGAACTCCTATGAAATGTTACATTAGCGTCTTCATTTGCTTTGCAAAAAAGGCCGTCTGGTTGGAATTAGTGAAGGACTTAACCACTGCAGCTTTTTTGAAAGCCCTCAAGCGCTTCGTTGCTACGCGCGGCATTCCCCGATGCATTTGGTCGGAAAATGCCACCAATTTCGTGGGCTCAAGGAACGAGTTAGAGGACCTTCGGCGGCTATTTATGAGCGAGAAGCATCGTGCTGAAGTTCATAATCATTGCATCAACAACGGCTTCGATTGGAAATTCATACCGCCTCGCTCGCCTCATTTCGGGGGCTTGTGGGAGGCAGCAGTGAAGATGGCCAAACATCACTTTTATCGCTCCGTGGGATCGTCACTCTTTGGCTTCGATGAGCTGCGGACATTGGTCTGCCAAATACAGGCTATAATGAACTCTCGTCCTCTTATCTCCATTTCAGAAAACCCTGATGATCTTGGCGTCCTTACACCGGGACACTTTCTAATTGGTCGTCCGCTGATGGAGTTTCCCGAGCCAAACGTTACGAAGCTCAACTTCAATCGACTCGATCGTTGGCAACAAGTCACCTGTGCGCAGCAGATTTTTTGGAAGCGTTGGAGTGAGGAATATTTGACCCTGCTCCAACAACGTGCCAAATGGCGCACACCACAACCATCGATCCAGGTCAACGACGTCGTCTGCATCAAGGACGAAAACTCGCCACCATTAAAGTGGCCCTTAGCACGGGTGATCGAGGTCATCGCTGGAACTGATGGGGCTGTGCGAGTTGCCATACTGCGGACACCATCCGGAACCACTCGTCGAGCTGTCAACAAGCTGTGCGTCCTTCCCGTTAAGGATCTTGTTAAAAGCCCAGGTCTTTCAACGGGGGGGAGTATGTTCGGAGCAGCAGCCGTCAGTAGATCTTAAGAAAATCAATTACGTATCACTGTATCCACGCTCACATACTCTCGAGCTCTCGGTGCCTACGCTCACACACGCTCATGGTCCGCGTACTGCTAACAATTGCAGTGCGTCGCGGAACCCACCCCCACTCTGGATTAGTCGTCGTCGAACGCAGCATCGCGTAACACACCCTCGTCATACCGGCCCTATTTCGTTTATAATCACACCTTAAAAACCACCTCGAACTCACGGGCACGCCTTTAAATATAATAAACAAAAAACATTAAATTAAAAACACGGAGAAAACTTTTATTTCGTAAATTGGAGTTCAGAGTTGCCGAAAAAGCTCGGCAGCTTCCAACATGTTGCATATTGAATTCGAAAAAACACCAGAAAATGCTAAGAACATGACGTCCAAAGTAAGCAAAGTAAGCACAAGTAAGAGCAAAGGCTGCCAACGGAGAGTACATGCTATTAAGGAGCATTAATCGACCAAGGATCTCAGGTATCTTCGATATCAGAGGAAGCCGCTCAGATGCTAGAATTCCTCGTCAAAGAGTCGTCACTAAAATACATGGGCTCAGCGAGACGCTTGTTGGTGAGTAAAAACACAAAATCAGAGTCGAGATAACGCCACAATTCCTAGACAATCATAAAGACGAAGTAAAGGCTGCCGTCTTGTCATCTCTAACCAGTGCGGAACCAGAGAAATCGTTCGAATACGATATAGAAAAATGGAAAGATTATCATCTGGATGATCCATTGTTCAATAAATCGGACAGAATCGATTTAGTTTTGGGAGGAGAAGCCATTTACGTCGGCAGTCACTAAACTGGAAGAAGCCGAAGATCAAGACGCTAGTACAGAAGAGATGGAGGGATACAAAAATTCGGTGAAACGAGACAATAATGGACGCCTTATAGTAAAGGTACCATTCAAGGAGGACAAGGAATTGGGCGCATCATGTAAACTAGCGATGGCCCGGCCATTGTCAATGGAACGCAAACTTAATAGACAAGACGAGCTCTATAAAGGATACAAGAGCTTTATTAAGGAGCACAAGGATCTCGGTAACCTGGCTAAGGTTAATGATGGATCGATGGGAAAATATTATCTTCCCCATCAAACGGTCATCAGAGAGGGAAGTGCTACTACAATATGGCGCCACTCCACGCCATGTTGTGTTACGGCCACGGTGCTGCCAGAGCAAGGGATGCATGCACTACGGGAACCACAATACAACTTCATGGCACCGACCCCATCGCCTGGATCATATGGAACAGTGTCGCCGAGCCCGTTGAATGGATGGACGCCGCGCAAATTGCCTGATCTTCCTGAGTTTGAAGGTCAGCCGGAGGAATGGCCTATATTCCAATGCGCGTTTGTGGAGACAACGGCGGCGTACCACTGCACAGCTTTGGAGAACAACCAGAGGCTAGTGAAGGCCCTGAAGGGTGAAGCGCGAGCTTCAGTCAACTCGCTGCTCATACACCCGGCCAACGTTCAGGTGGTAATGGACCAGCTGCGGTTCCGGTATGGACGACCGGAACAGCTGATACGCAGCCAGCTGGAAAGTGTGCGAGAAGTTCAGCCCATTCAGGAGCACAACATCTACAAGATCGTGCCATTTGCTACACGGGTGAGCAATCTCGCAGCTTTCCTAAAATCAACCACGAATGGAAATCAGCACCTAGGGAATCCCGCCCTGATGGAAGAGCTGATAGCTAAGTTGCCCTTGAGCAAAAGGCTGGACTGGGCTAGGCATGCAGCCACCATATTATCATACCCGACGGTGGTGCACTTGAGCGAGTGGCTAAACGACCTCGCAAGACTAGTCTGCACCATCACCGACGTCGGCACCAAGGATCCTACCAAACAGGACAATCTAAATCATATTTACTACCCACTCCTTACACGCGATTATAAATTATCGTCTCCTGAATGTAACCCAACCCATTATATACGTAGCTTATTAGTTACAGTAAGTAATGAAGTTGTTGTATTATTAACTGTGATAACCCTCGTTAATAATAAACAACCAAATAAAAGACAAAAAAAAAGAAAAAAACAAAAAAAAATCCCAACTGCTCAACGTCGGTCGGCGTCAAATCCAATGAAACAGTTACGTATGGAACATCGTCAGCACCATTTTTAACTATTCGAATGTTAATGGAGATAGCTAATTACACCCTGGACCCCAATTTGCGAAACATCATCAAATACGATTTTTACATGGATGACTTAATGACAATGACTTAATGATACAATTGAGGAAGCACAAAATATACATAAAAAGATTGCTCTAGCGTTCAGTTCATTCGGATTTCATCTTCGGAAATGGTAATCGAACAACGAAAGAGTAATGGGGAAAATTGACTCTACAATGGAGAATGAAATCGTCGAAATAAACGACAAAGAAACAGTTAAAACACTGGGACAACATTGACAGCCAAAAGAAGACTACTTTAAATTTGAAGTCGATATGAGCACTGCGAAGTCTTTTACAAAAAAATCACTTCTATCCCAAGCAGCATGCATTTTTTACCCAATTGGATGGTTGTCTCCAGTCACAGTCATCGCAAAACTCTATGTGCAGAAACTCTGGCTACTGATATTAACATGGGACGGAAAATTATCCAACGACCTTGCAGACTAATAGAAAAAATTTACAGAAGGCATGGACATGGCAAAGGATCTTTGTATTCCGCGATGGATAGGTACTCATCTCAACTGTCATCCGGAAATGCATGTTTTCGGGGACGCGTCAGAAAAAGTATATGCAGCAGTAATTTACATAAAAACGCTACCTACACTATAAAGCTTCTGACGGCATAAGCAAAGGTAAATCCAGTAAAAAATAGGAAGACGTTACCCAAACTGGAACTTTACGCAGCTCATTTGCTAGCCAAGCTAATAAACCGTGCATCAGAATCGATACCTCAGGTTACAGCAATGTACGCTTGGAGTGACTCAACTATTACTTTAGCATGGATTCGAAAGTAAAAACAAGAATAAGTTGATAAGGAAGAGAGAAGACCAAATAAAAATCTACGTGCCACAAGCAATATGGCATCATGTTTACACAAAAGACATTCTCGCAGACAGTGCATCGCGTGGTATCTCTGCAGCCAAATTACAAGATCTAAGTAATTAGTAGAACGGCCGAAATTGGCTTAACTTGCACATAGACCAATGGCCAATAACCTCAAACGAACAGACTGAACATAAATATACATTTATAAATCTTTAAAATTAAGGGGATTTTATAAATGAGCTCGTATCACGCTATTCGAGTTGGCTTAAGGTACAGAGAGTAGTAGCATACATAAAGCGTTTTTACCACAGGGGAAGCACCTGACCGCAATACTTGACTACAATGACCGCAATAGAACTACAATATGCGAGAATGCTCATTATCAGATTATATCAAAAGAAACAGTTTCAAGACGAAATTCAGCAGCTCAAAAGAGGAGTAACGGTCAAAAACGGCAGCAGGATTAGTAACCTCAATACATTTCTGGATAAAGATGGTTTAAGGAAGTTCCTGTCTAATGACCGTGGTACAGCCTCTCAGTCACGCTAGGATACGACCCGCAATACAGAAAATTTGTATGGTGAGACCCATAGAAAGATCGAGGCTGTGTAGACGGGGTGGGCGGGCGTGACACCGCGTAGTGCGCTGATCGCCTTACCGAGTGGGCTCCACGAGTGAGAACACGGGGATTGTTGCACGTGGCTACTGATCGGGCGAACACCGATCCTATCCAAGGGAACGTGAGGCCGACCCTTATCGGAAATCATGACTCGGGGAGGCCGTAGGGGGGATGAGGGATTCGGTTCGCGGAAGTCGCGCCAGCCGAAGGCTTTCCCGCTACAACACCTTTTACCTAGTTTCTCGGGGTTAGTGGGAATCGCTACGTATATATATTGTAACAGGAGAAAGAGGCATAAACTCGACTCGTGAACACTGCGCCAGCCGTAGGCTTTCCCGCTACAGCATCACTCACCAAAGTTCAACCAAAGGATATGATGTCTACAACAAATCACTAGGGGGTATGTGTTTGAGGTGAATATCTTCGTTCAGCAGCCTCCTTGCCACAATTCGTTCGCAGCAGGGAAGTGAGAAAGAAATATATGCAATAATAATTCCCAGAAAGTTCGATTTCAAAGCATTATTTTACTATTAGATCTCCCAGATGTGACTTTTAAGTCAGAGCCAGTGTCGTTTGAAAACGTAAATTAAACATTCGCGGTGGCGATTTGTGTTTTTAAAAAGTAAAATTAATTATCTTTTTTTCACAAAACTTATTGAGCTTTTCAAGACTTAAGGAATTTTAGGTTCGAGGTAAGTTGTTCAACCGGATTGGAATCGGCGCGATTTTGGCGACTTCAGTTTTTGGTTTGTTTTCCGTTTTAGGTGGGGTGTGAGCAAAGATTGTTTATATATTATGTTTGGAGCCAAAGATTGAAATCCAAAGATCGAGATTGTATCTGGGGACACCAAAGATTGTTTATAACTCGTATAAAAGACCAATGTAATTGGGTCGTCCCGATACATTTTGAGGTTCTGATAGAACTCTGATTTCTTCTGATAATTGCAAAATATTGTTTTCAATTATATCTTGTGTGGGTTTCATGAATGCTATAGAGTGGATTTATATGGTTAATTTGTAACCGAAATAAGACAACGGTACTAATAAGAACATTATTACTAATATAGTTCTTAATTGTAGTCCCGTATTCCCAAATTTTATAAATGGCTTAAAAATATTAAGGAAAGTAAATTATCACTGGATTGTACATAATCAACTAAATAAAAATGACTATATTTATGTTGCGATACGTATTCCCAAATTTTATTCTTCTCATTTATATAGGTTTTGTTATTTATTACAACATTTTGTATCGTTGAATATGAGAAGATAAGTACCTAACAACTTAGTGTTGTTTACGTTATTGGTGCCTGTCACTAATATGGCACCATTTTGCACTAAATCTATTTCTTTGTGTTTTTCTCTTATTTTCGAGCAGTTGGCTTTAAGGCCATTTAGTAAATTCGTAAAACAATTATTTTCGAAACTTATTTTCGCATAAATGGTTAATGTTTCTGTTTTGAAATTAATCATTAGATAATAACGTCCCCCACATTCGCAAATATTTTTGCTTATGACTAATTATACCCGGTACTCGAAGAGTAAAGGGGTATATTAGATTTGTGCAAAAAATGGATGTGTGTAACACCCAGAAGGAAGCGTTTCCGACCCCATAAAGTATATATATTCTTGATCAGCATCAATAGCCGAGTCGATATAGCTATGTCTGTCTGTCCGTGCGTCCGTCCGTCTGTCCGTCTTCATTAGCGCCTATAGCTCAAAGACTATAAAAGCTAGAGGAACACAATTTTGCATCCAGACTCCTGTCCTATCGCACTGTTACAAGTGTATTTTAAAAATTAGCCCCGCCCCCTTCCGCCCACTCAAAGGACGAAAATCTGTGGCATGCACAAATTTAAAGATACGAGAAAACTAAAAACGCAGAATCGTAGAGAATCTGGATCAGATCGAATCATAAATATAGCCACAATGAAGAAAACCATTTCGAAATGCATCGTTCCCTCTCGCTCTCTCTCACACACCGGGTTGGGTGCTGTGCCCATTCGTCCAGATGAGCGCCTAGATCTCAGAGACTATAAAAGCTAGAGCAACCAAACTCTCTATCCATGCTCCTGTGATATCACATCAGTACAAGTGTATTTCAAAATTTGGCCACGCCCCCTTCCGCTCCCACAAAAGATGAAAATCTACAATTTTGAAGATACGGGAAAACCAAAAACACAGAATCATAGAAAATAACCATATCTATCAGAGTATTGAATCTGGATCAGATCGGATCATAAATATAGTCAGAAGGAACAAATGAAATTTCAGTGGCCTTCCAAGCGCAGACTCATTCCCTCCCTCTCTCGCACACAGCCGTGTATGTATATGTAGGAAGTAGATTTAGACATGTAGAAAAGACAGATGTAAAAAACGTATGTAAGCAAAAATAGAAATAATATATATAAATCTCCGAAAAGGTTGACTTAATTTTTTTTTTTTCTTTTTTGGCTAAAACTAAATTTATCCCTTTTTCTAACATGTAAAAATGTAATTTATTACAAGCTCACATACATATATACTGACTGAGTACCGGGTATAAAGTAGAGCCGCACCGGTAGACGCGGCTCACAACGTTCCCCCTCGTTTTACATCATGTTGTGAGATGGCTCTTGCATGGTATAGTTTACAAATATTATTAATTTGGGGGTATTTTATATAAATAATTATTAAGTATGGGGGTATTTTATATACATACTTATTTAGTCTGCGTTTCGAAATATTTTAAAAGTTGCAATGTCAAGTAAATCTGATAACTCAATGGGCTCTTTTTCGTGCTTGTAAATGTCATCTATTTCATTTTTATATAAAATTTTTGTATTAAGAATATTTTTTTTTTAATCAAATTTAATTAATTTTCAACAATGTTTTCTTAATATTGTCTCTTCACTGAATATAACATTTTTTAATGAGTTTGATAGCAATACAATTTCCTTAAACAATTTTCAATTCATTATAAACTGTTTAGTATTATTTTCAATCAATTCGTTTACACTATTCTGAAATTTTATAAAATCCTCATGATCAGGGGTACCTGTTTTTTCTGTTAATGTGGAATGCACTCTTTCCACCTGTCCCTTGGAAGTGCTATGCCTGGGATCAGCATAATAAATGGTGAAATTACTTCGTTGTATGAAAGATCTTAATTGTGCTGAAGTAAAACTTGGTTCGTTATCTGTCATTATTGATGTCGCTAAAGGAAAATGTTGCAATATTTCCAATACCTTATGTTTCATATAAAGTTTATTTTGAATCTCTTTTACCACCAAGTATTTTGAATAGGAATTATTACAGGTTAAAAATTTCAGATTTTGGGCAAAGAATATGTCTATATGTAATGGCTCACCTTCTCTTGTCGGAATGGGAGCTTCGCCTATTGGGATTTTTACAGGATGTCTATTATATTTATTCTTGTTACGTATCTCACAACCTTTGATATATTCTTTCAATTTTTTTTATAAAATTGTTCAATAATACAATTTAGTTATCTATTTGTAGTTTTCATCTAAACCTTGTGAAGGAGCGTACGCTCCCTCACAACTTTGTCGGACCTGAGATACGGCCTCCCGTTTTCTTCCCTATAGGAGGCTATCCGTCAGCGAGGAGGTGGAAAATACGCCCCCGGAGGGCTGCGGACAATTAATTTCATTTTAGTTTCATTCCTTTAGTTTGCTTAATTTTTGTATTATCTTCATTTTATTCCTTTAGCCTTAAGTGTTGACATCAAGAAATTATTTCGTTAAATAGTTGTACGACATATAGTATGTAAGTACACCCATTACCCTGAATCAATAAGTTTCGTTACTTATACGGCCCGAACAGCCAATAAGAATACGAGCGTTTCGTGATTTAAAAAGGGAGGACTAGAATCACGAGCAGCACGGTCCATCTTTAGCCAAGCGTGTACTCACGCAAACCAAAGAAGAGAGCGAAGACCCAGACGCCGGCGCTGCCGACAACGAGAGAGCGAGGCCCACCGACGGCGAAAGAGGAGAGCGAAAATCCAGTCACCACCGCCGCCGGCAACGAAAGAGCGAGGCCCAACGGCGATATCGACGACAAAGAGAGAGGAAAGCGAAAGCCCACGCATTTACGCCAGCCCAGCAGGGTGGAAAAAGAGGGTGGAAAGGGCAAAATCGCCGACGCCGACGCTGAACCAAGAGAAGAGCAGAGGAGAATAACGAAAAACGCCGCAGAACACGAGTCGATCGGAGGCTGGAGACCGGCTGAAGAAGTAACGATATAGGAGTTAGTATTGAGGATTGAGAACAACCGCAAGTGGACAGACGTGCCTACGGAAAAGGGACGAGACAGGACAGAGAAAAAAATCGAAGTGAAAAGCAACGTCGCGGATACTCGCGAGTGTGGAGAAACAATCCTGACTACTTTCCTCGGTCTAGGAGTCGGAATAAGAATCGCCTTTACGAAGAACGAAGCACTTGGCAGGAAGCGGAACGTGGAGCAGGGGTAAGCGGGTCTCGCGGCATGTGTAGGGGTAGCTGAGCGGTGCGGTATGCGGGGTGAACAAGCGTATGCAAAGAAAAAGTGAATAAACTTGAATCAATGTAAAATCAAGCTGTCCGTGTCAAATTTGCTGGGCCCGTGAAGTATTTTTGGGAATTTTAACTGGGTTTAAGTATCATATGCTCCTATTTTCTTCCTCCCACCAACGTAGCGGCTAGCCCAGCAACTTCCCTAAAATGTCGTCCGGCGACTGCCTCAACTATTTGGCGACATCGGTTGGCGCCTCTTTATGTTCCCCCCTCCCCGTAGTGTGCAGCCGCACAGGTCCCAAAGTGCCGTCCGACATTTGTCTCGGCCCTTGGAGGCGTTGATTGCGCCCCTCTGCCTGCTGTAATGTGTAGACACGCGGGTCCCAAGGAGCCCTCCGACGTTTGTCTCGGCATTTGGAGACGCTAACTGGCATTCCCGCGTGTTCCTTGCCATAGGCATACAAATATCTTCCTTATCTTGAAGAAGGGGGCTAGTAGTGCCAGCTCTGGCCAACTCGTCTGTTATGCAGTTGCCTTCGAAGTCCCGATGGCCCGGGACCCATATAAGGTTGATAGCAAATTGCTGAGCCATCTTGTGAAGAGATTTACGACAGTCTGCCACGGTGGCCGAGTTCGAGGAAATCGCATTTAGCGATTCGATCGCTGTACATGTTTACATTGGTTACCATGTTGGTAACTTCCTGAAGGCAGTTCAGTGCCTCCCTGATTGCAATGACCTCCACCTGCAAGATGCTACAGTGATCTGGAAGCCTGAAGGAGTGCCGTATGTTTGGCTGTTTGGAGTAGATTCCTCATCCGACCTTGTTATCCAGCTTCGATCCATCTGTGAAGATATTTATGGCCCTTTGTGGGCCTGGACGTCCCTCGAGCCATTTGTCTCTGTTGGGGATGATTATATTGAAAGTCATTGAGACAATACTCCAAGGGTTCCAGCGCAAGCAGTACGTAGTGGCAGCGTACTTTGACTTTCAACAGGCTTTTGACCGTGCATGGCATAATGGGCTGCTTTTTAAGATCAAACAGCTGATGAACCCACGACTGTACGCTCTGGTCAAAAGTTTCCTTTTTGAGAGGAGCTTCTGTGTGTTACAGAGTGGCGTGGTCTCCGCACAGAAATACATCCCAGCTGGAGTCCCTCAGGGCAGTGTACTGGGGCCACTTCAATACACATTGTATACTCATGACATGCCGAAGCCAAACATCACTAGAATGCACGGTAGCCAAACCCTTACTGTGGCTACTTTCGCTGACGACACTGCTGCAATGGCTAGATCAGAATGCATTTATGAGGCTACAGACATTCTGCAGGGGTACCTCAAAAAGTTTGAAAATTGGGCTTGCAGGTGGAACATCAGCATTAACCCCGACAAATGCGCGCTAGTAACATACACCCTGAAATAAGAAAGCTGCCCTGGGGTATTCCTACATGGAATTCTAATCAATCAACAAAGGGAACATCAATACCTTGCCATTACCATTGACTCAAGACTAACGTTCAAAAGCCACATCAAGAACATCACCGATCAGCTGACAGCAAGGGCTCGGAAAATGTACTGGTTGTTAAACGCCAAGAACAACAAGAACAAGAATGCTCAAAAACAAAGTTCTAATTTACAAGACAATCATGGCCCCAGTATGGAAGTACGGCATTCAAATTTATGGCATTGCTGCAAAAACACATATAAGACAGATAGGAACTCTACAAAACAAGCTGCTGCGCTCAATCTCAGGAGCTGAGTGGTTTATCAGAAACCAGGACTTAGCCAGAGACCTTGGTGTCCCCCTCGTTGGCGATGTTATCAATGTCCAATACGAGAATACATCACAAAGCTCGGGACTCACCCCAACGCACTGGCGAGGAGACTCGCCAGAACCTCACACAGACGACGGCTGCGACGGATCCGTCCAATCGACCTACCATACAGGAGGATCTAATGGCCTGGTCGATAACCTCTTTCCGGTAGGGTCATTGCCCCGAATACAGATTAATAAGTTAGAGTTCAGGATGAAGCTGAGAAGTGACTCACCCCTTACGTTTGTGTCCGAGCTCCCCCATTGGGTGTGGTGAGCTTTGGGATCGCAGCCTATTATCAGGCCTACGCCTGACATCTCGCTATCGCTGGCTAGCTTGCGAACGAGGTCACTTGGAGGATCGCATTCCTCGTGAGACATATAGGACGACATCAGTCTAAGATGCGACCCATGCAGCTCTAGGCTTACAGCCGTGTTGTCGCCATTGCTAAAGTTATAGAGCAGAGCAATTAAACATTTTTTGCGCCGATTAACAGTGTTTTTTTTTCGTTGCTTTTCGTAAGTACATTAGCCGCTCTCAGCTTTTGTTGTTCTATCACTCTCTCCCTATAACCCAAATATAAATAACTGTTCTTTCTCTCTCGCTCTTGATACTTTCCGTGCAGTAGCGCTCTCTCTCTCTTATTGCAGCTGCTGCAACCGCTCTCCTCTCTCCGCTCAGTTTGTACTGATTCCGCTTTAAGCGTTTGCCTGGCACACTGGTCTGATTTCTATTTGTTTTGAAATACATTTTTTTTCTCTATTGTATTTAAAATGGAATCCCCTTTTATTTGTACCAAAAAAACTGGCAAACAGGAGGTCACCCATGCTCAGCCGAGTATCCCCTGATATCTCTGCGGAAAAGTAGTGTACGCAAAGTGCGCTGGGTACTCAGGCCTCGTGGGTGATTCAAATTCCAAACACAATGGCTTGTTCTACTGTTGTGAGGCATGCCGTGGGGCTCACGTAGAGATGGCCAGGTTTATGAGGCAGACGCGGAATGGCTTTAAGGAGCTGACCGTGGGCTTTAAAAAGAAGTACGATCAGCTCCTAGCCATGGAGTCTCAGTTTAGCAGTTTGCAACTACTGCCGAATTTATCACTTCAGAGAACGCACAACCATAAATTTCCGTAGCGTCCGTGTCCGTCGAGTCCGCCAACAATCTAAATATCCTGTCCACTTCGATCCCACCAACAAACATACGACCCGGACCACCGGGTATTGCCATCAATTGCCTGTGGTGCCAAACCCAAGATTGGAGGTGATCCCACCTAAAGACAAGTTTTTGTCTCACGGCTTGCCCCTTACTCCACTATTGGTGACGTTACTGCTTTTATTCAAAGCAATATAAAAGCCGTCAGTTTAAAGGTGGAGAATTTTAACTTCTTTTATACCATGGAGGTAGCTTCATTCAAAATAGGCGTCTCCCCGACTCAATTTGACACCATTTGCTCTGCCAAATTTTCACCAGAGAACATGGTGGTAAAGGAGTTTAAGGCAAAGAAGAAGAATAGGGCCCCAATAACTTATACTAATCAGGACAGTGCTTCATCCTCATCTTCCCAGTCTAATTCCACCCGTCAAAAAAACTAACTTCCTCTCTCTTAATCACCTACCAGAATGTAAGATGCTTGCGTAGTAAGCTCAGCACTCTGTATCGGGATAGCGTCGCTTCCCATGTAATTGTGTTCACCGAGACCTGATTAAAACCGGAAATTCTAAGTTCTGAAGTTTTGGCAGGTCGGTACACAACCTTTAGGAATGACCGTTCGTCTCGACGTGCAGGTGGGGTTCTGATTGCAGTGGACTCTAACCTCACGTCAAAAAATTTTACAGTCCAGATTCAACAAGAACTTGAATTCCTGTGTATAAAACTGATTCTTCCCGCTTTTTCAGTCTTTATTACATGCTCGTATAAGAAGGTGGAATTCTTCGGATATCTCAATTTACGAGCAGCACTTGTCCGCTATAAATACTGTTTCCTCCTCGTTATCTGATAAAGATCATATGATAGTATTCAATTTGCCAGGAACTGTTTGGTCTTCGGTAAACGAGTCTAATAACCTAGTGCCCATGTCACGACATGACTTTATAGACGGCTTGCTTGACTTATCCCTGTCGCAAGTCAACCATGTGAAAAATTCCTTGCGTCGATTGCTTGATCTGTGCTTTGTAACGGATCCGAACATAGCGTTGTTAACCCGAGTCTCTCCGCTCCTTATACCTAAAGACGCCTACCATCCTACATTTGAAGTGTCGCTCGATATAGGACTAACAGCATTGGATCGGTCGGGTAGGCTACCTCGATGTCCGCTGCACTGATGTGCACTGATGTTACGATATGCACAAACTTTTGCTACGATGCACTTGACTCACTTTTTGAGTCTTGTGTCCCACTTTCCTGTCCTATTAGATTTGGGAAGCCCCCTTGGTTTACCAAAGAGTTATACAGTCTAAAAAACTTAAAAATCAAGACTTTGCAAAAATATCAAGAAGTTGGCTCTCCTTCTTCTCTCTCTCGCTATGTATGGGCTCGGTCAAACTTTTCAGTTCTTAATTTCCAGTGCTATAAGAACTACCTATCTAGATGCAGGATACGTTTTTCTCAGGACCCTAAGCAGTTTTACAGCTTCGTAAAAAGTAAGCGTAAAACGTCCGCACATCCATCCTCGCTATCATTTCTTAACACGGCGGCAAATAATGATCAGGCGATTGCCGATCTTTTTGCCCAATTCTTTCAAAAAATTTATTCTCAGGAATGCTATTCCCGTCAGCCGTACCCATACGGTATACCGAGGTCGAACGACATCTTCAGTCCTTTGTTAAATAAAAGCTCTCTGCTTCATGATCTCCGAAAAGTTAAGCCGGTGTTTTCACCGGGTCCGGACGGAGTTCCCGGCTGTGTTCTTGGGTACTGCGCCGAGTCTCTGTGTGGACCGTTGCTCAAACTATTCAGTCTGTCCATTAACTCTTCATGCTTCCCGTCGATTTGGGAGGAGTCGTTTATAATTCCTCTCCATAAGAAAGGTAGTTAGTCCGACGCGAAGAACTACAGAGGTATATCTAAGTTATCCGCTATTCCTAAAGTGTTTGAGAAAATTTTAACTCCGCACCTGCAGCATCTTTGCAGATCACTTATATCTCCTGCCAAGCATGGATTTATAAGGCGGAGATCAACAACCACGAATTTATTGGAGTTCACCTCCTTCATTATTAAAGGCTTCCAAGGTAATCTACAGACGGATGTCATTCACACAGATTTCAGTAAAGCATTCGACAAAAAAAAGCACAAAAACTTGACCTTTTAGGGTTTCCACCCAATCTCTTGAGATGGATTTCTAGCTACCTTTGTTCCAGGTCCCAAAGAGGCCTCTTCAAAAACTCCCTATCTTCACCAGTTATGGTTACTTCGGGCGTACCACAGTGCAGCCATCTAGGCCCCCTATTTTTTACACTCTTTATAAATGACCTGCCTTCGGTATTAACATACTCTCGAGTACTTATGTATGCGGATGATGTTAAGCTGTGTGTCCAGTACAAGGATGGTTTATCTCAATCCAGGTTGCAATCCGATCTTAATAGCTTTCAGTCATGGTGTTGTGCAAATTTGTATACCTTAATGCTTCGAAATGTAAAGTAATGAGATTTCATCGCTCCAGCGCGTTTCTGGCTCCTTACGCCCTAGGCGGGGGTTCTCTTGAGAGAATTACCCTAGTTGATAATCTTGGTGTTCTTTTAGGTCCCAAGTTGCATTTTTCTGAATACATTTCTACCTTGGTAAATAAGGCCCAATATAACAAAGACTCTATATCGCTTGCTCGTCCAAGTTTAGAATATGGTTCTTGTGTATGGTGCCCTCAGTACGAAGTACACCAGGACCGTATAGAATCAGTACAGAAAAACTTTTTAGTTTTCGCTCTACGCGGCCTCAACTGGGATGCAAGTGTGAGACTGCCGTCTTACACTAATAGATTGCTTTTAATAAACCTTCCATCCTTAGTTAACCGTAGAAAGATGCTTGGTGTGATTTTTGTGCTCAACTTGATCAAGGGTGACGTAGATAGCCCTGAGTTGTTGAGCCGCATAAACTTCAATATTCCTATTAGAAACACTAAAAACTATATACCGTTGTTCCTTCCGATTTGCAGATCGAATTATTCCTTGCATGAACCTTTTAGAGTTTTATGCTCGGATTATAATTCCCTCTACCATATCATATCTACAACTAATTCCCTTCCTCTTCTTAAATCACTATTACTCACATACCTTTCTCGTAGTTAGAAATTGTAAATTGAGTACGATAGTTTTAATGCATGCTTAATTCCTTTAGTAAGATTATTTCTAATTTTCCTCGAATATTAGTCTAACATCTATCTTTCCTGCATGATCGCGATCGGTTCGGTTAACGAGTCGCGCGTTTTGCGGCAGCGCCCCTCGGTTGGTTGGGTGGGGGCTGCGTTTCGGCCTTTGATTCGCGCGTAACAGCATTCGGCTGATGTCCCAAGGGCCACTTGATGGTGCAGTCATTGCACGTCAACGTCCAAACATATACAAATATTTAGGTGTTTTCTGGCAAGAATGCAGGCACGAATTTGACTTTTTTTTTGGATTACAATCAGCTTGTACTCCTTCGTCGCTAGTCCACAGACCTTTTCTCCTACTATCCAAGGCTCCTGGACTAGGACTATTTCGGCTCCGCTCTCGATCAAGCGGAGTATGAGGGAATCAGATGCTGCTTTACTGTGGTGGAGATTTATCTGTAGGAGTCTCAGAGACATCTTCCAGAATCCCCACCACTGTGATGTCGGCGTCTCAGTCGTCAGATACTTCCTCGCGACACATCGCCTCAAAATCGAGCAGTAGCTCTGCATGGGATGAAAAACCTTCTTTGGCCTACTCCAGCTCGTTGTCGGGTGCTTCGATCTCCGAGGCAACGTCCTGCTCGACTGGGTTGTCGACAGGACGGGCCTCGGCCGCTGCGCCCGACTTATACACCTTTATGGCGACCGAGCTGAAACCGAAGTTCAGCTCGCCCTTAGCTGCCTCTATCGGGGCCAGCGACTCCTTGTTGAGTACGAACACAGCCTGGTTCATCAGTCCCTGCGTCGTCTCAACCTTCATTACCTTCCAGTTTGTTGTTGGTAGTCCTGGATTACACCTCTGCAACATTTTGAGGATGCGCTCAGGCTCCTTGAATATAGCCGGCACCCATAGTCTGGCCCGCGGTCTACTGGGCACCTCGCTCCAGCCTACTGCGACGAGCTTCGCCCCAGCGTAGACCTCTCTGATCTGTGCCACCGCTGATTTGTACAGCTTCACGGAGCGCTCGTCTTAACAGGAAATAACTTTTATGTTGCCCTGGAACCACCCCATGTCCTTGCAGACAGGAGGTGGCCCGGGGTCATTTTCGAGGAGCTCGAAGCAGCTTTCGGCCAATGCCGCTTCCACCCACTTCCACTGGCTCCTAGGTATTTTACCCTCCGCGCTGCCCTTGTCAAGAACGCCGATTAGCGTCCCCTCCTTGGCAATCTGCGCGAAGGATATGTTTGGGAGAACTCTAGACCGCTTTGTAGTCGGTCCAGGCATCTCCTGTGAGCGCTGCTTTTTCGGTTGTGGCGCCTGTTGTTGCTCCTTGGTGAAGTCTGGAAACACTGCCGAGGCCCACTTTACCTTATTCAGCCAATCGACTGATGGGCTTGCTGTTTTGCTCGCGTTTTGCCGACGGAGTATTTGCTCTGCATTCCTCTTTTCAGCATACGAGAATTGCCTGGCTTGGGCATATGTCGATGGCAAGTCAGCCCCCGCCACTTTACCAGGAGGTCGGGCAGCCGCACTAACGCTTGCCTTTCCAGGGTGTCAGCTTGCGGTGGTGCTCTCAGAGGTGCTCTCGGGTTCGTACCAACGCCTTCCACCGAGCAGGTCTTTATGCAGGTCTTATTATGCATCCCACGATTTGCAAAGAAAGGATGGTCCGTCCGGGCAGAGATTCACGTTGCTCGGATAAGGCATCACTAGAACAGGGAGCTGAACTCTCCGTTCAGGACTGAGCTAGTTTTTAGACTGGGTCAACAACCAGGCAGACTCTCGGCATGGGTCGAATGACACCTTAGTCCGTACCGGTGTGAGGTGAGTGTGGGGGTTGAGTTGTGGCTAGGTATTGTGTAGGGATAGGAGTGTGTGAGCTACTTATACGAGGCGGCACCACAAGCGCATCGTCAGTGTTGCTGCTTCGCGAACACCCGCTGGCTGTCCGGGACTGCTTATTTTCGGTACTCTCCATATGGATGCCCGCTAATTCGCAGCTGACCTAGGTAGGACGTTCGCTATCCACAACCTGCGACCCGTCCGGTGGCCTCAGCTAGACCCCCTTTGAGCCACCTCACCAGCTCATCAGACCAGAGCCCAGACTATTGCTAATAGTTCTTTTTTGTTTGTTTTTTTTATTGGGTTCCCTTCTTGTGATAATACTGCACCTATTGCTTTGTTTGATGCATCTGTGTTTAGAGTGCATTTTTTATTGTAGTCCGGTTGTAGTAATTCTATATGTGCAATTAAACTATCTTTTAGAATATTAAATGCTTCCACAGCTGTTTCATCCAGCTGTATCAAGGCTTTTTTTGATGCTTTTTTTTAAATCTTCCCATTGACTCCACTTAAATACTTTGTTAGTGGTTTGGCAATTGTCGCATAGCTCCGGACATAGCTACAATACCCTGTTAGTCCTAGGAAACAGCGTAGCTCTCGGACATTTTTCGGAATTGGATATTTCTGTATTGTACCTATTTTTTCCGGGTCTGTTTTAATGACATTATGGGAAAAGATGAACCCCCTTTTTCTGTTCTCATTAGTAAGTAAAATTACCTAATTTTTTTAAAATTTTTAGTTAAATGTTTAGGAGTTGCAACCACAAAAAAAAAAATAGGGTTTTCAATTAAATGTACATTTTTCAAAAATGATTTCTTAAGTTTTTTAATATAATATTGAATCCTAAAAACAAGTTTATATTCAACATAAAGTACTTTTATTAGTGTTTGGAAACTTTTTGCGGAAGTCGTTAACTAACAATAAGAGATACGGTTTTTGTTTTTCATTGGTGGTATGTAATTTGCTATATTCCTCCATTAAGGCTACACCTCGCTCTGCAATATCGTTTACTACTCTTATGCTGCAAGCTACCGCCTTATTACGGTTATAAGCATCATCGTTATTCCAGCTTTCCACGTATATTTCAAAAATTCCGATGACATTCCAGTTAGTTTAAAAAAGGGTACGTGTTGCTTGTAACAAAGTCTTCAAGGTTTTTTTCGAGAATTGATTCAGTCATTAGTGTTGGACGTTTCGAACAATCATACGATACGTCTGTATTTAATGCAGTCACCAATTTCCTTTTCGTATCTAATGTTATACCTTTATCGAAAAAGGATAGCCCAACTAGCTCTTCAGACAAATACCAAAGGTGACGTAGTATTTTTTTTAATGCAACGGTTGCTATAATTAAGTTGATGTTTTCATACAGTTTGAGATCCTTTAAAAGTTGCAAGTCGTTTCCTAGGGCAGAAGAGGCTGACGGTGCTTTATACCAGTGTTTTACATAAATTAAAACAACAAATGTGCAAATTTCTTTAATACCTCTTAGTTCCTTTTTTGACATAGTAATTGATCTCTGAATAGAACGATTTTCAAGGAATAAATGGCTTTAAATCGTTTAAAAATAGCAATGACAGGACCAGAGGATGGCCCCAAAGATAGGTCAACAACCGCTTGAAGAACAATTTCTAGAATATGATGATGAAAGGCCAGCCATGGTAGCTCCTTTCTTAATTTTTTTTCCAGCGGAATACAAGCTCCATTTCGAAGGCCGTGTGGTACATGCGGTTGTATCAAAACACATACACTTTATCTTTTCGTTTAAGCCCCAAGAAGATATTGTTTCGAAAACAGCTTCAGTAGCTGCTTCTTCTGATCCACAGCTAAGTTTCGGGACCGCAATTAGTTGATCGACTAGCTGTCCTGATAGGTATTATTCTATGTATTCTAGGTATTCTATCCACTATTTCGTCACCGCTTATGTCTTCTATCATTTTTCCGTCCCAGTGAACAGTCAATATACATTCTGGCTTAAATTCAGCTTTCAAGCATTCCGCCAATTTTTCCCTATATAATATTCGTTGACGTCGAATAGTATTTGTACTCACGCTATATTGAGATGGATCGCATCCTGTACTTTTGAGTGTCGAAGTTAAAACGCCAGCCGCTTTTCTGTTACTCAGCTTGGCCACATCAAGGCTAACAGCTAATTCATCGCTTACAATTTTCTTTCTTCCCACTTTGGGTCTATGAGGATGCACCTGTTGTGATTCATGAAAGCTGTCTTCGGAGGCATTATTTGATTCCGACGAAAATTAAGAGTCAAGAGCCCATGAATTGGTTTGATTTTGAACGCGCATCTTTTCTCGGTGCTGTAATGGTTTAACTCCTTCTTCTCTGCCCAGTTTTTTAGATATTTTTTTACAATATGTTTTAACATAACATGTTGAAATTTTCGTGTGGGTATGCTTGCTTTTTCCCAAATCAGCAGAATTTTTCGAGATGCAATATCTGCCGAAACATGATTGGTTTCTTTTTTTTCAAGCTTATAGAAGAAAAAGCATTTTAATGCTTCTTGGATTGATAGAAGAATTGTTGGATTTAACGTATCGTTTGTCTCTCCGATTAACCAAACACGTGTTTTACTTCTGGTTGACATGGAGTCATAACATGGAACTGAAATAAGTACATTGCCGAGAATTTTTGTATGAATATAATATAGTCACAACAAAGGGAACATCGGGAACTCACTGTTATAGCCTATTTACACTACAGTGAGTTACCTATCGATAACCGAGTAAACTCAATAACTTAGAACTGTTGTCTACACTATGCCAAGGTTGAGTTGTTGAGTTTTGGCACATGCAATGATGGTGCGATGTATTGATTTGGCGACAAAGTCTGCACAAACTGTGGAGTATTTGGATACAATTTTAAATACACGCATTTGGACCCTGGTATAAAAATTGGCATTTCATTTTCAAGTGCTTCTATTTTATAATAATATTGAATTATAATAGCCGCGATATGGATCTTTTTGGAAGGAGGACGTTGCGAAGAACTCTGATGCCTTTTTTAAGGAAAATTTCCGCATGGAAAGGCGTGCGTTCAACATTCTTGATGGACTGTTGCCCAAACTTCAAAAGAAAGACACTCCTTTTCGACTGACAATCCCTCTGGAGAAGAGAATAGCCATTGCCTAGGATCCTCTGCGGAATATCGTACGGTAGTGAGTCTATTTGCTGTGTTAAAAGCCATTTCATGAACATACATATAAATAAAATATGAAAAAAGTACAATTTTGTTTCATTTATTTGTTTATTTATTTTCAAAAATGCGCCAAAAGTCCAGGAATGCCTGTAAGGCCTTAAGTGACCAAGCAAATCTCGTATCTAGCGATAAAATTGTATTAAAAGTATTGTTTTTAGGAAATATTTGTTTTTTTACCTTTTTTTTCAATACTCACATATGTTTTTGTTGTTTTTTTAGTGGTGATAGTTCCACGATGGGCAGATCAGGTTTGAAATATTCGGAAAATCGGACAAACTCGATTGAAACTCAACCAAAACTCAACTTTTTTGCCACCTCTAGGGCCCCTATGCTTCCCCATGTAAATGAAACTCGAGTTTTGAACAAAACTTAATAACTCAATAACTAAACTGTAGTGTAAACAGGCTATTAACAAAGAAACGATTGTTGAAAATCAGGATATTCAGCGAAGTTTAGTATATTTAGTTAAATTATCAAAAACGTATGCGGGTTTTTGGTTGCCAATAATCAGTTTATGACGATAGTATTATTGTTATCGATATAAATGGATTTCACTGCAGATTCTAATAGATGGCGCAAAACATTGTAAAAATTCTGACCTTTGAACAAACTTTTAAAATTCGGTAGCAACCTCAACAAAAAAGGTTTAAATTGAACGACTTCCTAGAAATTGAGCCTGCCACTAATACATTCTATACTACCATTTTCTCCATCTTTACTACTTATGTCCCTTTAGTCACCCCCTTGAATCCTTCTGTCCCCATTTGGTTCACCCCGAGGTTAATCAACCTGAGGAATTTTAAATCCCACATGTATAAAAAATTTTAAAAATCCGGTTCTCAATCGGACTTCTTTAAGTACTCAATTGGTAAATCTAAATTGTCCCTATTTAATACGTTTTGCTATAATAAATACTTGGCCAAATGCCAAATTCTTCAGGTTTGCTAACTCTAAACGTAACTCTTCTCAATTTCCTTCATCTCTTCACTTAAATGGTAGTTTTGCTGATAATGATTGTAACATTGCGGATCTGTTCGCTTCCTTTTTTCAACGTTGCTACTCTGTCCCCTCAATGAACCTTCCCTCTATTCTGGCCTCCACATCCGTCCATCGTACCAGGTACTCTTATCCTATTCCTCTAAAGAGCTCAAATTGCATCTATTCCCCCTTCATCGATTATAACTGCCTGCTAACCAACTTAAAATCGAGTAAGTTTTCGTTCTCTACTGGCCCGGATTCGGTTCCCAGTGCCGTTCTTAAACGTTGTGCTGATTCTCTTTGCGTGCCCTTCTAAAACTTTTCACCTTGTCACTCGAGTAAGGTGATTTTCCCATCGTCTGGAAGGAGTCCTACATAAATCCTGTCCACAAAAAGGGCTCGAAATCAGATGTTTCTAATTATCGTTGTATATCCAATATATCTGCCATTCCTAAACTCTTCGAAAAAATCATTACCTCTCAGCTGCAGCACTTTTGTAGTTCCTTGTTCTCGGAATCCCAGCCCGGATTTGTAAAACGTCATAAGTTACTTCTAACCTCCTTGAATTCTCCTCCTTCGTAACTATTGGATTTGCTAATCAGTGCAATACTGATGTACTTTACATTGATTTTAGTAAAGCCTTTGACTCAGTTAATCACAATCTCCTTATCCATAAACTATCTCTCCTTGGGTTTCCGACTAATCTTCTCCACTGGACTAATTCTTACCTTTGTAATCGTTCTCAGCGTGTCTGCTTTAACTCCTCTTTCTCTAAACCTGTTCTTGTTACATCGGGTGTACCTCAAGGTAGCCATCTGGGCCCCCTGTTATTTAATTTGTTCATTATTGATCTTCCTTAAGTCTTATCTAACTCGCGTGTCCTTATGTACGCTGACGAAGTTAAGCTATGTTTTTCCTATAATGACCCTACGTCCCCCTTATCTCTGCAATCGGAACTTGACGCTGTTAATACCTGGTGCCTTATTAACGTTCTTCCACTGAACATATCAAAATGTAATATCATTTCCACCGCAGCAAGCCATACCTATTTGACTACTCCATCAATAGCTTTATCTTATAGCGCCAGTTCAAAGTTAATGACCTAGGCATTATCTTTGTTCCAATATCTCCTCCGTCTCAAATAAAGCCAAAGGAGTTCTTGGTTTTGTCAAAAGATGGTCTAAGGAATTTACTGACCCTTACACCACTCAAGTCTTGTACGTTTCTGTGGTCCGGCCTATCTTGGAATATGGTTCCTGTGTCTGGTCACCACATTACCAAAAATTTCAAGATATGCTTGAATCCGTACAGAAACAATTCCTCATCTTTGCTCTCCGTGGACTTAATTGGGACCCTGTGATGCATATCCCTTCCTATGAAAGCAGTCTGCGTTTTATTAACCTCCAATCTCTTAAGTCCCGTAGGATCATTCATGGAGTCTCTCTCTCTACAAGCTTCTGTCTGGTGAGGTTGAATCATCTGCCCTTATCAGTCTTATTAGTTTTGCTGTCCCATCACGTCCGACTAGGCATTACTTTCTTCTCCACCTTCAACTCTGCTTTTCTAACTACTCTTATCAGGAATCTTTCCGTAGCCTTTGCCGAAACTATAACAAATTTTTGTATCTGTTCTACTGTGATAGTAGTTTTA
Organism: Drosophila helvetica; assembly: GCA_963969585.1. NCBI lineage: Eukaryota > Metazoa > Arthropoda > Insecta > Diptera > Drosophilidae > Drosophila > Drosophila helvetica. Next base: position 32,695,884 of record OZ018401.1, on the reverse strand, counting down.
ACGTGGTGAAATATATCCTAATTAATAACTTATTGTAATAATTTTAAATTATATCTTAATTTTATCTTTTGAATACGCGTGGTCCCACGTTGGGCGCCAATTAAACATTCGCGGTGGCGATTTGTGTTTTTAAAAAGTGAAATTATTTAACTTTATTTCACAAAACTTATTGAGCTTTACAAGACCTAAAGAATTTTAGGTTCGAGGTAAGTTGTTCAACCGGATAGGTATCGGTGCGATTTTGGCGATTTTAGTTTTAGGTAAACTTTTCCGTTCTGATCCAAGATCAAGACTCACTCTACTGATTCCATCTCTACATCATGAAACCCCAATGGTTCTCTGCTCGATATCGATATAATTTTCCTAAAAACAAACGGACTGACTGATTTGGTCATCCAGACCTAGAATAGTGAAATATCAAAAATGCAGAATCTGCAGAAAGCCGAGTGTTCAATTGTTTTATAAATTGTTTATAAATTATGTGGGAGCCAAAGATTGAAATCCAAAAATCAAGATTGAATCTGGGGACACCAAAGATTGTTTATAACTCGTATAAGGGAACAATGTAATTGGGTAAGTTAACTTACATGAATTATTTATGAAAAACGATTTTTTTTTGGTAGAGTCCCGATTCTAAATCAACCGCGAGAAATACTTTGCCTTCCCCAAATTGGAAAGAATTATAGAAGGATCCTGCATGGGGAAACTGTCTGGTATTGTATTATCATTTAATTTTTTGAAATCTATTACTAACCTATGTTTAGAAGTTCCATCTTCATTTACTCCTTTTTTGGTACAACTATCACTGGCGAATTATATGGGCTCCTATTAGGTCTAATTATACCATCGTCTAACATTTTACTTTTGTATTTCATTATTAACGAAATCATTAACCGAATAAGCATATAGATATTGCTTACTATATACCGGCCTATCATGTTCAGTATTTATTTCTCCTTTTATATCCGTTCTAAACGGTAGCTGCAAATCTATATTTGCATGGTCCTCTCGGATTATATATATAATTTATTCCCTGAGTTTATCTCAATTTTCCGCTTCCTGAGTGAATGTGTTATTCAATTTTTCGATTCAGCATTTATATGTTTATATAAGTCGGATATTTCTACGACGGCATGTTCAGGATATTTGCATCCCAAACTATTTGCTTTTGTATTGACGAATTGTTCTACATCGGCGTGCTCAGGATTTATTGATCCCAAGCTACATATACTCTTTTTGTCGGATACTTAAACGACGGCATGCTCAGGATTTTTAATCCCAAACTATTTATTTTTGTGTTGACGGATAATTCTACGTCGGCATGCGCAGGATTTCTTAATCCCAAGCTATATAAACTTATTTCTACCTGTACTGAATCGGTTCTTTCTGCCTTTCCTTCTTTAAAATATTTTTTTATTATAAATTCTTTTAACGGAAGGATAATTATCCCTTCTGTAAGGGTTATTTTTTTTAGTGAAACGGTCTCATCGAAAATGATCTGCTCTTCGTTATTATTATATCTTAAAATTCCCTTTTCGGTATCAATTACCGCTCCTTTCTTTTTTAGTAGAGTAGTAAATCTGTTTCCAAACCCTCTATTTCGTAAAATACTTGTTTTGTATTTAATATAGTTATTATATGAAAATATTTGATTATCGAAAACCCATTTACAGTGGCAGCCTTCTTATAAATTACCAGTTCTTTTGTATTCTTCTAAATGCCTTTTTTATGTAACAGGACGTTGCTCCCGTATCTTTTAAGACCCTTACATTTTTATTTAATTTTTTTGTCTGTTCTTATTAAGTAGGGCAGACCTACTTCGGAGGCTTCGGAATACAAGCTCCATTTCGAAGGCCGTGTGGTACATGCGGTTGTATCAAAACACATACACTTTATCTTTTCGTTTAAGCCCCAAGAAGATATTGTTTCGAAAACAGCTTCAGTAGCTGCTTCTTCTGATCCACAGCTAAGTTTCGGGACCGCAATTAGTTGATCGACTAGCTGTCCTGATAGGTATTATTCTATGTATTCTAGGTATTCTATCCACTATTTCGTCACCGCTTATGTCTTCTATCATTTTTCCGTCCCAGTGAACAGTCAATATACATTCTGGCTTAAATTCAGCTTTCAAGCATTCCGCCAATTTTTCCCTATATAATATTCGTTGACGTCGAATAGTATTTGTACTCACGCTATATTGAGATGGATCGCATCCTGTACTTTTGAGTGTCGAAGTTAAAACGCCAGCCGCTTTTCTGTTACTCAGCTTGGCCACATCAAGGCTAACAGCTAATTCATCGCTTACAATTTTCTTTCTTCCCACTTTGGGTCTATGAGGATGCACCTGTTGTGATTCATGAAAGCTGTCTTCGGAGGCATTATTTGATTCCGACGAAAATTAAGAGTCAAGAGCCCATGAATTGGTTTGATTTTGAACGCGCATCTTTTCTCGGTGCTGTAATGGTTTAACTCCTTCTTCTCTGCCCAGTTTTTTAGATATTTTTTTACAATATGTTTTAACATAACATGTTGAAATTTTCGTGTGGGTATGCTTGCTTTTTCCCAAATCAGCAGAATTTTTCGAGATGCAATATCTGCCGAAACATGATTGGTTTCTTTTTTTTCAAGCTTATAGAAGAAAAAGCATTTTAATGCTTCTTGGATTGATAGAAGAATTGTTGGATTTAACGTATCGTTTGTCTCTCCGATTAACCAAACACGTGTTTTACTTCTGGTTGACATGGAGTCATAACATGGAACTGAAATAAGTACATTGCCGAGAATTTTTGTATGAATATAATATAGTCACAACAAAGGGAACATCGGGAACTCACTGTTATAGCCTATTTACACTACAGTGAGTTACCTATCGATAACCGAGTAAACTCAATAACTTAGAACTGTTGTCTACACTATGCCAAGGTTGAGTTGTTGAGTTTTGGCAGATGCAATGATGGTGCGATGTATTGATTTGGCGACAAAGTCTGCACAAACTGTGGAGTATTTGGATACAATTTTAAATACACGCATTTGGACCCTGGTATAAAAATTGGCATTTCATTTTCAAGTGCTTCTATTTTATAATAATATTGAATTATAATAGCCGCGATATGGATCTTTTTGGAAGGAGGACGTTGCGAAGAACTCTGATGCCTTTTTTAAGGAAAATTTCCGCATGGAAAGGCGTGCGTTCAACATTCTTGATGGACTGTTGCCCAAACTTCAAAAGAAAGACACTCCTTTTCGACTGACAATCCCTCTGGAGAAGAGAATAGCCATTGCCTAGGATCCTCTGCGGAATATCGTACGGTAGTGAGTCTATTTGCTGTGTTAAAAGCCATTTCATGAACATACATATAAATAAAATATGAAAAAAGTACAATTTTGTTTCATTTATTTGTTTATTTATTTTCAAAAATGCGCCAAAAGTCCAGGAATGCCTGTAAGGCCTTAAGTGACCAAGCAAATCTCGTATCTAGCGATAAAATTGTATTAAAAGTATTGTTTTTAGGAAATATTTGTTTTTTTACCTTTTTTTTCAATACTCACATATGTTTTTGTTGTTTTTTTAGTGGTGATAGTTCCACGATGGGCAGATCAGGTTTGAAATATTCGGAAAATCGGACAAACTCGATTGAAACTCAACCAAAACTCAACTTTTTTGCCACCTCTAGGGCCCCTATGCTTCCCCATGTAAATGAAACTCGAGTTTTGAACAAAACTTAATAACTCAATAACTAAACTGTAGTGTAAACAGGCTATTAACAAAGAAACGATTGTTGAAAATCAGGATATTCAGCGAAGTTTAGTATATTTAGTTAAATTATCAAAAACGTATGCGGGTTTTTGGTTGCCAATAATCAGTTTATGACGATAGTATTATTGTTATCGATATAAATGGATTTCACTGCAGATTCTAATAGATGGCGCAAAACATTGTAAAAATTCTGACCTTTGAACAAACTTTTAAAATTCGGTAGCAACCTCAACAAAAAAGGTTTAAATTGAACGACTTCCTAGAAATTGAGCCTGCCACTAATACATTCTATACTACCATTTTCTCCATCTTTACTACTTATGTCCCTTTAGTCACCCCCTTGAATCCTTCTGTCCCCATTTGGTTCACCCCGAGGTTAATCAACCTGAGGAATTTTAAATCCCACATGTATAAAAAATTTTAAAAATCCGGTTCTCAATCGGACTTCTTTAAGTACTCAATTGGTAAATCTAAATTGTCCCTATTTAATACGTTTTGCTATAATAAATACTTGGCCAAATGCCAAATTCTTCAGGTTTGCTAACTCTAAACGTAACTCTTCTCAATTTCCTTCATCTCTTCACTTAAATGGTAGTTTTGCTGATAATGATTGTAACATTGCGGATCTGTTCGCTTCCTTTTTTCAACGTTGCTACTCTGTCCCCTCAATGAACCTTCCCTCTATTCTGGCCTCCACATCCGTCCATCGTACCAGGTACTCTTATCCTATTCCTCTAAAGAGCTCAAATTGCATCTATTCCCCCTTCATCGATTATAACTGCCTGCTAACCAACTTAAAATCGAGTAAGTTTTCGTTCTCTACTGGCCCGGATTCGGTTCCCAGTGCAGTTCTTAAACGTTGTGCTGATTCTCTTTGCGTGCCCTTCTAAAACTTTTCACCTTGTCACTCGAGTAAGGTGATTTTCCCATCGTCTGGAAGGAGTCCTACATAAATCCTGTCCACAAAAAGGGCTCGAAATCAGATGTTTCTAATTATCGTTGTATATCCAATATATCTGCCATTCCTAAACTCTTCGAAAAAATCATTACCTCTCAGCTGCAGCACTTTTGTAGTTCCTTGTTCTCGGAATCCCAGCACGGATTTGTAAAACGTCATAAGTTACTTCTAACCTCCTTGAATTCTCCTCCTTCGTAACTATTGGATTTGCTAATCAGTGCAATACTGATGTACTTTACATTGATTTTAGTAAAGCCTTTGACTCAGTTAATCACAATCTCCTTATCCATAAACTATCTCTCCTTGGGTTTCCGACTAATCTTCTCCACTGGACTAATTCTTACCTTTGTAATCGTTCTCAGCGTGTCTGCTTTAACTCCTCTTTCTCTAAACCTGTTCTTGTTACATCGGGTGTACCTCAAGGTAGCCATCTGGGCCCCCTGTTATTTAATTTGTTCATTATTGATCTTCCTTAAGTCTTATCTAACTCGCGTGTCCTTATGTACGCTGACGAAGTTAAGCTATGTTTTTCCTATAATGACCCTACGTCCCCCTTATCTCTGCAATCGGAACTTGACGCTGTTAATACCTGGTGCCTTATTAACGTTCTTCCACTGAACATATCAAAATGTAATATCATTTCCACCGCAGCAAGCCATACCTATTTGACTACTCCATCAATAGCTTTATCTTATAGCGCCAGTTCAAAGTTAATGACCTAGGCATTATCTTTGTTCCAATATCTCCTCCGTCTCAAATAAAGCCAAAGGAGTTCTTGGTTTTGTCAAAAGATGGTCTAAGGAATTTACTGACCCTTACACCACTCAAGTCTTGTACGTTTCTGTGGTCCGGCCTATCTTGGAATATGGTTCCTGTGTCTGGTCACCACATTACCAAAAATTTCAAGATATGCTTGAATCCGTACAGAAACAATTCCTCATCTTTGCTCTCCGTGGACTTAATTGGGACCCTGTGATGCATATCCCTTCCTATGAAAGCAGTCTGCGTTTTATTAACCTCCAATCTCTTAAGTCCCGTAGGATCATTCATGGAGTCTCTCTCTCTACAAGCTTCTGTCTGGTGAGGTTGAATCATCTGCCCTTATCAGTCTTATTAGTTTTGCTGTCCCATCACGTCCGACTAGGCATTACTTTCTTCTCCACCTTCAACTCTGCTTTTCTAACTACTCTTATCAGGAATCTTTCCGTAGCCTTTGCCGAAACTATAACAAATTTTTGTATCTGTTCTACTGTGATAGTAGTTTTAACGTGGTGAAATATATCCTAATTAATAACTTATTGTAATAATTTTAAATTATATCTTAATTTTATCTTTTGAATACGCGTGGTCCCACGTTGGGCGCCAATTAAACATTCGCGGTGGCGATTTGTGTTTTTAAAAAGTGAAATTATTTAACTTTATTTCACAAAACTTATTGAGCTTTACAAGACCTAAAGAATTTTAGGTTCGAGGTAAGTTGTTCAACCGGATAGGTATCGGTGCGATTTTGGCGATTTTAGTTTTAGGTAAACTTTTCCGTTCTGATCCAAGATCAAGACTCACTCTACTGATTCCATCTCTACATCATGAAACCCCAATGGTTCTCTGCTCGATATCGATATAATTTTCCTAAAAACAAACGGACTGACTGATTTGGTCATCCAGACCTAGAATAGTGAAATATCAAAAATGCAGAATCTGCAGAAAGCCGAGTGTTCAATTGTTTTATAAATTGTTTATAAATTATGTGGGAGCCAAAGATTGAAATCCAAAAATCAAGATTGAATCTGGGGACACCAAAGATTGTTTATAACTCGTATAAGGGAACAATGTAATTGGGTAAGTTAACTTACATGAATTATTTATGAAAAACGATTTTTTTTTGGTAGAGTCCCGATTCTAAATCAACCGCGAGAAATACTTTGCCTTCCCCAAATTGGAAAGAATTATAGAAGGATCCTGCATGGGGAAACTGTCTGGTATTGTATTATCATTTAATTTTTTGAAATCTATTACTAACCTATGTTTAGAAGTTCCATCTTCATTTACTCCTTTTTTGGTACAACTATCACTGGCGAATTATATGGGCTCCTATTAGGTCTAATTATACCATCGTCTAACATTTTACTTTTGTATTTCATTATTAACGAAATCATTAACCGAATAAGCATATAGATATTGCTTACTATATACCGGCCTATCATGTTCAGTATTTATTTCTCCTTTTATATCCGTTCTAAACGGTAGCTGCAAATCTATATTTGCATGGTCCTCTCGGATTATATATATAATTTATTCCCTGAGTTTATCTCAATTTTCCGCTTCCTGAGTGAATGTGTTATTCAATTTTTCGATTCAGCATTTATATGTTTATATAAGTCGGATATTTCTACGACGGCATGTTCAGGATATTTGCATCCCAAACTATTTGCTTTTGTATTGACGAATTGTTCTACATCGGCGTGCTCAGGATTTATTGATCCCAAGCTACATATACTCTTTTTGTCGGATACTTAAACGACGGCATGCTCAGGATTTTTAATCCCAAACTATTTATTTTTGTGTTGACGGATAATTCTACGTCGGCATGCGCAGGATTTCTTAATCCCAAGCTATATAAACTTATTTCTACCTGTACTGAATCGGTTCTTTCTGCCTTTCCTTCTTTAAAATATTTTTTTATTATAAATTCTTTTAACGGAAGGATAATTATCCCTTCTGTAAGGGTTATTTTTTTTAGTGAAACGGTCTCATCGAAAATGATCTGCTCTTCGTTATTATTATATCTTAAAATTCCCTTTTCGGTATCAATTACCGCTCCTTTCTTTTTTAGTAGAGTAGTAAATCTGTTTCCAAACCCTCTATTTCGTAAAATACTTGTTTTGTATTTAATATAGTTATTATATGAAAATATTTGATTATCGAAAACCCATTTACAGTGGCAGCCTTCTTATAAATTACCAGTTCTTTTGTATTCTTCTAAATGCCTTTTTTATGTAACAGGACGTTGCTCCCGTATCTTTTAAGACCCTTACATTTTTATTTAATTTTTTTGTCTGTTCTTATTAAGTAGGGCAGACCTACTTCGGAGGCTTCGGAATACAAGCTCCATTTCGAAGGCCGTGTGGTACATGCGGTTGTATCAAAACACATACACTTTATCTTTTCGTTTAAGCCCCAAGAAGATATTGTTTCGAAAACAGCTTCAGTAGCTGCTTCTTCTGATCCACAGCTAAGTTTCGGGACCGCAATTAGTTGATCGACTAGCTGTCCTGATAGGTATTATTCTATGTATTCTAGGTATTCTATCCACTATTTCGTCACCGCTTATGTCTTCTATCATTTTTCCGTCCCAGTGAACAGTCAATATACATTCTGGCTTAAATTCAGCTTTCAAGCATTCCGCCAATTTTTCCCTATATAATATTCGTTGACGTCGAATAGTATTTGTACTCACGCTATATTGAGATGGATCGCATCCTGTACTTTTGAGTGTCGAAGTTAAAACGCCAGCCGCTTTTCTGTTACTCAGCTTGGCCACATCAAGGCTAACAGCTAATTCATCGCTTACAATTTTCTTTCTTCCCACTTTGGGTCTATGAGGATGCACCTGTTGTGATTCATGAAAGCTGTCTTCGGAGGCATTATTTGATTCCGACGAAAATTAAGAGTCAAGAGCCCATGAATTGGTTTGATTTTGAACGCGCATCTTTTCTCGGTGCTGTAATGGTTTAACTCCTTCTTCTCTGCCCAGTTTTTTAGATATTTTTTTACAATATGTTTTAACATAACATGTTGAAATTTTCGTGTGGGTATGCTTGCTTTTTCCCAAATCAGCAGAATTTTTCGAGATGCAATATCTGCCGAAACATGATTGGTTTCTTTTTTTTCAAGCTTATAGAAGAAAAAGCATTTTAATGCTTCTTGGATTGATAGAAGAATTGTTGGATTTAACGTATCGTTTGTCTCTCCGATTAACCAAACACGTGTTTTACTTCTGGTTGACATGGAGTCATAACATGGAACTGAAATAAGTACATTGCCGAGAATTTTTGTATGAATATAATATAGTCACAACAAAGGGAACATCGGGAACTCACTGTTATAGCCTATTTACACTACAGTGAGTTACCTATCGATAACCGAGTAAACTCAATAACTTAGAACTGTTGTCTACACTATGCCAAGGTTGAGTTGTTGAGTTTTGGCAGATGCAATGATGGTGCGATGTATTGATTTGGCGACAAAGTCTGCACAAACTGTGGAGTATTTGGATACAATTTTAAATACACGCATTTGGACCCTGGTATAAAAATTGGCATTTCATTTTCAAGTGCTTCTATTTTATAATAATATTGAATTATAATAGCCGCGATATGGATCTTTTTGGAAGGAGGACGTTGCGAAGAACTCTGATGCCTTTTTTAAGGAAAATTTCCGCATGGAAAGGCGTGCGTTCAACATTCTTGATGGACTGTTGCCCAAACTTCAAAAGAAAGACACTCCTTTTCGACTGACAATCCCTCTGGAGAAGAGAATAGCCATTGCCTAGGATCCTCTGCGGAATATCGTACGGTAGTGAGTCTATTTGCTGTGTTAAAAGCCATTTCATGAACATACATATAAATAAAATATGAAAAAAGTACAATTTTGTTTCATTTATTTGTTTATTTATTTTCAAAAATGCGCCAAAAGTCCAGGAATGCCTGTAAGGCCTTAAGTGACCAAGCAAATCTCGTATCTAGCGATAAAATTGTATTAAAAGTATTGTTTTTAGGAAATATTTGTTTTTTTACCTTTTTTTTCAATACTCACATATGTTTTTGTTGTTTTTTTAGTGGTGATAGTTCCACGATGGGCAGATCAGGTTTGAAATATTCGGAAAATCGGACAAACTCGATTGAAACTCAACCAAAACTCAACTTTTTTGCCACCTCTAGGGCCCCTATGCTTCCCCATGTAAATGAAACTCGAGTTTTGAACAAAACTTAATAACTCAATAACTAAACTGTAGTGTAAACAGGCTATTAACAAAGAAACGATTGTTGAAAATCAGGATATTCAGCGAAGTTTAGTATATTTAGTTAAATTATCAAAAACGTATGCGGGTTTTTGGTTGCCAATAATCAGTTTATGACGATAGTATTATTGTTATCGATATAAATGGATTTCACTGCAGATTCTAATAGATGGCGCAAAACATTGTAAAAATTCTGACCTTTGAACAAACTTTTAAAATTCGGTAGCAACCTCAACAAAAAAGGTTTAAATTGAACGACTTCCTAGAAATTGAGCCTGCCACTAATACATTCTATACTACCATTTTCTCCATCTTTACTACTTATGTCCCTTTAGTCACCCCCTTGAATCCTTCTGTCCCCATTTGGTTCACCCCGAGGTTAATCAACCTGAGGAATTTTAAATCCCACATGTATAAAAAATTTTAAAAATCCGGTTCTCAATCGGACTTCTTTAAGTACTCAATTGGTAAATCTAAATTGTCCCTATTTAATACGTTTTGCTATAATAAATACTTGGCCAAATGCCAAATTCTTCAGGTTTGCTAACTCTAAACGTAACTCTTCTCAATTTCCTTCATCTCTTCACTTAAATGGTAGTTTTGCTGATAATGATTGTAACATTGCGGATCTGTTCGCTTCCTTTTTTCAACGTTGCTACTCTGTCCCCTCAATGAACCTTCCCTCTATTCTGGCCTCCACATCCGTCCATCGTACCAGGTACTCTTATCCTATTCCTCTAAAGAGCTCAAATTGCATCTACTCCCCCTTCATCGATTATAACTGCCTGCTAACCAACTTAAAATCGAGTAAGTTTTCGTTCTCTACTGGCCCGGATTCGGTTCCCAGTGCCGTTCTTAAACGTTGTGCTGATTCTCTTTGCGTGCCCTTCTAAAACTTTTCACCTTGTCACTCGAGTTAGGTGATTTTCCCATCGTCTGGAAGGAGTCCTACATAAATCCTGTCCACAAAAAGGGCTCGAAATCAGATGTTTCTAATTATCGTTGTATATCCAATATATCTGCCATTCCTAAACTCTTCGAAAAAATCATTACCTCTCAGCTGCAGCACTTTTGTAGTTCCTTGTTCTCGGAATCCCAGCACGGATTTGTAAAACGTCATAAGTTACTTCTAACCTCCTTGAATTCTCCTCCTTCGTAACTATTGGATTTGCTAATCAGTGCAATACTGATGTACTTTACATTGATTTTAGTAAAGCCTTTGACTCAGTTAATCACAATCTCCTTATCCATAAACTATCTCTCCTTGGGTTTCCGACTAATCTTCTCCACTGGACTAATTCTTACCTTTGTAATCGTTCTCAGCGTGTCTGCTTTAACTCCTCTTTCTCTAAACCTGTTCTTGTTACATCGGGTGTACCTCAAGGTAGCCATCTGGGCCCCCTGTTATTTAATTTGTTCATTATTGATCTTCCTTAAGTCTTATCTAACTCGCGTGTCCTTATGTACGCTGACGAAGTTAAGCTATGTTTTTCCTATAATGACCCTACGTCCCCCTTATCTCTGCAATCGGAACTTGACGCTGTTAATACCTGGTGCCTTTTTTAACGTTCTTCCACTGAACATATCAAAATGTAATATCATTTCCACCGCAGCAAGCCATACCTATTTGACTACTCCATCAATAGCTTTATCTTATAGCGCCAGTTCAAAGTTAATGACCTAGGCATTATCTTTGTTCCAATATCTCCTCCGTCTCAAATAAAGCCAAAGGAGTTCTTGGTTTTGTCAAAAGATGGTCTAAGGAATTTACTGACCCTTACACCACTCAAGTCTTGTACGTTTCTGTGGTCCGGCCTATCTTGGAATATGGTTCCTGTGTCTGGTCACCACATTACCAAAAATTTCAAGATATGCTTGAATCCGTACAGAAACAATTCCTCATCTTTGCTCTCCGTGGACTTAATTGGGACCCTGTGATGCATATCCCTTCCTATGAAAGCAGTCCTCCAATCTCTTAAGTCCCGTAGGATCATTCATGGAGTCTCTCTCTCTACAAGCTTCCGTCTGGTGAGGTTGAATCATCTGCCCTTATCAGTCTTATTAGTTTTGCTGTCCCATCACGTCCGACTAGGCATTACTTTCTTCTCCATCTTCAACTCTGCTTTTCTAACTACTCTTATCAGGAATCTTTCCGTAGCCTTTGCCGAAACTATAACAAATTTTTGTATGTGTTCTACTGTGATACTAGTTTTAACGTGGTGAAATATATCCTAATTAATAACTTATTGTAATAATTTTAAATTATATCTTAATTTTATCTTTTGAGTACGCGTGGTCCCACGTTGGGCGCCAATTAAACATTCGCGGTGGCGATTTGTGTTTTTAAAAAGTGAAATTATTTAACTTTATTTCACAAAACTTATTAAGCTTTACAAGACCTAAAGAATTTTAGGTTCGAGGTAAGTTGTTCAACCGGATTGGTATCGGTGCGATTTTGGCGATTTTAGTTTTAGGTAAACTTTTCCGTTCTGATCCAAGATCAAGACTCACTCTACTGATTCCATCTCTACATCATGAAACCCCAATGGTTCTCTGCTCGATATCGATATAATTTTCCTAAAAACAAACGGACTGACTGATTTGGTCATCCAGACCTAGAATAGTGAAATATCAAAAATGCAGAATCTGCAGAAAGCCGAGTGTTCAATTGTTTTATAAATTGTTTATAAATTATGTGGGAGCCAAAGATTGAAATCCAAAAATCAAGATTGAATCTGGGGACACCAAAGATTGTTTATAACTCGTATAAGGGAACAATGTAATTGGGTAAGTTAACTTACATGAATTATTTATGAAAAACGATTTTTTTTTGGTAGAGTCCCGATTCTAAATCAACCGCGAGAAATACTTTGCCTTCCCCAAATTGGAAAGAATTATAGAAGGATCCTGCATGGGGAAACTGTCTGGTATTGTATTATCATTTAATTTTTTGAAATCTATTACTAACCTATGTTTAGAAGTTCCATCTTCATTTACTCCTTTTTTGGTACAACTATCACTGGCGAATTATATGGGCTCCTATTAGGTCTAATTATACCATCGTCTAACATTTTACTTTTGTATTTCATTATTAACGAAATCATTAACCGAATAAGCATATAGATATTGCTTACTATATACCGGCCTATCATGTTCAGTATTTATTTCTCCTTTTATATCCGTTCTAAACGGTAGCTGCAAATCTATATTTGCATGGTCCTCTCGGATTATATATATAATTTATTCCCTGAGTTTATCTCAATTTTCCGCTTCCTGAGTGAATGTGTTATTCAATTTTTCGATTCAGCATTTATATGTTTATATAAGTCGGATATTTCTACGACGGCATGTTCAGGATATTTGCATCCCAAACTATTTGCTTTTGTATTGACGAATTGTTCTACATCGGCGTGCTCAGGATTTATTGATCCCAAGCTACATATACTCTTTTTGTCGGATACTTAAACGACGGCATGCTCAGGATTTTTAATCCCAAACTATTTATTTTTGTGTTGACGGATAATTCTACGTCGGCATGCGCAGGATTTCTTAATCCCAAGCTATATAAACTTATTTCTACCTGTACTGAATCGGTTCTTTCTGCCTTTCCTTCTTTAAAATATTTTTTTATTATAAATTCTTTTAACGGAAGGATAATTATCCCTTCTGTAAGGGTTATTTTTTTTTAGTGAAACGGTCTCATCGAAAATGATCTGCTCTTCGTTATTATTATATCTTAAAATTCCCTTTTCGGTATCAATTACCGCTCCTTTCTTTTTTAGTAGAGTAGTAAATCTGTTTCCAAACCCTCTATTTCGTAAAATACTTGTTTTGTATTTAATATGGTTATTATATGAAAATATTTGATTATCGAAAACCCATTTACAGTGGCAGCCTTCTTATAAATTACCAGTTCTTTTGTATTCTTCTAAATGCCTTTTTTATGTAACAGGACGTTGCTCCCGTATCTTTTAAGACCCTTACATTTTTATTTAATTTTTTTGTCTGTTCTTATTAAGTAGGGCAGACCTACTTCGGAGGCTGATCTAAAAATATTGTTCACCCTCATGGTTTTATTTACCAGTGTTGTCTGATAATAATTACTAGTATTATAATCTCGGTTATAGTTAGTATTATGATTTCCCCTGTAGGGATTATTATTTGGTCGGTTTTGTATCTGCAAAGATTCGTCCACCTCCATTGTTTCGGGGGCCTGATTTTGTTGTCTGTTATTTAGAAAATAAGGTTGTCCCCAAGACATATTATTTTTTTGGAAGTTGTTTTGTTGGGTTATTGAATTGATAGGCAAATTGTGCTCGTCTGTTATCAGCTTGTAGTTCTTGCACCTTTGCCAATGCATTTGGTAGGTCTGGTGGATTTAATGAAAAAAGTAATTCGGAAATACCGCCGTTGAGACCAGTCATGAAAATGCGTAAGGCATTCTCTCTAATTTTGTTATTTCTTTCTTTGGTTACCTCACTGTCCTTACCATAAGTCATGATTGTTTTGTTGATTAACAATGTCATCTTTTTATTAACCTCATTATAAAAGTCTATTAGTGAAAGGTTCCCTTGTCGGAGAACGCTTAATTCTAGTTCTATGATGTATATTGGTCGTTTGTCACTGTACACAAAGTCGAGTCGTGCTCGTATAGCATCAAAGCTTAAAACGGTTCTTGATTCTGTCGACATTTTTAATTTTTGAAAACCGAAATTAAGTTATCCAGTGTTTTTTAGTTTTAAATGTTGTACTCTATAATATTAATATTTTTACTTATATAACTACTTATATTTATTTATCTGTTTCTTAAATTGAGTTTTTTATGATTCTCACGAATTTTTCCGGAAGAGTCATCTTTTTTTTTTGTTAACTTGATAGTCCTTAATATATTCCTTCAAATAACGTTCTTTGGGTTAGCCTGTTGGTCCCTTAGGTCTTCTTTCTGATGGTGTTTGATTTGATTAAAAAATGTTTCTTCAATTTGGATAGTTGATAGCAGCGAGAGTCCTCCCTACAGCTCTTTCTTTGTTTTCGTATGGTTGATTGACTGAATTAATTGATATTGAAACTTTTTGAATTATTTTCACGCGCCGAACCTACCGGTTGGTTATTTATTTTTTTTTTCACTTTTCTTTTTTTTTGTCTTATCACTCCGTCACAACGCGTTCAATTGAAGGATTTATTCCATTTATTAATTGTCCTTCTTTGGGTTCGAGCCCACGCAACACTTTAGTTCTTCGGTGCTTTGATTACGCGTGGCCCCACGTTGCGCGCCAATTAATCATTCGCGGTGGCGATTTGTGTTTATAAAAAGTGAAATTATTTAACTTTATTTCACAAAACTTATTGAGCTTTACAAGACCTAAAGAATTTTAGGATCGAGGTAAATTGTTCAACCGGATAGGTATCGGCGCGATTTTGGCGATTTTAGTTTTGGGTAAACTTTTCCGTTCTGATCCAAGATCAAGACTCACTCTACTGATTCCATCTCTACATCATGAAACCCCAATGGTTCTCTGCTCGATATCGATATAATTTTCCTAAAAACAAACGGACTGACTGATTTGGTCATCCAGACCTAGAATTGTGAAATACCAAAAATTCAGAATCTGCAGAAAGCCGAGTGTTCAATTGTTTACCCAAAGCCGGGTGTGGGCCGAGATTCTTTTTAAATTAAGGCGGGTGTGATAAAAGTTTGTTTTCCACTTTAGGTAGGGTGCGAGAAAAGATTGTTTATAAATTATGTGGGATCCAAAGATTAAAATCCGAAGATCGAGATTGAATCTGGGGACACCAAAGATTGTTTATCATTCGTATATGAGAACAATGTAATTGGGTACGTTAACTTACATGAATCACTCCTGAATCACCTGTCCAGCGGGCGCTGTCGCAGCCCCCATCCCACTTCGCTAATCCTAACGCACACCGTCTCCTTTTCACTCACCACTTGGGCTTGAGACCGGGTTTGATGCTGTTGTTGTGTTTCTTATTTTTGTGTTTTTCTTTTTGTTTGTCGGGAGTTTGCTGTTAAGAGCTTTGGGTTTTCGTAAAGCGAAGTTTTACACTGCTGTAGCACGACTTATCTCTTCGGAGGTTGAAGTTTTACTGCTTTGATGAATTACGTGCAATCCTCGCCTCCAGATCCAAATTATGGCATTGATTTTTGTGGCCCAGTCTATATGACTCTGAAAATTCGAGGAAGTCACATTATAAGTTTTACGTTATTTGTCTGTTTTGCGTCCAAGGCAGTTCATTTAGAAATTTTCTCCAATCTGAATCATCGGAGCCAGTCGCCACTTCAGCGAAATGAAGACAAGGATCGAGGCAGAAGCTGCCGCGATACGACAATTGGCGTCAAGAAGCGGCCTTCATACCTTCATACCAAATTTATACATGGGCAGACTTTGGGAGTTAGATGTGAAGTATGCAAAGGGCTTACTCTAACTCTAATATATATACAGTGCGGAGCAAAAGTGCTTCCATACTAATAATCACTGACTTTTGTCGCCCACAACAGCTTAACGAATAAAGCAAAGCAAACAATTTTATTTTTCCATATCAACAACTTCATCATTAACAATTGGTCAATGATAGCGAAAATTTATAATAAGTTTTCAAAGAGTCAAAAAAAAAACCAAAACAACTCGCATGTACTCAGTTTTGCTCATTTCGTCAATTTAATTTATTTTCACTTTCTCAAGTTTCTTATTATCAAAAAGCTTTCAGGCTTACGTTGAATATCTTCTATTTTTATTCTTGTTATACATACACTAAATTAAGACATGGTTTCTAAAAATCGAAGCAGATTTCTTGAATTTATTAAATAGTGTCTATGCCTGAAAAGGAAAACACTACCGCCAGAAATCGAATATAGTATTGTATGCCTGTTCGACACGTTCCATTGCTAAAAAAACATGGCATTAGATAATCGGTGGGGATCAGAGTGCAAAAGAGGCGAAATTTGGTCCCCTAACACCAATTCAACGAGCGCCTTAAGATTTGAACAGACAATGACGCTAGACTTATGATGTTGGAAATGAGGAAGAATAGGTTCCTAACACCAAAGGATGCTTCTATAGCAATATATAAACATGTAAGTCACTGGAAAGCTAGGACAGCGCTTCACAACATTGGGTACATTGTAACCGTTAAGCAACAAAAATTTGCGTTGTTCGAAAAAAATGTAAAGGCAAGGTTGAAATTTGCAAAAGAGCATACAAATTGGACCACGAACGATTCGAAACAGTTAAATTTGGACTCGTCCAATCATCCAATTTCTATGCAAATTTTGAATTTTTTTTCCAAGTTTCAACCTGGCCTTACAATTTTTTCTAACAATTTTTCCAACGCAAATTTTGTTTGCTTAACGGTTGCAATGTACCCAATGTTGTGAAGCGCTGTCCTAGCAGTCCAGTGACTTACATGTTTATATATTGCTAAAGAACAGAGCTCGCAAAAACCAGTTCACCGTTTCCCGTAGTCCAAAAATAACTGCTATTTTCAGACCCTTTGAGCAAGGACTCAGAGATGAACCGTTCACATCAGTCTCTGAGCAAATCGGTCTCTGCTCAACCAACAACCCTTTTTTCGTCTTCCTTTTGCTCTGCTCATTCACTGACCGTTTGTCGCTAGTCACTTGCATTTGTTTGCGTGTATGTATGTGATTCTTACGATGCCGCTATCGAAGCCTACACCCATTAGGTTAGGTTAGGCTAACCCGGACGTCCCTCAGCGGGGACTATCATTGGCCAGTATGGCCCTTAGTGATCCGGATGTAGATGGACCTTTACGGGGGTGTTGGTGAGATTTGGAAGTCCTCCGAAGCGGCCTTCATACCTTCATACCAAATTTATACATGGGCAGACTTTGGGAGTTAGATGTGAAGTATGCAAAGGGCTTACTCTAACTCTAATATATATACAGTGCGGAGCAAAAGTGCTTCCATACTAATAATCACTGACTTTTGTCGCCCACAACAGCTTAACGAATAAAGCAAAGCAAACAATTTTATTTTTCCATATCAACAACTTCATCATTAACAATTGGGCAATGATAGCGAAAATTTATAATAAGTTTTCAAAGAGTCAAAAAAAAAACCAAAACAACTCGCATGTACTCAGTTTTGCTCATTTCGTCAATTTAATTTATTTTCACTTTCTCAAGTTTCTTATTATCAAAAAGCTTTCAGGCTTACGTTGAATATCTTCTATTTTTATTCTTGTTATACATACACTAAATTAAGACATGGTTTCTAAAAATCGAAGCAGATTTCTTGAATTTATTAAATAGTGTCTATGCCTGAAAAGGAAAACACTACCGCCAGAAATCGAATATAGTATTGTATGCCTGTTCGACACGTTCCATTGCTAAAAAAACATGGCATTAGATAATCGGTGGGGATCAGAGTGCAAAAGAGGCGAAATTTGGTCCCCTAACACCAATTCAACGAGCGCCTTAAGATTTGAACAGACAATGACGCTAAACTTATGATGTTGGAAATGAGGAAGAATAGGTTCCTAACACCAAAGGATGCTTCTATAGCAATATATAAACATGTAAGTCACTGGAAAGCTAGGACAGCGCTTCACAACATTGGGTACATTGTAACCGTTAAGCAACAAAAATTTGCGTTGTTCGAAAAAAATGTAAAGGCAAGGTTGAAATTTGCAAAAGAGCATACAAATTGGACCACGAACGATTCGAAACAGTTAAATTTGGACTCGTCCAATCATCCAATTTCTATGCAAATTTTGAATTTTTTTTCCAAGTTTCAACCTGGCCTTACAATTTTTTCTAACAATTTTTCCAACGCAAATTTTGTTTGCTTAACGGTTGCAATGTACCCAATGTTGTGAAGCGCTGTCCTAGCAGTCCAGTGACTTACATGTTTATATATTGCTAAAGAACAGAGCTCGCAAAAACCAGTTCACCGTTTCCCGTAGTCCAAAAATAACTGCTATTTTCAGACCCTTTGAGCAAGGACTCAGAGATGAACCGTTCACATCAGTCTCTGAGCAAATCGGTCTCTGCTCAACCAACAACCCTTTTTTCGTCTTCCTTTTGCTCTGCTCATTCACTGACCGTTTGTCGCTAGTCACTTGCATTTGTTTGCGTGTATGTATGTGATTCTTACGATGCCGCTATCGAAGCCTACACCCATTAGGTTAGGTTAGGCTAACCCGGACGTCCCTCAGCGGGGACTATCATTGGCCAGTATGGCCCTTAGTGATCCGGATGTAGATGGACCTTTACGGGGGTGTTGGTGAGATTTGGAAGTCCTCGACTATCGAGGTGTGTTAAGCAAAAGCAAGTCATTCCCTAGGCGTCCTCTTGGAGGCATCTTCCAGTGATGCCATCTCTGGAGCGCCTAGGTATCTTATTCTTGCCCGTGAGAGAGCCGGGCAGTTGCAGATGAGATGTTCCAGGGTTTCGATAGCCCCGGGTTCATCGCATTTCCTACAGCTGTCTCTGTGGGTGATGCCTAGCTTGGCTGCGTGCGCCGCAGCCAGACAGTGACCTGTGAGTATTCCCATTAGCAGTCTACAGTCTTTCCGTGGAAGGTGCAGTAGATAATAAGCCAGTTTTCCATTGCGCTCTTTGCACATCGTTCTCGAGGCTCTGCAGGTGGTTGTGTTCCTCCATCTGTTTTCGGTTTGTAGAGCGGCCTGCTTCTCTAGATCGCTTTGTAACGTTCTAAGGGAGATAGGCACGTTTTCGGTTCTTTCGTTCGTCAGCCCGACGCCTTCCTTAGCCAGAACGTCCGCAGCCTCGTATCCTTCGATGCCCTGGTGGCTGGGAACCCAGTAGATTCGCACTGACTTGGTCGTGCATAGTGAGCCTAATGCCTCCCTGCTTGCCAGGACACTTCTGGAACTAACTGCGAACGACTGCATGGATTTTATCGCCGCTTGGCTATCGACGAATATGTCCACCACGTTGTGTGGTCGCTCTGTTAGCTGAACGACCTCTGCTGCCTTCCTGATGGCGAAGACTTCCGCCTGGAATATGCTGCATCGGTCCGGTAGCTTATATGACACCCTTATTTCGGGGTTTGTGCAATATAAACCCGCTCCTACTCCTCCGTCCATCTTGGAGCCGTCAGTATATATGTTGAGGTGTTGAGTCTGGTCCCGTACTTTTTTCCAGTCTTCAGGTCCCATAAATGTGCTAGTTTTGACCTCGAGGCAAGTTTGGGGGGTCATGTAGTCTGTATGACTGGTCATGTCCCTCCCAATTGAACTGTGCCCGTATCCTTGGGGTGACATGTTCCCCGATGCAATCAGTCGCTGTGCTGCTTTGCCCGCAGTCAGCCGAGCGTGGATGTCAAGGGGATCGATTCCGAGTATGGTTTCAAGTGCTATAGTAGGGGTTGACCTCAGCGCCCCTGTGATACATAGCAGAGCCTGTCGCTGGGTCCTTTCCATAAGCTTCTGGTACGTCTTCTTTTCGGTTGCTTGCCACCACACTAGGACTCCATACAGCAGAGTTGGTCGCACCACCGAGATGTAGATCCAATGCATTAGGGTGGGTGAACGGCCCCATGTGCTGCTAAGCATCTTCTTGGATGAGTAAAGCGCAAAGGTGGCCTTCTTCACCCTTTACTTTCACCCTACACCCATTACTTTAGAATTCTTTATAGATTCTTACACTTGTTGAAGACGTTTGAACACAATATAAGAAATTACTTATTTTACATATAATGGATATGCTAGTTTGGTATAATATACACTGCAAGAATATAATGAGCCAATGTATTTATGTAAAAATACATCATGTATTTTATACATAACTTCACATTGGAAAATTTGTCTGTATGGTATTCTTCGTCACATCAATAATCCTCGCAGCACTCAGCGAAAACAAAAACAAAAAAGCAAAAGACCGTATACGCTGAGCCTTTACTTTTTTCGCTCTTTTGTGGACCCTTAATGTGTGAGCGCTCAGTCGGATCGCTATCTACGAGTTTTTATTGAACGAGCATAACACGAACAGCTCAACGGAGAACAATCAACCGAAAACCAAAACAAAGAGAAACGAAGTGCTCTGCTCAGAGCGAGAGCGAGCATGCATGGTTTTTTCGGTTATGTTCGTGAGCAGACCGCAAAGGGAAAAACGGTCAACTGTTATTCCAGCATCATAAGTCTAGCGTCATAGTCTGTTAAAACTTTAAGGCGCCCGTAGACTTGGTGTAAGGCGGTCCCCTAACTCTTTTGCACTCTGATCCCCACCGATTCACTCAGGCAGGATCCGGGTTTCACTTTCACATACATTTTTTCATTTACTTTTGAATTCACATAAATTGGTGGTCTTACGCTCAAAATACGAACGATTTTGTACATTTCAAAACGTCAACCCTTTCTTTTGCGAAATGAGAAGTAAACGGATTTTTATACAACAAAACGAATCTTAATTACAAAAGGAAAAAAATAGATGACTTTTTGGTCCATTAAGATAAATTTGACACCATTACTATGGAAATTTAGATTGTGACTTCTTTATAAATAATTTTTTTGTAACCCAACCCTCAAATTTGACTCAGAAAAAATTCTTCAGGGCAAATTCACTGTTCGGATTTGTGGCAACAGCTGACTAAGATCGATTCGTTTGTCGAAACTGGCAAAAATACATATTTGCGCAAAACAGTTTGCTGAAGGCTGATGTTTCCGGCCACATGTAATTCAAAATGTAAGTGCAACAATTAATTTTTTGACCATTAGCAATTCAATTTTCAATTTGCATGCTGTTAATCACAGTTCGTTAGAAATATTAAATACACAAGTATTGTATCTCAGATATCTTGATCTACGCAAATCGAGCACTCTCTCTCTTGCTCCAAAACAAAATAAAAGGCATCAAAACAACCAGATCAGCTGATTTTGTTTACCAGAATCGATGAGAAAATTAAGCAAAGCGATAACAAGAAAATGTAAAAAAGGGAGCTCTTTAAAATGAAAAGTAAACAAATTGGTTTAAAAAGCAAAACGCAAAAGTAAATGAAACCCAGGACCTGCCTGACTAATGCTAAGTTTTTTAGCAATGGGACGTGTCGAATAGCCAGGCATACAATACTATTTTCGATTTCTAGCGATACTTTTTTCATTTACAGGCAAATGATAGACACTATTTAATAAATTCAAGAAATCTGCTTCGATTTTTAGGAACCATGTCTTAATTTAATGTATTTATAACAAGAATAAAAATAGAAGATATTCAACGTAAACCTGAAAGCTTTTTGCTAATAAGAAACTTGAGAAAGTGAAAATAAATTAAATTGACGAAATGAGCAAAACTGAGTACATGCGAGTTGTTTTGGTTTTTTTTCTTTGACTCTTTGAAAACTTATTATAAATTTTCGCTATCATTGCCCATTTGTTATGGCTGAAGTTGATATGGAAAAATAAATTTGTTTGCTTTGCTTTATTCGTTAAGCTATTGTGGGCGACGAAAGTCAGTGATTATGAGTATGGTATCATTTTTGCTCCCCACTGTATATACTGACTGAGTACCGGGTATAAAGCAGAGCCGCGGCTTTAGACGCGACTCGCAACGTTCCCCCTCGTTTTCACATAACTTAAGCGTCTTACATCTGGCTGTATTGAACTTTTCAGCTCTAAAAAGCTGATAAATCCTACCTAAAAACTTTGTTTCTGCAGCCTAGCATCTTGAAGTTATTAAGCTTTCTAATTCAAATTTGATCATTTGATCGGAAAAATTTTCTTTAAAAACTCAGGAAAAGTAGAAAAAAACTTTTTTCTTGGCCTGCATTTTGGGTTTTAAATAAGTAAATTAATTTGTCGTCGTTTACAGTATCGTTTATTATAATCGATGGATAAATGGCTAAGGTAGAGCCGTTTGATGAAGAAA
Source organism: Drosophila helvetica (assembly GCA_963969585.1). Classification (NCBI taxonomy): domain Eukaryota; kingdom Metazoa; phylum Arthropoda; class Insecta; order Diptera; family Drosophilidae; genus Drosophila; species Drosophila helvetica. The sequence continues at coordinate 32,673,285 of OZ018401.1, read as the reverse complement.
ATTAAAAAAAAACGAGGCTACGTCTACGCCGCGGCTCTACTTTATACCCGGTACTCAGTCAGTATATATGTATGTGAGCTTGTTGTAATTTATTACATGTTCGCAAAAGGGAAGAATTTAATTTTAGCCAACAAAAAAAAATTTAAGTCGAACCTTTTCGGATATTTTGATCTATTAGATGTTTCCATATTTGTTTACATACATTTTTTACATCTGCCATTTCTACACGTTTTTATCTAATTCCTACATATACATACACGGCTGTGTGCGAGAGAGAGAGGGAATCAGTCTGCGCTTGGGAGGCCACTGAAATTTCATTTGTTCCTTCTGACTATATTTATGATCCGATCTGATCCAAATTCAATACTCTGATAGATATAGTAATTTTCTATGATTCTGCGTTTTTAGTTTTCTCGTAGCTTTAAAATTGTGCATGCCACAGATTTTCGTCCTTCGAGTGGGCGGAAGGGGGCGGGGCGAAATTTTGAAATGCACTTGTAACAGTGCGATAGGACAGGAGTCTGGATACAAAATTGTGTTCCTCTAGCTTTTATGGTCTTTGAGCTATAGGCGCTAATGAAGACGGACAGACGGACAGACGGACGGACAGACAGACATAGCTATATCGACTCGGCTATTGATGCTGATCAAGAATATATATACTTTATGGGGTCGGAAACGCTTCCTTCTGGGTGTTACACACATTCATTTTTTGCACAAATCTAATATACCCCTTTACTCTTCGAGTACCGGGTATAATTAACTTTTATGCATATAAGACATTTTGACACGCACAACTTTGACTGCTTGGACACAAAAATTTGTGTCTTAGGATCATTCCCAAAAATCATTTGCCATGCAATGTGTGTGGTGTTAAACAAATTGATTAACCAAAACCATTTTTTAAATTAATTTTTAAATATTATTATTTATTTTTATATTTATTTATAATCTTTGATGCAAATATGAATATAAATCGATTCATGGTAAAGCCTAGTACTCAGATAAGCAAAAATTTTCTTGCGACAGAATCAGGGTTGATATTCGTATGGAAAGCAGAATTGGCGTTTACATTGGCAGACGCGCGTCTTTGCGTCTTGAAAACCGCTGACGTAAAACAAATTGTGTTGCACAAATTTAATAAAAAAAATGAATTGTGAGCAAAATAACCAGGGACCGTAAATAAGAGTTATGATTTAAAAAAAAATTGAGGCACAAAAAAGCCACCAGGAAGGGGAAAATGGACATATGTTATTTTCGCACGGCAAATTGAAAAACAGGATCAACTTTTATTTTTAATATTTTGTTTAAAATTACTTTTTAATTATTAAAATTAATTTATATGATAAAAATAAAAATACAATTCTTATAATTAATTTTTAAGTAAAAAATTAATTCATAACTTTTATTTTCAATTTTTATAATAAAAATTGAAAAATAATTTGTAATTTTTATTTTAAAAACTGAAAATAAAAATTGAATTGAAATACCCTTTGAACCGAAGGAGCCAGATCATATGTAGACCCATATATATGATCTACTCATTAATACCTTTCAGTTGATATATAACATGTATGTACATATGTGTGTACATTTGTATGCACATACATACATATATACATGCATATATGTATGTGCATACAAATATACACATATGTACATTCAAATGTACACACATAATTAATGCGTAGATCATATATATGGGTCTATGCAAAGACAATATAAATATTGTCTTTGGTCTATGTATCAGAGATCTGTACCGGTGGCTGTTTTCGACACCAGTAGTGTACTCATCTTTTTTGCGATCGCGGTGGTACAAGCGCCGTCTAGAATGCGATTGCGCTGTTTTAACACCGAATAAGAAACGAATAAGTGTGTGAAGCGACAAGAAAATATGCGGAGCCTGAACACATGCACAAAAATGGACTGGCTCAAATTTTGACAAGTTAAGTTTTGTTACTGCGATGTTTTGACGCAGAATAGTGAAATAAAGTAGACAACATTTTCAGTATATTGGGAGACAAATATCAATATTTTACCGTAATATTTTATTTCTTTTAATGTATGCGTCTTTAAATCATTTTCGGGGTAGTTTTTCTACACACACTTTTTGTGCGGTGCCTGCTTGTATGCCGAAGGCTCACCAGACTAAAATTAGAGTGGCACATACGATAATTTTGCAATTAACGAAAAATACTCTGTGACATACGATCAATTTGACATAGAATTTCCAGCGCAATTATTACTATTTTTGCTCTAATATTTTACCAGACTATGCGGTAAGTGTTTTAGAACCATTCTGCATCAAAAAGCCAATTTCTCAAAAAATGTCGTTTATGAATTTTCGCAAAACTGGGTCGAAATGAGGAAGAAAAAATAGTTCTTGAAAATACTTTAAATTTTTTCTCATTTCTCTTTGGAAAAACTATTCCAAAATCGCAAGGTTAAACCAAGCCATATCATTTACGCGATGCAATTCGACCCGAAGGAGATGAATTTAATATTGGTCGATATAAGGATTTGAATGAGTAACACTTTATAATTCAGAATCAAATCGTTGAAACTCTGCATTCATTCGAATACTTTTATTATTTATTTTATTTATTTATTTATTATTATTATTTTATTTATTATTAAGATTAACTTTAATAAATTTAATAATATTAAAATTAATTATATCGAGCACTAGAATCGAGGCCTTCGGCTCATTCGAATCTATTGACTATGCTACAAACGAAGACTCAGCCACTAATTATCCAACAAAACTTGTAAACTCCTTGGATATGCCCATCCTACCACCGCACAATTTGCAACTGAAGGTGGGATCGGTAGTCACCATGATTAAAAATCTTAAAAAACAAAGACTATGCAATGGATAAGACTTGGTGATAAGAAAGCTAATAAGTAAAGGGATTTATTCAACAATACTAAAAGGAAAATTTAAAGAAGTGTTAATTCTCATTCCGAGAATTGAAATGAAACCACCGAATATGCTCTTTGAATTCAAATGAAATCAGCTTCCGATCCGTCTAGCCTTCGCCATGATAATTAATAAATCACAAGGCCATTGTTTGACTTTTTGTGGTCTCAAAATGGAAAGTCCATGTTCTTCTCATCGTCAGTTCTACGAGGCATGTACAAGTGTCAGAAAAATCATCCGCACACGGTGCTTCAATAAATAGAATTAAGCCAAGTGCATCTCATGCTGCACAATATGTATATAGGTTAGGTAAGGTTAACCCGGACGGCCCTCAGCGGGTACACTCATAGGCCAGTATGGCCCTTAGTTATCCGGATGGGTATGGATCTTTACGGGAGAGTAATTGAGGTTTGGAAGTCCTCGAGGATCAAGGTGTTTCTGACAAAGGCAAGGAGTTCCCTTGGCGTCCTCTTAAAGGCATCTTCCAGTGATGCCAGCGCCGGGGTGCCTATTCGTTTCCTTCGATGACCTGGTGACTGGGAACCCAGTAGATCCGCACTGACCTTTCCGTGCTTAGTGTGTCTAGTGCCTGCCTGCTTGTTAGGACACTTCTGGAACTAACCGCGGACTAACCTCTTCTTGTATGCATTAAGCGCAATGGTGGCCTTCTTCGCTCTTTCCATTATATCGGGTCTACATGCTAGTTTGCTTTCCAGTACTGTGCCGAGGTATTTCACTTGTGTTTTTGGGGTAAGCCTTGTTTGGTTAATTTTCGGGGGTATCCATGCCGGTACCGTGTACCTCTCTGTAAAGAGGATGAAGCCCATCTTGTCCGCTTCGATACCGAGTCCTACTTCCGCCCACTCACTCACTCCCAGAGTGTTCGTTCCATTGTGGAGCTGAGGTTCGATGGAAAACACGCGGAATAATTATGCTTATATCGTCTGCATAAGCTGTTATTTGTGGGGCCTTCCTCTCGAATTTCTCGATGAGGTCGACCACCACAGGAGAGGCGACAGGACTACACCCTGAGGTGTGCCTCTGTGTGCCCCCTTTACCGTGAAAGCGGTGCCCCACTCTGATTGCACCCACCTACAAATTAGGAGGTTCTTTATCCAAAGGTTGATTGACGGGTGTATACCTCATACCTACCTCATTCCTGATGTGTAGATCCAGCAGCTTTTCCAGATTTTTTAGAAGAAAAGACAACTCTAGAGGTCCTCCATTGGATTGGGATATAGCCTGTACTTAGTCATGCCGAGTATATTGCGGAAAGCCATGGGATAATCACCTCTTTGGTCACCTGCAGCATGGCTGGGAATATTCCGTCCACTCCAGGTGCCTTTATGCCCGTATAGGGATATATGGCCCTTTGGATTTTCTTGCGGGTCATCAGATTTGTTGTTGGGATTTGTTCCTCGGTTGCTAGGTCCTGTTTCGTTTTGACTTCAGTGCATCCTGCTGTCAGGGCCTTTTCGCTGCTCTCTGACCATTGTTCGTTATTCTATTGAGCTGTCTCTCTATGGTGGGCTGCTTTGGGAGGAGCTTCCTGAGTGTTGCTGTTTCAGTCACATTCTCGATGTTGAAGCAGAAGTTCCTCCACGAGCTACGTTGTGCCTTACGTATTTCCTTCTTGCATTTTATGTGTAGGATCTTGTATTCCTTGTTGATAATCTCTTGGTTCGGTTGTTTGGCCATATCGAAGAATTCTCTGAGGTTATTTCTTTGGAGAGAGAGGTCCCGGTTCCACCAGATTGGCTTGGTCCCCTTTTTTTTCTAGAGGGTGGGCATGATATGTGTTAGGATAGAGTCTCCAAAGACTTTTCTCTGTCCTCCGCGGATTTCACTGAGCCCGGTTTCGCTAGCTTCGAGGTAACTGTCTTTTTAAACTTTTCCCAGTTTGTGTTCCGGGGGTTTCCGTAGACTGTTACCTTCGGAGTGTATTCGAATTCGCACTTGAACTGTATGTACTTATGATCTGAGAAAGATGGTCTATCTAGGACTTTCCAACCAGATGCTAAGGTACACTTTTCCGTTACGAGAGTAAATCTAGCACTTTTGACGAGTTGGGACCTACGTATGTGTATTCTTCCCCCACGTTTGCTACATCTATATTGGTTGATAAAATATAAAATAAAGTCTAAGAGTGATTCCATTCGGTCGTTGATATCGGGGCTTCCCGACACACTGTGGCATTGGCGTCCATACCAATGAGGAGCTGGTAGTCTTTGGACTACCAAAAGGTGCTTCTCCTCACTCTCTAACATCACCACTGTCAGGTCATCCGTGGTGTAATGAGACATAAGGTAAGCGTGGATTCCCTTTCGTACGAGTACGACGGTTCTGTTCCTGCTTACCAATTCGGGAAGAACGAGTTGTATTTTGAGGACTTTAGTCCGGCCAGTGAGTTGCCTGACACAATCCATGGCTACTGGACCGAAGCTATGTCAACGGGCCCTTGCTCCATTGCTATAAGAAGCTCATCCGACGCTATTTTGCTCTTATGCAGATTGAGCTGTAGCACACTCAGCGTCATGGGTGCCTGGATCAGCTTCGCTCGATGGGTTGACATCCAGCGTCACCGTCCTCCTCTTCTCATGAGTCGTTCAGCGAAAGCCCCTGGGCGGCCTCCATGATGGTCTTCAGACCCAGGTTCTTCTCCACCTCACCTGCCTGCAAGGCGTGTGTGTCTGTAGGGAGCTGGTGGCTCCTCCTCTATCCGTGCAAAACAGAGCGTTGACGAGCCGCGCGTTCACCATTTTGTTTGCCACTTTCAGAGGGGGCCTGTCCACTTGGCCCACGTTGGCGCTTGCTCGTTGGTGTGTTCTTGACGGAACTCTCAACCGAGCGTTGCCTCTTGTTGGCCAGCATCTCCTCCACTTTTTTAGCGTATTTGCCGGTTGACTCCTGCACTTGGAGTATCAACACACTGCTCGGCCCCCTGCTTGGCCAGTCTAGATTGGCTTTCTCCTTCTGGGAGATGTCTGCTTTACCTTAAAGCCGGTTATGTATTTTCAGGTCTGCCTTGTATTGTGATTTTGCTTTCCACTCCCTGCAAAGCTTCGGCCCACGTGTTGATGATTGAAAGCACGCTCTCCAGTTCCGTGCCTGCTTCGACAGCGTCATCCGTGCTTGGCATCACCTTGGAGTGATTGAATGGTGTTTTGGCAGTAACTTCACAACTGACATGTCTTGCTCCCGCCACGTCAGAGGTATGACCGCTGTCAACACGCAGATAGGATTGCTTCTCCCCATGCCAGCCGGTGTTAGCAGTCACGCTTCCCACCAACGTCTGGGCTTGCATCCCAGCCCGTGCATACTCCTTCTAAGGAACTTTAGGATACATGGAGGCTATGTCCTGAAGTTCCTTAGTAGCTGATGTTTTTCGGGGGACCACACCCTAGCGTTTTATGCCTGGTCGCCAGGCACCTCTAGCCATGGCCCCGACCCAGCCCCCAACTTGAGATCGAGGAAACTCTGGGCCATTGCCTTAGCTGGAGCACAAGCTTGCTCCTTTGCATTGCCTCGGACGAACAAGAGACAATGCATTACCCTTGTCCGGGAAAATGCCGTGCCCATTGCCCAGACGGCACCCTCGTGGAAGGTTCAGCTAGAGGTTTTTCGACCGCCAATATATACAATGTACATTGTACATAACTTCATTCAAACTTTGTTACACGATATTCATTGACTGTTAGGCGGAACAAAACTCGCTGGGTCAACTTGTTAACCATAAAAAACACAAGACATTATTTTTCCTGAGTTTTTAGGCTCTAAAAAAAACAACAAAATCTGCAATGAAAAAAAGTATTTTAAGTTTTTAAAGCTTTATATTTCCCAGACGGTAAGCTGAAGCTAGTAATAATTAGATCCGACTAATAGACGCAGGTATGAGCTTTTTTGATTTTCAAATTTCAATACAATTCAGTGCACTATGGGGAATTTTGCCACTTTTTCTGGCCAAAACCCATTTTCAAAAAGTCGGTCAAATAAAATATTTTGAACGGCTATGTACCAGAATAACTTTAGGTATCGATGTTATGTAGTCAAAATTTTAAGAGAGCGAACCACTGTTAAGTTAACAGCTGTCAAAAACAGCTGTTTGCTAGCGATGTGCAAGTTTTCATACAACGAGTAATTTTTCTCTAAGTTGAAGGAGCTAAAAAGTTGGTAACTGACCAATTTAAGTGCGATTTTCACAATGGATTCGAATCGAAGAGGATTGTAATATGTATTTTTGTTTTTGAACTGTAGAAATACTCCTTATATATCCTGTAATTATTAATCGTTTACGGGCATCATTTTGTGACAAATATTAGTCTTTCAAGAGACGTATTAAGATTTAATACATATTGTAGAGAATTCAATTCTCTTTTAAATGCAATTCATATTAATGTGCACTTTTGCGCACTTTCTCTGAAATTTGATATTTTAGGCCCTAACCTAAGTTTGTCAAATTCAGAGTTACTTCCCATGCGGCCATGATTATGATCCGATCTGATCCAGATTCAAGGCTCTGATAGATATGGTCATTCTTAATGGTTCCGCGTTTTTAGTTTTATCGAATATTTAAATTTTTGGATGCCACAGATTTTCGTCCTTTGTGTGGGCGGAAGAGGGCGGGTATGAAATTTTGAAATACACTAGCAATAATGGTTTTCTTCATTGTGGGTATGTTAATTATCCGATCGGATCCAGATTCAACACTTGGATAGATATAGTCATTCTCTATGATTCTGCGTTTTTAGTTTTCTCGTAGCTTTAAAATTGTGCATGCCACAGATTTTCATCTTTGAGTAGGCGGAAGGGAGCGGGGCGAATTTTCGAAATACACGTGTAACAGTGTGATAGGACAGGAGTCTGGTTACAAAATTGTGTTGCTCTAGCTTTTATAGTCTTTGAGATCTAGGCGCTCATGAAGACTGTACTCCCGAGTACCGGGTATAAAAAGGGCTGTCACGTCCGTTTTCTCAAAATAACTTTCTATTGCTATTACAAACTCATATCAAAAAACCAAACCAAAAAATATTGTTTCGTTTGGAAGTTATTAATTAATGCCACAAAAAGTGTCGAAATTCCCCATAGTGCAGTGTAAGATAGATAAGTTATGTGAATAAGAGAAGCGCTACCCTAAAAATAAAACATTAAAAAATAACAGACCTAGGGCCGGTATCTCGACTTCGGGTTACGGTGCCGCTTTTGGGAAGTGAGGATAAAGTTGACAACCTTATGAACTGGGCGGTGAAAAAATTCGTTCTCTCGAAATCCATTTGACAACAAGAACGAAATAAGTGTTGTAAGGCGCACAAATTTTCTGTACAGCGTGAAATGTGCTGCACAGCGCAGAACACAGGAATGCTTTGGTTATTACGTCAGCTGTTTATGCTTTGCTTACTTTCGTTCGTGATTTGCAAAAATGACTAAATATAAAGTTCGAGGGAAAAGCTTTTCCCAGCTGGAGAAGAATATCCCCGTTGACCTCGTTGAGAGCTTCAAAGACATATTAAAAAAAAAGAAGAGGGATGCCATAGCATGGAAAGAGAAAACAGAAGCGTGGAATCGGCTTGCCGAAAACTTTGCTGCGCAAAGTGGAACAATTCGCCCATGGAAAGCACTCAGGGAATCAGCTGTCAATATTTTCAGCTGTCAACTTTTCAATCGGTCAGCCGGCCTCCGATTGGAAATAAACCGGATCCCAGCCGCTGGTTGGAAGTTAATCCTGAAATGACTCCTTGAGTGAACAAATTTTTGTTGTCGGACACTTTAACGATTCGTGTTAACCCGAAACTCATTAACATTAAACTCATTTTAAAAAAGATCAAAGCCCTAAATAAATTAGAAAAAGTCGGTTTAGTTACCTAGTTAAGTTGGCAACACCACTTTTTGTTTTCCTGCTAACCGCTGACGCAGCCCGATTTTGTTATCGATTCTTGGGATGTTAAATAAAACAGAGGATTTTGAGCACGCAACAGACTAAATTTTGGTCACAACAGCACTGCACTGTGCGTTTATCAGGGCATAAGAAAAAGAGATATATATTGATGACAAAAATTTGCATGAAAACGAAAAACACAACTGAGAGTAAAACCCTGAGCCAGCCTGATTATTTCTATATTTTGCTCATGTCCAGCAAAATACCATTTTTTTTTTTCTAGTTTTAATCGGTATTTCATTTATTTTGATGAGATTTCTTGAGCCACGAATTTATTTACTGAGAGTTGGCGCGACGCACGCTGAATACTCTAAAGATCTTATTTTAATTTGAAGTCCTGTATGAAATACATTATGCACTCTTACATTTTTACATTTTATTTTATTCGGTTAATGTATATTAAACAAATAAAGCATATAAAGGATATACAAATTTAAACTTTTTTTATATTGTGGGCAAGCGTCTTCAGATATTCATAACTTCCGATGAATTCTTAAGTAGAGTAGTGCAGTTACCCTAAAATGTATAAGAATCAAGTGCACATATGTATGCGGTAAAATCTCAGCCTATACAAGAGAGCAGCTAACTTTTGGGTGCACCATCTCTGGTTTTTGAATAATATATATAAGAAAAAATCGAATACAATAAATGTTTATGGCATGTTACTATTTATATTTTTTTTTGCCTTTAGGTCGGGTATCCAGTACCGCGCTAACTAAAACGTATTGCCAAACTTCATGTACAAAAACTGGGCCAGGAATTTTTCGGTTGCGTTTTACTGGCCTCAGTGTCCAGTAAGCTGAACGAAATCCACAGATTCTTATCGATAGTTAGCCCATCGACACGATTGTGGACTGCTCGGCTGATATTCCCGCCAATAAAATATATGGGCCTATTATTACTGAAGTGATTGTGAAAAATGGAGTCAAAAATTGGGCGCAAAACCAAAAATAGATATGCAAATTTTCAACGTGAGGAGAAGATTGCTTTAATGCCCATATGACATTAGACTTTGCTAAATTTGCTGCGAAGAGAGAGATAGCATGATAGACATCGATAAATTAATGCTGGTAAACGTCGCGCCGTAGTTGAACATATGTTTTGCTTTGCGGCGGGAAGCATTTGTATACTGTAAAAAAATTTGTACTAAAAATGTTATGAACAGAGGAAGCTACAGTGTTCCTTATAAATCTTGTTAAGAACTCCCCTCACGTTTGGGATCCTTCGCATAACTGTTGGGGCACGGGGTATTTCGAAGCAAAGAAGTAAACAAATTTGTGTAGCATTCCATTTATTTTCGTGAGATAAAATATTATAGAGAGCTTTAAAAAAACTTTGTGTTCTTGCTTCGCGTTTTCCCTGCATTCGCCGGCTGTTTTTTTTTATCGTTGCCCATTCGTCATTTCGTAGTGTTGTCAATGGTGTTGTTTCTGGGTGGTGGCGTTGCCGTATGCGCCTACGTGGCCGTTTGTATTTAAATTTCGGCGGCAACATTCCCCCCCCCCCCCCCCGTGAAGGTCCTTCGGATGTTCACCTTCTTTAAAGCCGACATCCAAAACTGCTAATTTGGCCACTGGGCGGACCATTATCCCTTTGGGTGTCCATACTGTAGCTCTGCGAACTTGTCCATCTTTGGCTGTTACTACGTCGCTAATACGCCCCTTTGGCCACAGGTTCCTAGGCAGCTGGTCGTCAATAACGATGACTATATCTCCTATAGCTACTGGCGGGCGTTTGGTGAACCACTTGCTGCGTCTAGTCAGTGTTGGTGTATATTCTTTTACCCAACGCTTCCAGAATTGATCGGCGAACAGTCGCGATTGATGCCAACGCAGCCTTAGATCAGTGTTGTCTTCTGTCATTGGCTTGTAGCCACTCGGTGATCCTAGAAGCAGGTGATTTGGAGTAAGGGCATCATCGTCTGCTGAATGTAATTCGGATTGGTCGGTATTCTTATCAAAAACGACATCTTGGTGTGGCCATTTTTCTTCCGATTGTCTAAGGAATTGTGGGCCTTGGATCCATCTGGATGCATCGGGAGTTTTGAAGAATTTTGTAGCTGAGTCTGCAACGTTTTCCTTCGTAGGAATCCAGCGCCACTGATTACGGTTGGTGTTATCCATGATCTCACCAACTCTATGCATAACGAAGGATTGAAATTTTCGAGGGTCCATAGTTAACCATTGAAGAACGGTTTTAGAGTCGGACCAGTATGTGCTTGTATCGACTCTAAGGCCTCGAGTGTTAATGGTTCTTTTTGTTAGTCCCACTCCCATTACGGCTGCCAAAAGCTCCATGCGTGGTATTGAGACGGGTTTCAATGGTGCCACTTTACATTTGGCTGCTACTAATACCGTGTCGATGTCTTCTCCTCTCTTTATGCGAAGGTAGGTGACTGCGGCATAGGCGTCTTCGCTTGCGTCTACAAATGTGTGCACGTCGATCTTGTCTGCATTAGGCAGTAGGTGGGAGTAGTAGCGAGGAAATTCCAGTTCTCCAGCTTGAAGAAGTACGCTTTTCCATTGTGTCCAAAATGTAAGGAGTGTATCTGGAAGCTCTTCGTCCCATTTTATTCCAGCTCGCCATAGTTTTTGGAATAGCATCTTCGCGTTTTGTTGGGGCTGTTTCACTATTCAAAACGTCTCTTTTCAGTCTCGCAAATCTGAAAATATACATAAAAACGTCTCTGGAGGGTTCCCAATACATCCCAAGTACCTTTTCCGGTCCCCCTAATTCTTTTGGGTGTTGGTTGTCGATTTGTCGTTCTCCAAAGTATTGAAGTACAGAGGTCGAGTTGGAGTTCCAGTTTCTTATGGTGAATCCTCCTTTAGCATGGATATCTCGGACTGCGGATGCAACTGCAATTGCTTCATCGTCGTCTTTGTAGCTGTCAATGAGATCGTCTACGTAGTGCGCTTTTGTAATTGACTCGTATGCTCTTGGATTTAGATTTTTGAATTCTTTCGCGTTTTTGTCGCGTACATGGTGAGCAATGCAAGGGGCGCAGCTAATTCCAAATGTCATTGAGCGCATGACGAATATTCTTGGAGTTTTATTCTCTTTACGGAGCCATAAAAATCGTTGAGCATGCATGTTGCTATCTTGAATGGTAACTTGATGGAACATTTCGGCGATATCTGCACACACGGCAATTTGGCCGACTCTGAATGCCATTAGAACATCGGTTAGTGGAATAAGATAGTCAGGTCCGTTTAAAATAAAATCATTTAGTGATTTTCCATGACTCTTGGCAGCTGCATCCCAGACTAGCCTTATTTTACTTGGTTTATTTGGATTTAAGGCAATAAAGATCGGCAGATACCATACGCGACCCATCTGGTTAGCTGCGTCTTCGGGCTCGAGTTCAAATGCGTACCCTTTTGATATCAGATTATCAATTTGGCCCTGTATTTTTTCGAACAGGTCTGGATCTTTGCTGATTTTAGCTCGTAGACATTCAAGGCGCTTCAAAGCAGCAGAGTAGCTTTCCGGTAGAATGGCTTTCTTATCTAGCCAAAGCAGGCCGACTTGATAATGGCCGTTAACTTTTTTACAAGTTTCTTCGAGAATAGTCATGGCCTTTTTGTCATCTTCAGAGTGGAGCTCCCGTGGTGTGATTGGGTCTACGTTAAAACTCTCCTTAACTGCTTTGTCGATTTCACTCCAATTACAGCTACAATGATGCAAGGAAATATGTCTGTTTGTATTACTTGTTCCTTGGATGCACCATCCTAGTGTACACTTCGATGCGATGGGTGCGTGTCGTCGTCCTTCACGAATTTTACGGGGTACTGCCAAAGCCCAGTTGTTGGCACCAATTAGGAGCATTGGTTGTGCGTTTGAGTAGGATTTTATTGGCAATCCTTGTAGGTGGGAATATTTGTTGAATAGTTTGCTGACATCGACACTTTGTTTTGGTAGCGCAAGATTTTTTACTGAACGTACATTATTGAGCCAAAACATTTTGTGGCATCCCGGTTCTGATATTTTCATGTGAGCTCGAACGGATGTGTTCTCCACTCGAGTGGTTTCGCTGGTCCATTGCAGGCAAAGTGGTTCGGGAGTCGAGGAAACCTGAAGAATTCCCATAATGCTGTCATCGATTAGCGTAACGGATGAGCCTTCATCCAAAAAGGCGTAAGTGTCAAACGTAACTCCGTTTCCGTGCAGTGTGACGGGCAAAATACGGAAGTATTGTTCTTCTATGTTGCTATCTTTCAGGTGGGCACTGACGAGTTCGGCCTTGGGTGCGTCTTTATGAAGAAGTGGGTGATGCTTAGATTGGCAGTTATCGATGCCACAATCTCGTTTGGAGAAACATTTGCGGCGGTGGGTCTTCAGGCATCTATAGCACGCCTTGCTTTCGTTGATAATGTGCTGCCTCTCCTCGACGGTCAACATCTGAAATTTCTCACACTGGGCAGCGTGGTGCTCGGCAGACTTGCACATTACACAGATGAGAATTGACGTAGCTTCTTGTGGCCGATCGTCTTCTGACTGAAGTTTTTCGTTACTGTCCAATCCATGGCGTACCTGTGCGTGAGTGTTGACGGTGCTAGTCCTTGAGCTTGGTCCAGGTATAACGGTTGATGCTGCTTCGGCTAACTTGTATAACCAATCGCTGAATGATTTGATGACTGGGATGACGTCACTGCGAGGGTGCATGGCCCAGTTTAATTTTTGTTGAGTGGGCAACTTATCGACGAGTTCGCGGAGCAGTAATGGGTTGTCCAGGTGTGAGTTCAATTTGCAGGCCTCCATAGTTGCACACGCGTTGCGTACTGCCATTGCAAAGTCTATAAAAGATTCCAATTTATCTTTGTGTACGTTGATTTTTCTAATTTTATCAATCAAACGGTCAAGGATTTGTTCCGGTCGTCCAAAGAAGGTTTTTAGGGTATTGATCACTTCTGGGACTAATGCTGGCAGCAGCAGCTTATCACGCACCAACTCTGGAGCCGAAGCATGTTTTCTGCATTCGAAAAGCCGGCCACTGCGCAGCTGTTCTCGTACATGCTTATGAAGATCGGCCAGTCCTCCGAATTGCCGTTAAACGTGGGCAGATCCGGTGGTAGTACTTGTCTTGCAGCTAACTGGGAGGCACTTGGTCCAATTGATGGGAACGAAATAGCCTGTGTTCCCTGCTCTTGTGCAAGAACCATGTATTTCTGCTCTATGTACCTTTTTTCAGCTTCGCGTGTCTCTTCCAGCATTGCCAACATCAAGGAACTTGAGCTGGTATGTGTGTGTGTATGCTGGGTCAGCTTGTGTGGATTTTTTTCTAAAAGTAGTTTTAATGTATCAACATTGACTTGGTCAACTTGCATGGTGTCCAAAGGACTGATGTTTTCCGGATCTTGGGGCTGTCCGCCACCGTTACTGGTTGAAGCGCGATCACTTGCTGGTGCCTTGCATGCGGCGCATGTCCATTCCAACTGCGCAATAGTGCTGTTCACACCAACACCAGCAAAGTGGTGCCAAGTCTTGCATTTGTCGCATTGCACCCAGTTTTGGACGCCTTCTGTTATACGGCGCTTTTTGCAGACGCCGCAGACCGTATCGTCTCGTTCTATAGGCATTTTAGTCTATATGTTATAGACTTGTGCACTTTAACTTAGTTTTGTTGTGTTTGCTTGTATTCGGCGCGATCTACTACAACAAAGTTATTACACATACATGGCTTTTACACTTGTGTGTGTATATGTAGGCAATTATGTATGCGTGCGGCTTTGTGTATTTCGCAATTTGTTGAAATCCAAGCGTGGTTCACGATTATGTTTGTTGTTTGTGCGTAATAAAAGTTTTTTTAAAGAATGTTGGGGCACGGGGTATTTCGAAGCAAAGAAGTAAACAAATTTGTGTAGCATTCCATTTATTTTCGTGAAATAAAATATTATAGAGAGCTTTAAAAAAACGTTGTGTTCTTGCTTCGCGTTTTCCCTGCATTCGCCGGCTGTTTTTTTTTATCGTTGCCCATTCGTCATTTCGTAGTGTTGTCAATGGTGTTGTTTCTGGGTGGTGGCGTTGCCGTATGCGCCTACGTGGCCGTTTGTATTTAAATTTCGGCGGCAACACATAACCGATAAAAAATCAAACACCTAGAGCAGGCTTACCTGTACTTACCTTATGTACTTACCTTCTAACTCGTCTTTCAATAGCCATTTCGCCGACCAAATCTGTCTCTTTTTTTTGTTCTGCTGTCGTTTTGTTTGAAGAAGGCTACGACCCGAAGCATACTGGGCATAATAAAAACCTTTGTTTGCTTTAAAACGTTAAAAATGAGTTGAATTCGCTGCCGAAATCACCAGATCTTAATCCCATTGAACATCTGTGGGACCTCCTGGAGCGCAGGTTCCGGCTCCACACCATATCATCATAGGATACGCTCAAAAAAATCCTTCTTCAGGAATGGAGCCCCCAATAGTACAGGATACCAAGAAATTGGTCGAATCAATACCAATTCGGTTGGCAGCAGTAATACATCGTAAAGTGTATCCGACTTCATATTCATTTCTCAACACATTTTCCAAAAAAACTGAATTTTCTTTGGTGTTTTTGTTTTGTACGCATCCTTTTTCTAGTTGACAATCAGATGACTTTGCAAATTTTTTTGTCAAAGCCTAGTATCCAGCACCGCGGAAAATTACTGCAAGGAATCTGCTATTTATTTCGTGTGTGTGGAATGAAACTGAAATAGTGTAACCAAGTACCTAAAAAATAGTCGGTCACTCTGATGAATCAGCTGTCTTTTTTACTGACCATATGACATAAGACTTTGCTAAATTTGCTGCGAAAATAGAGACAGCATGATAGAAAAAATCAAAAATTAATGTTCGTAAAAGTCTCTAAGCACGACTCCCGGCTATCAGTGGAATAACTGAGGACCAATTGTTAGCTAAATAATTTTTTTAAACACACATCCAGCCAATCGTAAAAAAAGCAATATCGTATCTAAAAAGTATAACAATCGATAAACTCTGCCACAGCGCTACTCCCAGGTCAACTGGAAAAACAACTGGACGTATATATCTCTCTCGCTCTCACTGCATGCTTTTTGCATAAGGCTATCTCTATATTTGCAGCTAGTCCAGCTTCAAACTTCAATTTCATACGGATAAAAACAGCGCCAAATGTGATGGGTCAATTAAAATTGAAAAAGGAGAAAATTTGACTCTGACGAATTTATTGTGTTGGGGGCGGCATAATTTTGTTGCAAACAAAATTTAGAGGGAAGTACAACGCAGACGGATGCACCTAAATGTCAAAATGATCAAAATGCTTATTTTCCGTAATCCGCCAAAGACATGGCATTGCCTCGACTGCATTTATTAAAGCAATCTTTTCCTCACGTTGAAAATTTTCATGTCATTTTTTGGTTTTGCGCCCAATTTTTGACTCCATTTTTCACAATCACTTTATTCGAAATAGCCGATATATGGGAATTGAAGCATGAATTGGGTACAAAGACAAACCCTTAAGTCATTAACCTTATACAGGCGTTGTAAGGAAATTTCATCGATTAAGTAGTCGAAATAATGAGGCTTGCAGCTATGGAAAGTCATGACTTTACATAAGGATATTTTAAGAGGAAGAACATTAATTAAGCACCAAATATTGAGAGCGTACATATGCAATTGAAGAAATAACGGCGACATGGATTCACTATAGGAAAATCATAGCTTAATGCCATCAGAATTCCTTAGGACTCGGAAATGAGATAAAACTTGGGAAAATCTTTGATAAACAGATTAAATAACAAGGGACCAACTATTGGTCGCATAGAATACAAGCTTAATATCATCTTTGATTTGATCTACCAAATATATCGTCGATCTGAGTACCATGTATAAAAAATCTTGTCTCGGACGCAAGAACGTATGACGCATACCTAGTGTAAACATACTATTGGGTTACTTTGTCAATATTATCGATATAATATTTTTAAATATCGATACGTAATATGGCCAATCAATTAATGCAGTGGCCACTGGCCCATATACATAACGGCACTGTTTTGTGTTGTTAGTAATTCTTTATGTTGTAATTTTTTCATTTGCGTTCGCTTCAGAAGAAAGAAATTTACACATTTTTTAATATCAGGTAAAAGGGACGAAGAAAATAACGTTTATATTCCTGAGCGAATTCCTTTTTTTCAGTACAAAGCGCTGCGTTGAATGCAGAACATTCCGAATACGAATATGAATCCGTGTGTTTTGCCCACACCCGTTCCCGACGATGACGGTGACAAACGCTGGCAAAGCATACATCGCCGGTTCATTTCTGATTGCCGTGAAAAAGATCCGGACGTAATTTTCCTTGGAGATTGCATATTTGAGACACTACAAGATAGCGAAACATGGAATAAGTATTTTGCGCCATTGCACTGCCTAAATTTCAGTATAAGGGACGATTGCACGGAACATGTTCTATGGCGTATCGAAAATGGAGCGTTGGACAATGTTAATCCGAAAATAGTTGTTCTGCACGTTGGCACCAACAACGTCAACAACAGTGCCGATGAAGTAGCGGAAGGTATTCTCGCAAATGTTGCAAAAATATGTCAGAAACTCAACAGCGCCTATGTTATACTTCCTGTAAGTGTCCAGTCGTTTTCTCCCTATGAAAATATACATGACCATAATACCTATTACGTATATGCAGTCACTGCTCCCACGAGGTCAACAACCTAATAAACTTCGAGAAAAAAATGCCAAAATTAACGAATTGGTTCAGGAGATGACTAAGGGAATGCATCGTGTACAGACAGTTGACATCGACAAAGGTTTGATACAAGGTGACGGTACCATAAGTCACCACGATATGTTTGACTATAAAAACCTTACAAATACCGGCGCCAAAAAAATTTTCGAGCCGCTTTACGAATTGCTGTCGCAAATCCTAAATGAAAACGAGCTGGAACGCGATCTCACTCCATCCGAATAGGGAAAGGGGCAATGCACGAACACAAATCTCAATAAAACTACACAATATGCAACGGAACAGAAATTTGGTTATGTACCTAAATCGTATGGAGCATTCAGCTGACAAAATTATCCCAAAATCTAACAAGTTTTCTTACCCAATTCAAAAATCTTGCAAAATAATACCATATCCAAAAACTGATTTATAAGATACATACATATATACATTTTTTGCTTTAACCATGCATACATATGTACATGCGGCACGAAAAATTTAAACTAAAACTTTATTATTTACATTTATACATTCATGCAAACATTCCCAAAAACGTTATATGAGCTCAGATTGAATTTAGACTGAGATAGAAAATAAAAGATTTTTTGTGCTGTCTAATACATTATAACTGTCGTATAACATTAATGTATGTATAATATTAATTGCATAATTCTATATATTTTATGGCCAATTAGCCTGGTCAGTCTAACATTTATCAGCGGAATAAATATTAACGGATAAAATTCAAGCTTGTAAGTAAGAGAGCATTGTGTATCCTTGCTATGAAGCACATACTTTAATTATAGCATACAAATTTACGTATATATGTAAAAACATATATTTATTTGCTCTGATAGCACTAGTCAACACGACATTTCCGCTGTGGCCCAAACCGATTTTTTCGGATAGATTTGGGTTTGGTTTTTCTATGATTTAGTTATTTTTTAAGAATTTTATGTCTGGTATTTTTTTTTAGAGGTAGTGCTTTTTTTCATATAACTTAAGCATCTTACATCTGGTTGTATTGAATTTTTTAGTTCTAAAAAGCTAATAAATGCAGCTATAAAACGTACCAAAGACTTTGTAGCTTCATCTTACCGACTGAAAAATATTAGGCTTTTAAATTTTATAGTTCTTTTGCGTCGCATATTCTCGAAATTTGAACTGAGAAAAAGTCGTAAAGAATACATCCATTTCTTGGGCTGTATTTTTATACTCAGTACTTAAAGAGTATAGAGATATACACCAGCGGTCAGAGAAACCGCACCACTTCCAAAAATCATGAAATTATGAAATCGTTCGGGTAAAAGTCAAGGAATATAATTATTTTAGTTAATATTAATTAAATTGAATCAAAATAAAAGGTTTAAACTAAAAACTATACATCTGGATGTTACATATCCTTTATTTTAGACCATTTAAAAGAAGACATATTCAAATTTTGATGAGTTTTTAAATCAATTTTCTTTTCAATGTAAGTCGATTTGTACTTTAGACATAACATTTTTTTTTAAGAAGGAACAGATAGTAGATCTGAAAATAATATGTTCGTATGATGTTGCTCCTCCTCTGGCCTGAATAACCGCCATTATCCTTGACGGCATGGAATCAACCAGGGTCTTAAGGGTTTCTTCATCCAAAGTATTTCTTCATCCAAAGTACCACACGATTTCTAAAGTTGAAATGAGTTGTTTTTTGCTCTCAGGCTTCTGTTCTGTAACTAAGATTCATTCCATGCCCTAGGTGCTCAATGTGGTTCAGATGCAATTTTTCAGGACGATTCCTGCGCCTTGCTACCGAGCGAATTTATTAAATAATTTTTTTCAGCTTTAGTTTCATTCTTTCTAACTAAAAATACGCAAACAAAACATTAATATAAGGCTTCGTTTTATTACAGCCTGATAAAGTGTTCCAAGACATAGGATTTTTTCGCATAGGTTGGCCGGGAAACTCGCCTCTCCTGAACCCCATTGAGCACCTATGGCATGGAATGAAGCCTATAGTTGCAGAACAGAAGCCTGAGAGCAAAAAAAAACTTCATTTCAGCTTTAGAAATCGTGTGGTATGATACTTTGGATGAAGAAACCCTTAAGACTCTGGTTGATTCCATGCGGTCAAGGATAATGGCGGCTATTCAGGCCAGAGGAGGAGCAACATCATACGAATATATTATTTTAAGATCTACTACTTTAAATAAAATTGTTCCGCTTAGAAATATTATTTCATTCAAATGGCTGCCGCGGCTGTCCTCACAATAGCCCATTCGGTCGGACCAATTTTTGAGCACTTTCGGGTGTTTGGGTATCTCGTCAATGGCATCACGAATGTTGGCCTTCAAATTGTCAATTGTCTCTGGATGGTGGACATAACACTTGTCTTTAACGGCGCCCCACAGGAAATAGGCCAACGGTGTCAAGTCGCAGCTTCTTGGCGGCCAATTGACATCACCATTTCGGCTAATTAAACGGCCATAGAACGTTTCGCGCAATAAGTCGATTGTGGCATGAGATGTGTGACAAGTTGCACCATCCTGCTGAAACCAAACATTGTCCACATCGGTTATCATGGTGCGATAGGTGTATTCATTGACCGTAACGGTAGCTACGGCCTCATCTTCAAAGAAATATGGGTCAATGATGCCTCTGCTCCACGATCCGCACCAAACAGTCACTCGTGACGTGTTTGAACATCAACAATGAAACCAGTTTCACGAACTTTATTAATAAACTTGAGTATACGGGGCTCTGTTGGTGCTTCGTTGCGACCCAATTTCGAACGGCATTTTCGTGCAATTTCTGCCCAATTTACTTTGTTTTGGAAATAAATTTCCAATATAATCCAACTTTGCTCTTATGCCTTGTATTTTTGCAGTTGGGTGCAGCCTTTTTACGTGATCCGACAAATTGCTGGTATTTCCATTAGTTTTGTAGACCTTGTTACAAAAAATGCACTTAGCATTATTATTATTTAAAAAAAAACTCCCATACTCTCGATTTTTTTGTCGTTTTTTGTTTGGACGTTGACATGCAATGACTGCACCATCAAGTGGCCCATGGGACACCAGCCGAATGCTGTTACGCGCGAATCCCAGGCCAAAACGCAGCCCTCCTCCCACCCAACCGACCGAGGGGCGCTGTCGCAAAACGCGCGACTCGTTAACCGAACCGATCGCGATCATGCAGGAAAGATAGATGTTAGACTAGTATTCGAGGAAAATTAGAACTAATCTTACCAAAGGAGTTAATCATGCATTAAAACTATCGTACACCACAACTACAATTACTAACTACGAGAAAGGTATGTGAGTATTAGTAATTTAAGAAGAGGAAGGGAATTAGTTGCCGATATAATATGGTAGAGGGAATTATAATCCGAGCATAGAACTCTAAAAGGTTCATGCAAGGAATAATTCGATCTACAAATCGGAAGGAACAGAGGGGTATAATTTCCAGTAATTCTAATAGGAATCGTGAAGTTTATGCGGCTCAACAAGTCAGGGCTATCTACGTCACCCTTGATCAAGTTGTGCACAAAAATCACACCAAGCATTGTTCTACGGTTAACTAAAGATGGAAGGTTTATTAAAAGCGATCTACTAGAGTAAGACGGCAGTCTCACACTTGCATCCCAGTTGAGGCCGCGTAGAGCGAAAATTAAAAAGTTTTTCTGTACTGATTCTATACGGTCCTGGTGTACTTTGTACTGAGGGCACCATACACAAGAACCATATTCTAAAATCGGACGAACAAGCGATACATAGAGAGTCTTTGTTATATAGGGGTCGTCAAATTCCTTTGACCACCTCTTTATAAACCCAAGCACGCCCATGGTCTTATTTACCATGGTAGAAATGTGTTCAGAAAACTTTAACTTGGGATCTAAAAGAACACCAAGATCATCATTAAGGTATAACAAATTTGCACAACACCATGACTGAAAGGTATTAAGATCGGATTGCAACCTGGAGTGAGATAAGCTGTCCTTGAACTGGACACACAGCTTAACATCATCCGCATACATAAGTACTCGAGAGTATGTTAATACCGAAGGCAGGTCATTTATAAAGAGTGTAAAGAGTAGGGGGCCTAGATGGCTGCCCTGTGGTACGCCCGAAGTAACCATAACTGGTGAAGATAGGGAGTTTTTGAAGAGGACTCTTTGGGACCTGGAACAAAGGTAGCTAGAAATCCATCTCGAGAGATTGGGTGGAAACCCTAAAAGGTCAAGTTTTTGTGCTAGGAGAGTGTGGTTTACAGAGTCGAATGCTTTACTGAAATCTGTGTAAATGACATCCGTCTGTAGATTACCTTGGAAGCCTTTAATGATAAAGGAGGTGAACTCCAATAAATTCGTGGTTGTTGATCTCCGCCTTATAAATCCATGCTGGGCTGGAGATATAAGTGATCTGCAAAGATGCTGCAGGTGCGGAGTTAAAATTTTCTCAAACACTTTAGGAATAGCGGATAACTTTGATATACCTCTGTAGTTCTTCGCGTCAGACTTACTACCTTTCTTATGGAGAGGAATAATGAACGACTCCTTCCATATGGAGGGGAAGCATGAAGAGTTAATGGACAGGCTGAATAGTTTAAGCAACGGTCCACACAGAGACTCGGCGCAGTATCTAAGTACACAGCCGGGAACTCCGTCCGGACCCGGTGAAAACACCGGCTTAACTTTCCGGAGGTCAAGAAGCAGAGAGCTTTCATTTAGCAAGGGACTGAAGATGCCGTTCGACCTGGGTAAACCGTATGGGTACGGCTGCCCGGAGTAGCATTCCTGAGAATAGGTTGTTTGGAAGTATTGGGCAAAAAGATCGGCAATTGCCTGATCAGTGTTTGCCGACGTATTAAGAAATGATAGCGAGGATGGATGAGCGGACGTTTTACGCTTACTGTTTACGAAGCTGTAAAACTGCTTAGGGTCCTGAGAAAAACGTATCCTGCATCTAGATAGGTAGTTCTTATAGCACTGGGAATTAAGAACTGAAAAGTTTGACCGAGCCATTACATAGCGAGAGAGAGAAGAAGGAGAGCCAACTTCTTGAAATTTTTTGTAAAGTCTTGATTTTAAGTTTTTTAGACTGGATAACTCGTTGGTAAACCAAGGGGGCTTCCCAGATCTAATAGGACAGGAAAGTGGGACACAAGACTCAAAAAGTGAGTCAAGTGCATCATAGAAAATGTTTGTGCATATTGTAACATCAGTGCACAAATACAAAGCGGACCAATCAAAATCCCTAATGAGGTTATTAAGCTTCGCAAACTCTTTCTTCATATGGTTTCATTGTTTTCTTCGTTGTCGGAATTGCTTGCCGCTCCGACCTTTATTCGAAACATGTGACTATTAATATCAAATGGCATTCATGCTTATCATGTACTTTACTTACTTAAACCTGCTCTCTTCCAATTTGTTTTCTAATAATGTGAACCACAGCCTCTCATTACGTTTAGTAGACATATAAGCACTAACGTTTAGTAGACAAATAAGCGCTAACATTCTGTTAATGAGCTGCAGTCGACTGCTTGTCACCGAACTATCGAACAATCGGGCGAAAAACCTCGATAGTCAAATCAGTGAAGACTATCGATACTATCGATAGTGGCTCGATATTTCTACAGCTCTAGCTTAGTGAGCGAGAACGGTGGTGTTTTTTTCTGTTTGCAGATACAATTGGAACAATTTTTGTGCTAAGAAAAGGGAAGGACTGGAAAGGAAAAGACAGCTGTTTTTCTTTGTTTGAAGCAACAAGTAGATCTTTGTTTTTTGTCAAAGATAGAGGTACGTTTTTGGCAAGCTGGTCAAACCATCGAAAAATATGGCGGACGCCGCACAGTGGGACATTCTGCCATTTCAGCTTGCTAAATTAATAAATATTTCCTATGTAATGTGCTGAATTAAAATTTTTTTTGGATCGATTAAGTATCTTTATTGGTCAATTTTACCATAAATAATTATTTTACATTATTTTTTTTAGGTCAATCTGATTTAAAAAAATAAAATGTTTATTCTGGAATTTGGTTTAATTTATTGTTTTTTGTAAAATATGCCTCCGCTTCCAATTTAGTGGGAGGAATATCTAATAAACCTAACATTTCTAAGAAATAACTATTTTCCAATTTGATTTTAGATCTCACATGTCTAATAGGCTTTTTACACTGCCGCATCATTGTCGAAGGTGCGGAAAAATGATGCGAGGCGTTTACAACAAAGCCGCATCTTTTTCGCATCATTTTGTCAGCTGTTCGGGCGGCAAAAGTAAACAAGCGCTGTGAGTAAGAAGAAGAGAGGAAAGTAATTTTTATTGAAATTTAAAGAAATTGTCAAAATAATGAGCGATTTACTTTTTAATGTGGAAAACGGTGCATTAGGGAGTTTTACGATGAGCACCCAATTGTATATGGAGCTTGTTAAGGAGGAGTGCGATGTATATGAAGCTATCTTTGCTCCATCAAACAAAAGTTTTGTGCTGACGACTTTAATTTTCAAGTGGCACTTTTAAAGTTGGAATCAGTGCATCCCAAAAGGACTTTGTGGACCCTTGTAAGTTGTTGTGTTACCATTTTGTTTTTTACTATCAGATTTGTATCTATCAAATTTTAATTTAAATGTTTAGGAACGGTTTGGCGGTTATTGTTTGACAAAAACATATGTTTGCTCTCGATACCCTGTCGATACCCCAAATAATTTCAGTATTTTGTAAAAATACTACACAGAATACGGCAACACTAGCCAATGATGCGCCGCATGATTAAAGATGCGGCCGTATCATTGTCTTCTTCTATCCACAGGGCTCTTACCGGCATCATTGTCGCATGTTCCATTTAACGGAAAAATTTAATGCGCCCCAGTGTAAATCGGGTATAATGAATGAAATATATGGATTTGAAGAGGCTGCTAACATGTTGAAAAGATCCCCGTTTTTTTTATACCTGTTTTTCTTCTTATCCTTGTTTCTCGCTTCCTGTGCTTCCTCTGACATCTCTCCAATTGGTAAGCTCTGATATTCAATTAAAATTTGACCATGTGTAAAAATTTTATGAAGCGTAGGACTAAGTTTCTTTTCAGAATATTTTTCCTGTAACAGCTCCGCAGTCTTCGAGGCATATTCACCTAATTTGTGGGTGTTAATTTTTTCCTTGCAGTTTAAAACATTCAAAATAACACCCAATCTTTTGATTATGTCAATATCCACACCAGTTATTTCTGCAGTAATTTCAACTTTTTCAAAGAATGTCCGTGATGAGTTTCCATCGTTTGTGTTTCCATATCCTTGTTTGGGGCGGATTTTTCCAATATTCCGATGTATCCGATTTAAGCCGCAGGGGTATAAGAGAAGCCGTAAGCATGTTAGAATCTGTTATGGCTTTATCGTCTGTGGATATTGCTTGCTTATATTAACTTTGCCCAGAAGATCCATCATAGCCCCATTTGCTGATCAATGTGAGATTTTGCGGAAGACTTTCAATCTGATAGTGAGGTAAACTCTCAATGAGCCGTTTCGCAGTGTGATCCATCAGGTCTTGTAGTTTTACTTCCGCTGACATCTCTGTAGTTTTTGTTGATTCCGGCACTGCCTTTAGTTTTGCTTGTGTAATGTTTCTGTATTCAGGCAGAATGTCTACATTATGATGGATTAAGGAATTCCGCAATATTGAATATTTCTCCTTAGACATTCCCGAATCCAAAAACAATGCTAAGTCTTCTTTAAATGTGTGCTTCCTCGGCTTTGAATTTGGTGGCGTGACCTCTTTTTTTCCTTGTCGTTCGTATATTTGATCGACAGTGCCTCTGATAAATGATCCCTACGTATATGACATGTTGCATCTACAAGTTTTCTCTTTCTTGTATAATTTGAACAGTCATCCAAGGTTTTTGTTGGTCTTCGTGTGACTCGTCCTGTAGAGGTGGAGGGTCCATCATATAGCAAGCTGTTTTCAATCAACTAGTTTGCGTTTTTGCTATTAAAGAAGTCAGTTTTACGGAATGCGCCCTCCCATTTTTTTTTAATATTTAAATGAATAATTTTAATTTTTGTTCTTATACTTTTATGCTGCTCTGGGTTGTACGATCCTACATTTAATTCATTAAGAACAGCTTCCACAAATTCGTTTGAGGTACTTGAAGCTCTAAATATCTCGAATAACTTTGTATTATCCATAGCCATTTTCACGTTAATTATGTTTACAAATTGTATTCACTGCTGCTTATACGTTACTGAATGCTTTAGAAATCAAAAAAGACTAAAGTGCTCAAAAAGGGAATGCAATATATATACCTATGTATGTACCAAACTTTGGCATAATAAAAGACAGGTTACAAAACCTGGTCAACAAAATTAGGTCAGAGGTAAAAAGACTAATCTGCATATTCATTAATAACCATCAACATAATTTAGGTAGCTCAAAATTGAACATTTTTAAAATACGGAGTGTACCTGAGTTCATATCATTAGTACCTAATTTTTGGGCTGTTTTCAGCTTTGACCTGACTTTACAAAAAAAGCTCATCAAATATGTTCATTGAATATTCCTTTACCTATGTTCCAAATCCCTATTTTGAGGGAAAGGGGTAAAAAAAATCTCTGGAAAATTTGATGAACTTTTTTTGTAAAGTCAGGTCAAAGTTGAAAAACAGCCCAAAAATGAGATCCAGATACTAATACATCCATATATATCATATATTAGACATTAGACATACCAAAATAAATATTCTTTATTAAATTTAATCTTATAGGATACTATTTCCAATGAAGATAATTACAAACAAAAATGTTGTTTTGTAAATTAAAAAAAAATTGATTTCATCAAAAATTAAATATAAAATTATTTTGTATCGTAAAATTAACAATTAAACGTTCTTTATTGATCAACAAAAAAACAAAAAAATGTATATATAGAGGCAAATACGCAGTTCAACTTTGACAATGTGCTGTTAGGCTTCCTGACATTGAAGCACAATGTACTTTCGCATGCTAAATTATCATTAAAATGCAGTTTATTTCATGAATATATCTTATTTTGTTCAGAAGTTATTAGTTTAGCAAGCAGAAATGGTCGAATGTCCCACTGTGCGACGTCCCCTTTTGCCAAAACGTCCGCCGCTTCGTTTCCTTCGATGCCCTGGTGACTGGGAATCGAATAGATCCGCACCGACTTGGTCGTGCTTAGTGTGTCTAGTGCCTCTCTGCTTGCCAGGACATTTCTGGAGTTAACCGCGGACGACTGCATGGATCTGATCGCCGCTTGGCTGTCAACGAATAGATTGACCACATTATGTGCTCGTTTGGTATGTTGAGCGATCTCTGCTGCCTTCTTGATAGCGAAGACTTCCGCCTTTAATATGCTGCATCGGTACGGTAGCCTATATGACAGCCTTATTTCAGGGTCTGTGCAGTATAAGCCTGCTCATACTCTTCCGTTCATCTTGGAACCGTCAGTATATATATTGAGGTGTTGAGTCTGGTCCCGTCCTCTTTTCCAGTTTTCGGGTACCATAAATGTGTTAGTTTCGACCTCGAAGCAAGTTTGGGGGTCATGTACGGAACGCATCTTGTCCCTTCCAATTGAACTGTGCTGGAATCCTTGTGGCGACATTTTTCCCGATGCAAGTGGGCGCTGCACTGCCTTTCCTGCAGTCGTGCGAGCGTGGATGCCCAGGGGATCAGTTCTTAGTTTCGAGTGCTTTTGTTGGGGTGGACCTCAGCGCCCCTGTAATGCAGAGCAGAGCCTGGGCTGAGTTCTTTCCATGAGGTGGTCGCACCACCATAAGAAAAGGCAACAAGCCCCATTTGCAGCTAAGCATCTTCGTGGATGCGTAAAGCGCAATGGTGGCCTTCTTCACCCTTTCCACTACATTGGTTCTCCATGCTTGTTTGGTGTCCAGTACTGTGCCGAGGTATTCGACCTGTGTTTTTGTGGTTAGCCTTGTTTGGTTGATTTTCGGGGGGATCTATGTCGGTACCTTATACCTCTTTGTAAAGAGGATGAGGGCCGTCTTGTCCGCGTTGATACTGAGTCCTACACCATTATGGAGCTGAGGGTCAATGGACAAACACCCGTAATAATTATGCTTATGTCGTCTGCATAAGCTGTTATTTTTGGGGCCTTCCTCTCGAATCTCTTGATGAGGTCGTCGACCACCAGATTCCACAGGAGGGGCGACAGGACCCCACCCTGAGGTGTGCTCCCTTTACCGTGCAAGCGGTGTTTCACTCTGATTGCGCCCGTCTACAACTCGGGAGGTTCTTTATCCATAGGTCTTTATCCATGGGTATATGTTGGTCGCTTCAAGGCGATCCATTATTGCGTTTGTAGCTACGTTATTAAATGATACGGATATATCCACGAATAAGTATTAGTGCATACTTTTTATAGTTGAAAGCTTTCTCGAAGGTAGCTTATAACGAATGTAGTGCTGTCTCCACCGATTTCCCTTTGGTGTAAGCATGCTGGTTGGTTGACATCAGTCCTCCTACCTCATTCCTGATGTGTACATCCAGCAGCTTTTTAAGGCTTATCGGTCTATAATCCTTTGGACTAACATGGCTGGACTTTCCTGCCTTTGGGAGGAAGACAACTCTTGCTATGGGATGGTCGTCTCTTTGGTCGCCTGCAACATGGCTGGGAATATTCCATCCAGTCCAGGTGCTTTAACGCCCATAAAGGCGTCTATGGCCAATTGGATTTTCTAATGGGTTATTAGATCTGTTGGGGGGGTTTTGTTCCACGGTTGCTGGGTCCTTTTGCATTTCGGCATCAGTAACTTCAGTGCATTCTGCGAAGTTAGCCTCCATTGGTGCTGTCAAGGCCTCTTCGCTGCTCTCTTGCCACTGTTCGTTATTCAACTTGAGTTGACTCTGTATGGTGGGCTGCTTTGCGAGGAGCTTCCTGAGTGTTGCTGTTTCAGGCACATTCTCGATGTAGGAGCAGAAGTTCCTCCAAGAGATACGTTGTGACGTTGTGAAATACGTAATTCCTTCTTGTACTTTCTGAGTAGAATCTTGTATTCCTCGTTGATGATCTCTTCGTTCGCTTGTTTGGAAAGCTTGAAGAATACCCTGAGGTTGTTTCTTTGAAGAGAGAGGTCCCGGTTCCGCAAGGGTGGTTTGGTCCTTTTTTTTATTTTGGGGGTGGGCATGATTTGTAGAACCTTGAGTCTCCAGGGACTTTTCTATGTATTCCGCGGATTTCACTGAGCCTAGTTTCGCGAGCTTCGAGGTAGCTGTCTGTCTTTTCCCAGTTTGTGTTCCGGGGGTTTCTATAGACTGTTATCTTCGGAGTGTATTCGAATTCGCACTTAAACTGAATATATCTGTGATCTGAGAAGGATGGTCTTTCGAGAACTCTCCACTCAGATAATAGTGTACTTTTTCCCGTTACGAGAGTTAAATCTAGCACGTTTATCGAGGTGTGACCTACGTAGGAGTATATTAGTTGATAGTATAAAGTCTAAGAGTGACTCATCTCGGTCGTTGATATTGGGGCTTGCCCACACACTGTGGTGGGCATTGGCGTCCGTGCCAATGATGACTTGGTGGTCTTTGGAGTCGGCTTCTTCCACCAGACTCCTTAGATCTTCAGGTGGTGCGGGCGTGTCATGTGCCATGTAGCAGGACGCTACCAGAAGGCGCTTCTTATCGCTCTCTAGAATCACTACTGTGAGGTCATCCGTGCTGTAATGAGGAATAAAGTTAGCGTGGATCCTCTTTCGTACGAGTACGACGGTTCTGTTCCTGTTTACCGGTGTTGGATGGAACGAGTTGTAATTTGCGGACTTTAGTCCAGCCATTGAATTGCCTGACGCAATCCATGGCTCCTGGACCAAAGCTATGTGGACGGGCCTTTGCTCTATATCTATAGGGAGCTCCGGCAACGCTTTTTTGCTCTTGTGGAGGTTGAGCTGCAGCACACTCATCGTCATGGGTGGCTGACTCAATCTCGCTCGACGGGTTGACAACCAACGTCAGGTCACCGTCCTCTTCCTCTCCTGCACAATCTGAGCTTAGTGCAAGCCTCTGGGTGGCCTCTACGATAGTTTCCAGACCGAGGTCCTCTTCCACCTCGCCTGCCTGCAGGGTATGCATGTCTTTGTCGTTGGGGTGGCGCTTCCTTAGACGCTGGTAAACGCTACCCATGCCCCACGCCATCTTCCCAAATCTTGGATAAGGAGTTCCTCCGCCTCCTTATTGATTTTTAAGATTACACACTGCCCTCCCCCCTCATTTGGTAGTGGGCTCCCCGTGTGTAAACCCTTCCACTCCCCTGATGGGATATCTGGGTTCTGGCGCTGCAGGAGCTTTAGCACCCAGTCCCCTTGGATCGCTATGGGAAGGAGCACCTTTGCCTTTGGTATGGACGGGCTTAGCTTCCTGTCGGGAGCGTCGGGTCGCCTTTGCACTTTAGGATTTTGACCCCGTTCAGCCACCCAGCACCGTCAAAGGTAGCTGCGCTATTGGGCCCGCGTTGCCGCTTGCTCGTCGGAGTGTCTGCGACGGTACTCTCGACCGAGCGTTGCCTCTTGTTGGCCAGCATCTCCTCCACCTTATTGGCGAATTTGCTCCATTTAATTCAAAATTGCATAGCAGAATCAGTTAAAACTTTTAAATGTTATCGATTCCTAATACCTCACTGAGTATGGAAGTTATCGCTGTTTTGTTTTGCTCGCTTTATTCGTGAAGCTGGGAAGTGTCAAACCGGACATATGTTGCAACAGCTGCAATGAAAAACTTAAGGCGCAATTTAATTACTGGCAAACATTTTTACAAAAAGTGAAAAATCAAAGCTTTGCTTAAATTTATTGCGAACTATCAATCTATGGGTTTGTAACTATTTTTTAAAAATTTTTATTTGACGTTTGATTACATGTATTAGTTAAAAATAGCTTTAGAAGCTGAACTTTAGAAAAGTCTGTGTTAAGCTGGTGAGGTTTTTCCCCAGCTGTTGCGAATTTAATATAAATAAAAAGTCAAAAGTTTAAATAGTGAGAATGATTTATTGTATATGTAGAACAATTTTTGTTGGAGTAAGACCGATTAATATCAATTTATCCCGATGGCGACGAAGCTCATTAACCGACTGGTTGCAAAGGCTGACGGCCTAATTGCCGTGCCCTATGAAGCTATGTTTAAAGAGAGCGAGAGAGCGCGATAAAGGCGAGAGTAAAACAGCTCGGGCTGCTGCTAAGCCGAGTGCGAAGATCGAAAGAGGCGATATAAAGAGGCGAAAGAACACCGCTGCCGTGCGTAAGCATATGCGGGAACAATCAATTTTACAGTGGGCATTGAAAGTTGCAAACAATAATCTGAATTTACTTTAGGCCGCACCACTAACTAAATATTATAATATATTGACTACGTCATATTGTTTGGTGGAGTGCATCTTGTCAGACGCGTGCGATAGAGTTTGAATTCTTTTGGGTATACATGCTTAAAGGTATTGTGAACTTGGATGTCCAATATAATCTGCCAATGGCTGCCCTAACTAATAGTGATTTCATTTTTAAGAAATGTCCATCCTAAGACGAAAAGGTTGCTACCAAAAAGTGTATTGCTGTTGAGAACTACATATTTTAAAATATTTTTCCAAGCTACGATTTATTGAGAACAGCGAAAGTTAAGTGCTATTCGAATGAAAGTCACTGATTCTTCAGCAGAAGTGCCTTTACAGTGCCTTGTTGACAACACCGTTTCAAGAACCATGGAATCAAACCAAATTTGTTTTCGAAAAAATTAACGAAAAAGAGAATGTTATTACTGCCGTGCATAAATGGGGCTGCGATGGAAGTAGTGGCCATTCTATGTATCGTCAAGGTTACAACGAGTTTGAAGAACATCAAACTGATGAATAAATGTTCACGATTTGTATTGTGCCCTTACAAATAAACATGGGACCAATTGTATTATGGCAGAACCCGCGTCCTTCCTCTACTAGGTTTTGTAGGCCAATAAAAGTAGTGTGCGAAAAAGAAAAATCTGCCTTGGTTAATTTGGAAGTTGATGAAATAAATAAACAAAAATTAGAAATCCTTCCAGCAACACTAGAAAACTTTCAAATCCAATATTAGTTTCAAATGACAATGATAGATGGAAAGTTATTTAGTGTCATTGCTGAGTCTTCAAATCAAACATGCGGTATTTGCGTTGCATCTCCCATAATAATGAACAACCTCAAAAGTCAAACACCTAATACAAATATCAGTATGGTCTCCTTACATTACATGCTAGGATAAGATGCCTTGAATGTATCCTTCACATAGGTTATAGGCTTTCCTTTAAAAAATGGCAGATTCGAAAAAGTGATAAAGTGCAGCTGAGCAACACAAAAAACAAAAAAAAAATTTCGTGCGAAGAAGGAAATGGCTTTATAAGTAGATATTCCAATGCCGGGAGCCGGAAACATCAATAACGGAAACACAGCAAATAGGTTTTTCCGACAGCTAAAATTAGCTAGTGAAATAACTGGCGTCGATAAAAATCTTATTTACAGATTAAGAGTAATACTGAGGACTATGGCTTGTGGATATAAAGTGAATACAGAGGTTTTTCGTGTATTTTGCTTTGAAAAATATCCATGGTTTTATATGCCATCCTCAGTTCACAAAATTGTATTGCATGGAGCCGAAATAATTGATTGCGTTGGGCTTCCTATTGACATGATGTCTGAAGAAGCATTGGAGGCTCGTAACAAAGATCTTCGGAATATAAGGCAGCATCACGCCCGAAAATCTTCACGTAAAAATACGATGGAAGATTTAATGCATGCTCTTTTATTTACATCTGACCCTTTAATTTCCAATTTATCAAAATCATCGTCAAGGCTTTCCAAAGAAAATGTAGAGTTTGATAAAGAGGTTGAAGATATGCTATTAGATGTTAACTTAGCTGACATGCTTAATTCCGATAGTTCGGATATCGAATGATTACATAATAATTTTTTTATTTTTTATATTTAAAACGTCAATATTATTTGTATCTTAATAAATCTATAATTACATAATTTTCGTTAGTAAATCCATTATTTTCAAAGGTTATTTTAAACAGCTCTATTATATCTTTATTGGATTTTAACCTGAAGAAGTATATATCTTGATTAAGTATTAGCTTTATACACGTACAGTGATGTTTTGGTGTATAAATTATCTTTGAAATGTTTTTTTTAAATTTAAAAATATTTTGACCGATTGGAACTATCGTATCTATATGCTATAGTTAAACGATTATACTGAAATTTTGCATAGTCATCCGGTTGTTAACATTCATCTTAAAATCAAAATCTCATTGCGATATCTTTTAAATTACGCTTGTTATTATTATAATGCCGCTAAATTGGCCTTTTCGCCCACTGTGCGATGCCCTAATTTGGGGCATTTGCGCGAAGTGCATTCTTCCCTCTTCCACCCGCTGGTCGGCCCAGACCAGCTTGGCTTTTTCCTCTTGGGAGATGTCAGCTTTGCTTTGGAGCTGGCTTTTGATCTTGAGGGCTGCCTTGTATTGAGCTTTAGCCGTTATCCTCTCCCTGGAACGCTTCGGCCCTTCCCTACGCGGGGAGCTGGTGACTGGTTCCGGTGAGCGGATAAGGCTATCTTCCTCCGTCTTGATGATTGACAGAACGCTCTCTAGATCCGTGTCAGCTTCGACTGCGGCATCTAGGCGGCTCAGCTTGGAGTGATGGAGTGTGGTGTTGGCAGTAACTTTGCAACTGAAATGGCGTGCTCCCGTAATTGAAACAAATAACCATAAATAGTAAATTTATATAAGAAGCAATGTAACATTTAAACAAAAGGCATGTGCTCAGCTCTGCATCTTCCCGTATTCGCACTAGTTTTTGCTCTCCCTCTTTTCTTATCAGCAAAAGACTTCCAGATTTAAAGCTATGTCTTCTTTATTCATTATTCGTTGTCATATTTCAGAGAATCACACATTTCTAATAGTTCAAAATAGATTTATTGAGTTTAGAAATTAGTTTCTAACTTGTGTCCGTAAAATATAGAAGCTATCGCCATATACCGAAAAGAGTATTGCTTGCCTAACTAAAAGTGTCTGTTCAACACGCACTATTTCTGAGAAGCTGTAAGTTAGTCAATCAGTGGTGGTCACGGTGCAAAAAAGACTTAATGTATGTTCTGAAAGCGTGTTGAAACGTACCCCTCGCCTCCTAACAGACTCTGACGCTCGACTTATGATGTCCAAAATTAGAAAAGATAAGTTTTTAATACCAAAATAGGCTTCTACTGAAATCAACAAAAATGTTAGTCGATGGTGAGCTAGACGAGCACTGGGTAGAATTGGATATGTCGTATCTGTAAAAAAAAAACCAGCTCTATCCGAGAAAAATGTTAGGTTAGGTTAACCCGGACGTCCCTCAGCGGGGGCTATCATAGGCCAATATGGCCCTTAGTGATCCGGATGTAAATGGACCTTTACTGGGGTATTGGTGAGGTTTGGAAGTCCTCGAGTATCGAGGTGTTTTTAGCAAAGGCAAGTAATTCCCTCGGCGTCCTCTTGGAGGCATCTTCCAGTGATGCCATCTCCGGTGCGCCAAGGAATCTTTTCTTTGCCCGTGAAAGAGCCGGGCAGTTGCAGATGAGATGTTCCAGGGTTCCGATAGCCCTGGGTTCATCACATTTCCTACAGCTGTCTCTGTTGGTGATGCCTAGCTTGGCTGCGTGCGCCGCAGCCAGACAGTGACCTGTGAGTATTCCCATTAGCAGTCTACAGTCTTTCCGTGGAAGGTGCAGTAGATAATAAGCCAGTTTTCCATTGCGCTCTTTGCACATCGTTCTCGAGGCTCTGCAGGTGGTTGTGTTCCTCCATCTGTTTTCGGTTTGTAGAGCGGCCTGCTTCTCTAGATCGCTTTGTAACGTTCTAAGGGAGATAGGCATGTTTTCGGTTCTTTCGTTCGTCAGCCCGACGCCTTCCTTAGCCAGAACGTCCGCAGCCTCGTATCCTTCGATGCCCTGGTGGCTGGGAACCCAGTAAATTCGCACTGACTTAGCCGTGCATAGTGAGTCTAGCGCCTCCTTGCTTGCCAGGACACTGCTTGAACTAACTGCGAACGACTGCATGAATTTTATCGCCGCTTGGCTATCGACGAATATGTTCACCACAATGTATGGTCGCTCTGAGCTGAGCGACCTCTGCTGCCTTCTTGATGGCGAAAACTTCCGCCTGGAATATGCTGCATCGGTCCGGCTTATATGATGCCCTTATTTCGGGGTTTGTGCAATAGAAACCCGCTCCTACTCCTCCGTCCAACTTGGAGCCGTCAGTATATATATTGAGGTGTTGAGTCTGGTCCAGTCTTCTTTTCCAGTCTTCGGGTCCCATAAATGTGTTAGTTTTGACCTCGAAGCAAGTTTTGGGGTCATGTAGTCAGTAGAACGGATCATGTCCCTCCCAATTGAACTGTGCCCGTATCCTTGAGTTGAAATGTTCACCAATGCAATCAGTCGCTGTGCTGCTTTGCCTGCAGTCAGCCGAGCGTGGATATCAAGGGGATCGATTCCGAGTATGGTTTCGAGTGCTATAGTTGGGGTTGACCTCAGCGCCCCTGTGATACATAGCAGAGCCTGTCACTGGGTCCTTTCCATAAGCTTGTGGTACGTCTTCTTTTCAGTTGCTTGCCACCACACTAGGACTCCATACAGCAGAGTTGGTCGCACCACCGAGATGTAGATCCAATGCATTAGGTTGGGTGACAGGCCCCATGTGCTGCTATGCATCTTCTTGGATGCATAAAGCGCAATGGTGGCCTTCTTCACCCTTTCCACTACATTGGGTTTCCATGCTAGCTTGCTATCCAGTACTGTGCCGAGGTATTTTTTCATTTTGACGTTGATATGCAATGACTGCACTATCAAGTGGTTCATGGAACACCAGCCGACTGCTGTTACGCGCGAATCCCAGGCCGGAACGCAACCCTCCTCCCACCCAACCTACCGAGGGGTGCTGCCGCATGACGCTCGACTGGTTAACCGTACCGATCGCGATCATGCAGGAAAGATAGAAGTTAGACTTATATTCAAGGAAAGTTAGAACTAATCTTACTAAAGGATCTAAGCATGCATTAAAACTATCGTACAGTTACAATTTCTAATTACGAGAAAGGTATGTGAGTAATAGTGTTTTCAGAAGAGGAAGGTAATTAGTTGTAGATATGATGTGGTAGAGGGAATTATAATCCAAGAGGAAAACGCTAAAAGGTTCATGCTAGGAAGAATTCGATCTACAAATCGGAAGAAACAACGGTATATAGTTTCTAGTGTTTCTAACAGGAATAGTGAAGTTTATGCGGCTTAACAAGTCCGGGCTATTTACGTCACGCTTGATCAAGTTGTGCACAAAAATCACACCAAGTATTTTTGTACGGTTAACTAAGGATGGAAGGTTTATTAAAAGCAAACTACTGGAGTAAGACGGCAGTCTCATACTTGCATCCCAGTTGAGGCCGCGTAGAGCGAAAATTAAACAGTTTTTCTGGACTGACTCTATACGGTCCTGGTGTACTTTGCACTGAGAGCACCATACACAAAAACTATTTTCTCAAATCGGACGAGCAAGTGATAAATAGAGAGTCTTTATTTTATATATAATAATATATATTTATATATCAAATTCCTTTGACCACCTATTTAAAAACCCAAGCACTCCCATTACCTTATTTACCATGGTAGAAATGTGTTCAGAAAACTTTAACTTGGGATCTAAAAGAACACCAAGATCATCAACTAGGGTAATTCTCTCAAGAGAACCCCCGCCTAGGGTGTAAGGAGCCAGAAAGGCGCTGGAGCGATGAAATGTCATTACTTTACATTTCGAAGCATTAAGGTATAACAAATTTGCACAAAACCATGACTGAAAGCTATTAAGATCGGATTGCAACCTGGATTGAGATAAACCAACCTTGTACTGGACACACAGCTTAACATCATCCGCATACATAAGTACTCGAGAGTATGTTAATACCGTGTGTTTGACCTGTGTTTTCGGGGTTAGCCTTGCTTGGTTGATTTTTGGGGGGATCCATGGCGGTACCTTGTACCTCTTTGTAAAGAGGATGAGCTCCGTGTTTTCCGCGTTGATGTCGAGTCCTACTTCTTCCGCCCACTCGCATATCTCCCTGAGTCTTCGTTCCATTATGGAGCTGAGGGTCGATGGACATACACCCGTAATAATTATGCATATGGCGTCTGCATAAGCTGTTATTTTTGGGGCCTTCCTCTCGAATCTCTTGATGAGGTCGTCGACCACCAGATTCCACAGGAGGGGCGACAGGACTCCACCCTGAGGTGTGCCTCTGTGCGCTCCCTTTACCGTGCACCCGTCTACAACTTAGGAGGTTCTTTATCCATAGATTGATTTCCGGGTGTATGTGGGTCGCTTCAAGGCGATCCATTATTGCGTTCGTGGCTACGTTGTTAAGTGCTCCGGATATATCTACGAATACTCCCAGTGCATACTATTAATTGTTGAGAGCTTTCTCGATGGTAGTTACTAGCGAATGTAGAGCTATCTCCACCGATTTCCCTTTGGTATAAGCATGCTGGTTGGTCGACATCAGTCCTCCCTCCTCATTCCTGATGTGTCCATCCAGCAGCTTTTCCGGTGTTTTTAGCTTAAAAAAAGTTAGGCTTATCGGTCTGTAGTCCTTGGGACTAACATGGCTGCACTTTCCTGCCTTTGGGAGGAAGACAACTCTATCTGTTCTCCATTGAATAGGGATATAGCCTGTGCTTAGACATGCCGAGTATATTGCGAAAAGCCATGGGACGATCGCCTTTTTGGTCCATTGCAGCATGGCTGGGAATATTCCATCCAGTCCAGGTGCTTTTATGCCCGCAAAGGAGTCTATAGTTATTGGATTTTCTTGTGGGTTATTAGATCTCTCGGGGGTTTGTTCCTCGGTTGCTAGGTCCTGTTGCGTTTCGGCATCAGTGACCTCGGTGCATCCCGGGAAATGGGCCTCTATTAGTGCTGTCAGAGCCTCTTCGCTGCTCTCTGACCACTTCCGTTATTTAATTTGAGCTGACTCTGTATGGTGGGCTGCTTCGAGAGCAGCTTCCTGAGTCTTGCTGTTTCAGACACTTTCTCGATGTTCGAGCAGAAGTTCCTCCACGAGCTACGTTGTGCCTTGCGTATTTCTTTCTTGTAGTCTCTGAGTAGCGTTTTGTATTCCTCGTTGATGATCTCCTCATTCGCTACTCTGGCGAGTTTTAAGAGTTCCCTGAGGTTATTTGTCTTGAGAGAGAGGCCCCGGTTCCAGAAAAATGTTAAGGCTCGGATTAAATTTGCAAGAACGAATCCAAGTTTAACCGTTTCCATTCCATTGGGAAGCAGTATTATTGGCGTAGGCCTGGCGACAAGCTTCAAAGAAATCATGTGAAGCAAACATGGTGGAGAAAACATAATGGCTTGGGGGTGCATTACATGGTGGCACGTTGGAATGTTGCACAAAATTGACGGAACAAGAAGAGTATTTAAATATTTTGCAAACCCATCTTCCCAATTTTTTGGACAAGTGTGCGTACCCTGAAGAAGAGATCACTTTTCAACAAGATGGGGATCCTAAGCACTATGCGAAAATTGTTAAAGAATGTCTGCAAAACCAAAATTTTAAGTTGATGGACAGCTCAAAGTCGCGACCTCAATCCGATTGAGAACCTGGTGTCCATCGTGAAGCGACGGCTCGAGCAGTATCAGTCAGCCCCATCCAACCTAGACGA
The DNA here is from genome assembly GCA_963969585.1 of Drosophila helvetica. NCBI lineage: Eukaryota > Metazoa > Arthropoda > Insecta > Diptera > Drosophilidae > Drosophila > Drosophila helvetica. The sequence goes on along the minus strand of OZ018401.1, from coordinate 32,635,015 downwards.
TCTTTGCAGACGTGTCGAACTGGAGTGGAATCAAATTCCAAAAGGAATTATTGAGATATTGGTTGAGAGCATGCCAAGCCGCATAAAAAGTGTTGTAGACCGTTACGATTGATTTTTTCATAAAAGGTGCAAAACTGAGTACATGCCTTTTGTTTTGGTTTTTGATTCTTAACTATTACAGTGCTGCTTATATTAATTTACTATTTACGGTTATTTGTTGCAAATTAAATACATTTTCCAGAAAACAAAAGTTTTTTTCATTTACGTAATTCGTTTAGGTTCTATGAGCGATCGTACATGAAAATGTGGAGTGTCGCTTTTGCTTAAGACTTTTTATTTAGGCAAACAGAACGAGTGTTGACTTTTCAAAGTTTTATTCAATAATCATTTTCGAACTTAAAAGTAAATTAAATTCTACACTAGCTCCGCTGTAGCTTCTGCTGCTGCTGCTTGTTGTTGGTGTTGCTGGCCGGTTTCCTATTGCATGGGCCGGCTGCAGTGCAGACGGTCCCACGCTTTGGGGTTCGTTGGAATTCGCGGACTGCCGAGACTGTCGAGTTCTCGAACTGGATCAGGTATGTTCCTTTTAGATGCATCTCTTCATTATCGATTGTCACCACTCCCTCAAAGTCGTTGAGCAGAACGGTTCCTGTTTCTATTTCCTCATGGCCCGGAACATGTTGGCTGTTAATAACCTTACATTTCGGTGGTTTGCTTCTTAACAATGGTGTTACGTATGTTTCGTTGCTTAGATCAATGAGCATGGTTTTACTACAAATTGTCTTATCATTATGAGACCCGCAGGGGTTTTTTATAGCAAAGATTTTGTTTTTACATTTAATTATTTCCTTAAATTTGATTTCGTTTATAACGTTGTTTCTTTTTACTGATTTTAATTGTATTGTGGAGAATATTTCGTTTTCTACTATGGGTATGTCTATAAAATACAATAAACTCTTATTATTGGTTGCTATTTTTACTTCTGCAAATTCTAGAAGTTCTTCAATGTTAATGAACATAATTTTCTCTTCTTCAAGTAATTTTTCTATTGCTCTAGTTTCTAATTCTGATAAAATAGTCTATTGCATGAATAAAATTGACTTTATCTTCTTTAAATGATTGGATTTCGTACTTAAAGGTTGTTAATTTTTCATTTTCTTCATTTTTGCTCTTTTCTGATATTGTTAAAATTTTATTTGTGATCCCGCTTATCTCGTTTATTTTATCGGTTAATTTTTTGTTAATTATGATTTGTCGGTTGTTGTTTTCAAACTGTTCGTTTATCTTCTCCACCACGATATTGTGGTCGTTAAAGTCCGGCGTGCCGGCTATCCATTTCCAGACTGTTCCTAATTCATTAATCCCTCTTTTAACTCTTTTATGTTGGCGTAGTCTACAAAAGTCATTTTTATACCCGGTTCTCGAAGAGTAAAGGGGTATATTCGATTTGTGCAAAAAATTGATGTGTGTAACACCCAGAAGGAAGCGTTTCCGACCCCATAAAGTATATATATTCTTGATCAGCATCAATAGCCGAGTCGATATAGCTATGTCTGTCTATCCGTCCGTCCGTCCGTCTTTATGAGCGCCTATATCTCAGAGACTATAAATGCTAGAGCAACCAAACTCTATCCATGCTCCTGTGATATCACGTCAGTACAAGTGTATTTCAAAATTTGGCCACGCCCCCTTCCGCCCCCAAAAAAGATGAAAATCTACAATTTTGAAGGTACGGGAAAACCAAAAACGCAGAATCATAGAAAATGACCATATCTATCAGAGTATTGAATCTGGATCAGATCGGATCATAAATATAGTCAGAAGGAACAAATGAAATTTCAGTGGCCTTCCAAGCGCAGACTCATTCCCTCTCTCTCTCGCACACAGCCGTGTATGTATATGTAGGAAGTAGATAAAGACATGTAGAAAAGGCAGATGTAAAAAAGTATGTAAACAAATATGGAAACATCTAATATATAAAAATCTTCGAAAAGGTTGACTTAATTTTTTTTTGTCTTTTTTGGCTAAAACTAAATTTATCCCTTTTGCGAACATGTAATAATGTAATTTATTACAATCTCACATACATATATACTGACTGAGTACCGGGTATAAAGTAGTAGCAACGTTCCCCCTCGTTTATTTTTGCAATGTCATACTTCAGAAGGGGGAACAGATGGTGGGAGGCGTGAAAGCTATTTGATGTTCCTCTACATTTTTAAACGCCTTTTCGTGCTCTTCTATTTCGAATACCTGAAATAATTTTAAAGATCCACATTGGATCGCGGACGACCCCGTTTTTATTGCGATTACTTGGAAGTGGGAGTAATCCAGTATGGTAGCCACTCCCAAGCAGGTTGGTAAGAAAAGTCTGTAATATTAGGTTTTTAGATTACTTTTGTGTATTATTCTTCCTTTTTGGGTAACTATCGTAGTATTATTATTTTCTGCTACTATTTATTTTTTATACTTTGGGGTTAATTTGGAACCTAACCTTTTACTTATTTTTGCATAGACGATTTCTCCTGTGTTGTAGTTCTTTACTGGTTTTTTCTTTTTGTTGTGATATTCCCTGTCTTCCTCCTGTTTTTCTTCCAGCTTTCTGCTAATTTGCATTCTTTCTATTTCTAATTCTTGGGGATCATCTATTTTTTTTTTTTTTATGGGCAAAGAAAATGTCTATTGGTTTCTTTTTTGTGGTTGAGTGAACTGATTGATCATATTCCTGTACTGCTATAAATATTAATTCCTCGAAACGTATATCTCCTCCTATTTTAATGCATCTCATGATCTCAGTCAGAGTAGAATGGAATCTTTCCAATTGACCGTTACTGGTGGATGCGTATGGTGGGGTTGTAAAGATTCTGTTTTGTAGCTGTTCTTGCAATAAAAATTTGATTGACGCTGAATTAAGAGATTTTTCGTTATCCATTATACCTAGTTTCGGTATGCCCAAGGCTATCATAATCTCTCGCAACGGGTGTTTAAGGTCTTCTGCCGCTTTTGATTTTAATATTTTTATCTGAGCGTATTTTGAAAACTTATCTATTGCCGTGAGCAAAATGTATTTTTTGGTAGTGTACAGATCGATGTGTTCAATCTGACCTGGATAATTGGGTATAGGAGTCGACTGAATTTGAACTTGATTGGGATGTCGGTCGTACTTTGCCTCTTTACAGGTTTCGCAATTTTTAGTAATTGGTTCTATTTTATTTTGAATTTTGGGGAAACAGTATTTGTTAAGAATCTGCATCTTATTTTCGATAGAATTCCAATGGGTTCTTATATGTTCTTTTGTTATTATGTAATTTTGTTCTTCTTCTGAAGTTACATATACTATTTTTTTTTTGTGTACCTGGCTTTGTAGTTTGAAAAGTGGAGGGGGTAAATGTCTTGAATTTTTGCCATTATATTTTCTGCGGTTAATATACCATTTACGAGTTTTGGGTCTTGTTTTTCTTTCAAGATGTTTACCAGATCTTCCTCTGTATAATTACGTCTTTCTATCGTATGTCTATGGTATGTTGGCAATGGTAGTTGGAGGTCATAAGATTCGTTGTCTGCGGTCAGTAGGAAAAGTTGATTTTTAAATACATTGATAGGTACTTCCATGATGGGAATAAGGTTGTGTGACGAGCTTTCAGCGCTGTGCACAGTGGCGGAAGTACTATTTATCTGGGGATTTGCGGGAGGATTTCGAGATAGAGCGTCTGTGACTGCGCCTGCTGTCCCTGGCTTATACCGAAGTTCATGATTGTATTCTTCGAGATAACTTTTTCATCTCTTGAGCTTGCCATTATGATTTTAGTTGCTTAAAGCGAACGTCAAAGGTTGATGGTCTGTGTAGATAATAGCTTTTGATTTACCGTAAAGGTACATTCGGAGGCTTTGAAGAGCCCAAACAATAGCAAGCATTTCTTTCTCATTTGCGGCGAAGCCTTAGACTTAGGTGCCGGAAAGTCGTTTTTGGCTCGTACTTTTTCGACGTTTGTTTTTACCCCATTGGATGATATTGTAAAACCTAGGAAATCGACCTCGGTTTTGAAGAATTCACATTTATCTTATTTAATTTTCATGTTGGCATCGGCCAAAGTGCCGAATATCTTTTCTAGGTCTATGGCATGTTGGGATTCGGAAGGACTGAAGACGATGATATCGTCAATGTAAAAATAGCATATTTTGCTAACGGGTTCCCTTAGAATGTCATCTAAGGCTCGTTGGAATATAGAGGGGGCATTTTTTAAGCCAAAGGGTAGTCTAGTAAACTCTAATTTTCCTCCATTTACCGCAAATGCTGTTTTCTCAATGTCTGTTTCTTTGAGTGGTATCTGGTGGAATCCGCTCTTGAGATCCAGTACTGAGAAGTACTTTTTCTGTCCTAATTGGGCGAGGATTTCTCCTATTTCTGGGATCGGGTATCGATCCGAAATTGTAACTGCGATGACCACGCGGTATTTTTCTCTCCCGAGGCATCCAGTTTCTTGGGTACTACCCATACTGGGACATTATACGGTGAACGTGAAGGTCTGATGATTCCGTCGCGCGACAATTCTTTTAGCTCATTTTCTACTTCGCTTTTAAAATAAATTGGGTATGGGTAATGCCTAGTGTAGACAGGACTGTCAGATGAAGTTCTAATTTCCCCAATCACCTTGGTGGTATAGGTGAGTTTCGTATCTGGATTGGAGAATAGGTTCTTGAGAGTGTTCTTTTCTCAATGAGCTCCTTGTGCTTGGGGCTCAAGTGTTCAGATCGGATTTTAATATTATTAACGGACTGAGTAACTGGTTGCCTGATTCTGATTCTGTAAGTACCATTTATTATCAATGTGTCGTTCGGAACATCTATGACTGCATTCAAATTTTTTAAAGTGTCATTGCCTAATATGCCAAAAATTTTATTGGGAGATTCTGGTTACCGAACAGGCAAATATGGGTATGATGGGTTATTTTGATATTACCTCCCACTTAGGTTGAAAGGTTTTTCATTTTCATTTGGGTTTAGGACGAGATGAGGCTGGATATAATTTTGGTTGGACCCGGTGTCAATTAGAATGTTATAATATTCGCCGTTCCCCGCGTTACACCGGAAGTATGGTAGCGAGGAACCTTTTAACCTAAAAAATTGATGTCAGATGCATCCACTAATTCAGGCTCGTATCCTAGGTCAAACGATTCGGGTAGATAAGCAGCTCCCGATTCTTCCACCGCCTCAAGTAAGTCTGCTTATCTGCTGCTCCTAACTGACCACTTCCAAGTGTCGTTTCTTCTTGGCCTTCTTCAGAGGACTCAGTGGCAATGTGGAACTGCCTCTGGAACTTCTGAGGTCGCCCTTCTTGTATTGATTGTGGAGGGCATTTGCCCACTAGATCGTTGATAGGGTGTCTGTTCATGTAATGGATATTTCGTGTCCTGATGGAAGGATCTACCTCCATTGGCACCTGTTTTGGTTCTTGAGTCTTTCGGACGAACTGTTGTTGGCTATTGGGTGCGTAATATAATCGAGGATCGAAATTTTTCCAGTTAGATACTTGATTATTAGTGTTCAGTTTTGTTGGGCTTGGTTTGGTCGGGAAATGCCCTTGAGGTTGTCTGAGTTTTGATGTCAACGAGTTTCTATGCTCTTGGTTTTCGACCAGTTCGTATAGGTAAAGCGCATGACTCAGATCTCTTGGCTCTTTTGTAGCCATTAGTCGAGGCAAATCGCCGTTGAGACACCGAACAAAAGTGTCTAGGGCTTTTCCGCGATAGCCTTTGGTTAGAGCACGCGCGCATTCCTTTGACTGCTCTTGGATACTTATTTGGTTTAGTATCAAAGAGAGTTGATGGTAAACGGCTTGATAAAATGGGATAAAGAGAATAGTTGATATTCTAAAGTTTTGAGGTCGCGTTTATCCGCATAGTGGCTTGTAAGGCATTGGGAAATTGCCTTCCAATTCATTGGGAAATTTCCTTCCAATTCATTGGGGTGTTGTAGGACTCTAGTACAGTGTCAGCTTCTCCGATTACCTTGTCACGTATTACTAACGTGACCTGGTAATAGTTATATGTATTTTCCTGATATAGATGCTCATAATTCTATATACATTATTTTTCCAAGATCCAAACGACGTGCGGTTTGGAGAGGTTGATTTCTATTGGCATTTCCAATATTAAGGCCCGCGAGAGCATCAGATAATTCGTCTGGCATGATTATATCTTTTTTTTAAACACACAGACGAGAAGTTGGAAATCAAATTGCTAAAATTTTTAATTTTTGTTGGTTTTTGTTCTTAAAATAAAAATTTGGTGCTTTTTCTTTAGATTTTTATATGCAGTTTACGTTTAAAATTTTTATTTTTTGTTTTATTTAATAATTTTAACATTTGATTTCTTGAATAACTTTTAGTTTTCTAATCAGTTTACAATTTTTTATACAATTTAAATCACTTAAATAACTTACATTAATATTATTGTTTTTCGTCGAACAGCGCGATGATCCTTGGGATAAAAAGCCTTTTTGTCCTGCGGTGCAGCGGCAAAGCGGCTTGGCAGCGACGGGTTACTGGGGCTCTTCGGTGATACCAGATTCGCGTGACCTGCGAACGGATACGACAGGTCGTTCGGCGTCGTTTTTTACTAACGTTTATAGCTCGCGAGGATAAATCCACTATTTAGGGGGATATAACTATCCTTAACGTTACGTTGTGGCTGCATCAGGCACTTTATTGCACGTCGCGAGTTAATGTGTCAGTCCCTTCTCGGGCGCCAATTAACCCTCTAAAACGTAAGAGTGTCTTAAGACAATTATTCTATTAATCACATAAAAAAAAAAATTTAGAGCTTTTACATAATTTGAATATTTTTCGGCAGTTAATAAGAAACACACCAATTCCGTGTAGAAGATTTTAACGGGAATTTTTATGTTCGTGTGCACAGAACATGTGTTTTTTCGCGCTTACAATTTGACCTGCGGGTTGTTGTGTTTTGTTTTGCTAATAAAATTAAGTACATAAAACCGATTCAGCTCATAATTCAGTTCGTGAAAGGTATGTTTTTTTATTATTCAAATCCAGTCACGGATATGCAAATGTGGAAAAGATGTGCATTGTAGCAGAGAAATAGTGATAAGTGCGTAAAGAAACTTTTGGGGCTCCAAGTAATATTTTGTTGCCAGCAGCTATATCATAACTACTTGCAATTTTTGTTTTTGTTTGTCTTCACTGTATGAATTTTCTTAATAGAAACTGAAATATAAGAATAACATCCAGATCGCCAAGAGTGCCTTAAGGCACTTATTCACTTTTTCTCACCTTACGCGTAAACGAAATTTTCTACACTCATTCTGAGCACATAGTTGAGTTCAGGAGCCACAATTTACTTTAAAAAAATGTTTCGAACTATTTTCTTCCATTATTTTTATTTATTTATTAAAGTAGTCTTAGAGGGTTAAGACTTTTTATTTAGACGTACAGATTCCACCCTAGCTCCGCTGTAGCTTCTGCCGCTGCCGCTGCTGCTGTTGCTGGTTGTTGTTGGTGTTGCTGCTTCTGTCGCTGCCGCTCTAGCCGCTGCTGCTGGTTGTTGTTGGTGTTGCTGGCCGGTTTCCTATTGCATGGGCCGGCTGCAGTGCAGACGGTCCCACGCTTTGGGGTTCGTTGGAATTCGCTGACATGGCGCACGTGTCGCGAACTGTATTTTGTTGCGCAATGCTGACGTTGGTCTGGTCAACACCCTTTCTTTAGAGCTAGGGTTAACTTATATAAATGAAGAGAAAAATGTATGTAATGCTGTTGATGCTGCTTCTATTCTCCAGATCAATGATGAATCTGGCTCGAAGCAGCATATGTTGTTGAGTTGAGTTGTAAATTCGAACTGTTTTATTTTCAAGACTTATGCAATATATATATGAAAAAATAAGGTAATTAAAACTAAGACCAACGCTAAGAAAAGGAGGGATGTGCGGCACTTGTTCCCACGCTCATCCAGTCTAATTATACCTACTGCATGCATACTAGAGCCCTGCTCGAATCCACATGATTCATAAAATCCACTTCAGTCCGTTCGAACATTACGAATCCTGCCTTCAGTCCGATTCGAATCACCCCGAATCACTAAAAACCGAATCCGAATCCTGCGAATCAATATCAGCCAGATGGATCCGCATGATTCTAAAGTTATTCGACTTATACAACGAAAAAATCCTTCTGTGTATGCGTGGACATGTATAGTATGCATGTACAACATTTTCACACACGGAGAATGGTATTGTACATGCAAAAATATTTTGGTGGTATGCGTGTACCATGTGTACTTGTTTTAAAAGAGTGTGGCCTGTGCATAGACGGCTCATAGTGGGATTTATTCAATATATGGAAAATAAATGATTAAAATTAAATTATTTTTAATATAATTTTTGTTTAATATAATTTTTTTGAGTCTTTATAATTTGGAATTAGTTAAAGCATATATACAATTTGGCTATCCGTTGGAAATTGGAATCTATCCGTTTATAAAATTTGCGGTGTTTATCTGGAATCTGAGTGAATTGATTACAGAAACATCGCAAGGTTTGAAAATGCTGTAAATTTGTACCTACTAATAAATTGATTTAAAAAAATTGTCGATATATCTTGAAGTACGGCATCAATTGAAATAATCCATGTATTGGCAACATATTCCACTGTGCGCACTTCGCAGTTGTCTTCACGTGTACGCATGGTACACACTAAAACATGGTACACCGGATAAAACCGGTTTTGGTACACATACACATTATTTTTTGTGTGTTTGTTGTTGCTTTGCTCAAAGGCAAGAGATAATGCGTAATGACGCACACACACAGTCATACAAAGACACACGCACAATCAGTCGCGTCCCACTCTGGAGCACCCTGGAGGGGAGGTGAGGCTGAGTTTGGGCGCCTTCCACGATTCGTGGTGTCAGTTGAGGGGAAATAAAAAGGAAAAGGAAGATCTTTGCTCTTCTTTGGTGAGCCTAGGGGAGAAGGCGACAGAGCTGTCAAGAATGATGAAGGATGCCCGGTATCTCAACAAGGAGATGAAGGAACTGGCGCATAAAGTGGTCAGGCTCCAGAAGTCGGCTCTCGACAGCCTCGACTCTAATCTCCGGAGGATCGAGAGGGAAGTAAGGCAAGACCAGGAAACGCCTAAGCGACAGCTGGTCCATCGTGCGCACCTCAAAATGCAAAAGAGCTCTGGGGGACCCCCACACGGAGCAGTCGCATCAAAAATTTACCCGGCGGACGGAAATAGCTTGCTCAGCAACGGAGTGGACGGAAGTCAAGAGTAGGAGACAGATCAGACTGCCAAGGCCCCGCCCGAACGCCATTATAATGCAGCCAACGGAGAAGATGTCTTATGCAGACATTCTTAACCTGGTCACCCGTAACCAGAGCGAGCAGATGAAGAGTGTCGGCGAGAATGTTCACAAGGTGAAGCGCACAGCCAAAGGAGCATTGCTGTTGGAGCTCAACGGTGCCAGTCCAGAGACAACGCAGCAGCTCCGTGACAATATTGGAACGTTTCTGGAAAGCAAAGCTGTGGCGCGGGCTTTAACAAAGCAGACGAGGCTGGAGATAATTGATCTTGACGGGATGGCTACAGTGGAGGACCTGAAGAAGGCATTCGACGAGCAAATTGGAGTCACACTAGAAGACGCAGCCATAAAAAGTCTACGTACAGCATTTAGCGGCACGCAGCGCGCCATAATCAGCCTTCCGGCGATCGTGGCACGAAAGGCCATCACTGCGGGTAAGGTCAAGGTTGCCTGGTCCGTATGCCGAAATTCGGGAGCGCAACCTACCACTTAAATGTTTTACGTCCCTGGAATTAGGTCACATAGTAGCGAAGTCCGGTGGATAGGAGCGGATGGTGCTTCCGTTGTGGGGTTAGAGACCACAAAATCCGGGACTGCAAGAAGGAGGCAGAGTGTTTCTACTGTGCTGGCATTGGTAAGCCGCATAATCATATTGCTGATAGCCAGAGGTGGCCAATGGCATCCAAGGAACACGGGAAAGTCTAAGCTAGCCGACATGCTTAGGTGTTACCAATTGAACTTTAACCATTGTGAGGCTGCAAGTGACCTGCTCATCCAGTCGGTGCGCGATCATAATTCAGACGTTGCCATCATCAGCGAGCCATACATATCCCCGGAAGATAGTTGTTGGGTCCAGAGCTTGTCGGGCAAAGCAGCAATATGGTCTTGTGGCAGGCCACCGACACGGCCATCCGGCTGGGCTGCGTACAGACACTTCGTCAGGGCAAAAGTAGGGGATCTCTGGATTTACAGCTGTTATCTTCCACCAAGCCTTAGCCGCCAGAGCTTTGCCGCAGCCATGGACGAATTAGTGGACGACGCCAGAGACCGTAATTGCAGGCGACATAAGCAGAAGCTCTGATGCCATAGCTAAGGGGCAGGCCCTCCTAGAGGACTTTGGCACGCTCGATGTGGCGCTGCTAAACCAGGGCTCAGCGAACACCTTCAACCGAGGAGGCGCAGGATCAGTGATAGACCTCACCTTCGTCTCGTGCTCCATCTTCCCTCGGGAGATCCCGTGATCCAATTTTTGTATCGTTTCCTGTGTAATTTTTGAACGGTGACATGTAGTGACTTAATTTTTTAGCTCACATGATCTTTTTATAAAACCATGTTATATACGAAAATGCAAGGGTCTGACTAAAAACGGGACTGAGAAAAATAAAAAATTACGATTTTTAGGTTAAGGGACCATTTGATGCATAGTTTGTTTTATAATAGTTGTCATTGCATGATAAGCAACATGATTTTCGATTAGTTTTGCAAATAAACTTGCTGCAAATGGAGCATTTTATATCAGACTTAGACTTGCAGCAACTACAAATTACACGCCTTCGAGCCCCTGAATTAGAAGTATTATTTGAAGAGGCCACTGGAACTATGCATGGTTATTGTATTTCAGTCAATAACTGTGCTAAGAACTCTTGTTGAGGTAATATAGTCCGTTTTATCATATACGCGCTATCCAGAAATAGTGCTAGTTGCCGCAAAGCTCTTGTCTCCTGCGATTCCGATATGTAAGATTCCCACATATGTAAGATTCCTTTCCTGAAGGATGTTTACAAACCCAAAAGTGGAAAAAAATTGTCGCTTGTTATGTTTTGTGCATTTCTAGGCTTACCAAGGTGTGGTTGTATTTTCCACACGTAGCCTGACTCAGAATCCACCGATAAACAAAATTGTAAACCATATTTAGCTGGTTTTTATGACAGAAACTGTTCAAAAATACATCGCCACCTGAATGCAACAAGTTACTCATCAATGGTGACATTTTCGTGACAATTGTAAAACTTTTGAAGAAGTTGTTGCCAACGGTTCCACAGTTCACATATAGGAGCAAATTTATCGCAACTACGCATTCGTCGTCGACTCAAAACATCATCGAAACGGATGGCACCACTAATCATATGAAATGTATCTTCAGAAATTGCTCGAAAAATGGGGCGATCAAATTTTGCATCAAATAAACTATGAATATCTTCATTTTTTACACTTTCAGTGATATATTTTATATTACCTAACTATTTTGCTGAAATAAAAAAAAAAAGAATAAGCACAGCAATATATGCGCGCAATGCGTCTTTAACAATATCTTTCCACTTGCCACCAAACTTGACTCTGCCGTACTTTTTAGTATTTTCGGTGATAATTCTTTCTATTGGAGGCGGAACTAATTGTTTAACATAATTTGTGTCTTCGAGGCTTTTATATCGGTTGGGGGAAAACCGGAGGTAATTTCGGTAATTAAAAGTTCTGACATTAGGTCTGCAAGTTAATCGAGCTGAAATTATTACTTCATTTCCTAAATGGAAAGGGGTATCTATCAAACTGTCTATCGATTCAGATGCGGCTTGAAGAATTGCTGGCGTCATGTCCAAATGTCTTAAATTACATAGATGAAATCATAATTTTCGGAGCGAATGAAAAGGACCACGATGAGTTGGTCAAGAAAGTTCACAAAATATTCCAGGAAAATAATGTTGTACTGAATGTTTTAAAGTGTGTATGGAAAATAGATAGAGTGAAATTTCTTGGCCACGTTTTATCTGATAAAGTGATTAATGTCGATCCTGAAAAAGTGACGATCATCACATCATTCCGCGATCCAGAGAACAAGGATGAGACTCGAAGTTTTCTGGGTTTAATCAATTACGTGGGAAAATTCTTACCGGATTTGGCCAAACCACTAAGACAATTGTTGAGGAAAAATAACAAGTTCGTATGGGGCACTACGGAAAAGAAAGCGTTCGAAGATTTAAAGACTCGGCTGGCCAACATTCCAAAGCTTTCATATTTCATTGCAGAAAACTGAACACGCTTAATTGCTGACGCTAGTCCTGTGGCTCTAGGAGCAGTACTGCTACAGTTTTCAAAAGACAAGTTCCTATCAGACGTCGAGAAACGGTACTCCCAAACTGAAAAGGAGAGTTTGGTATTGGTATGGGCGGTGGAAAACTTTTACTATTATCTGGCAGGATTCGAATTCGAGTTGGTGACCGACCACAAGCCACTTGAAACTATTTTTAAGCCGACGTCCAAACCCCCAGCTCGAATCGAAAGCTGGCTTCTTCGCCTACAAACTTATAAACTCAAAGTCATTTACAAGGGTGGAAAAGAAAACATCGCAGATGCTCTATCGCGGTTGTGCTACATATCACTGACAAAGGATTTCGACTCAAGAGTCGAGTATAGCATTTCACGCTTATTAGTAAACTCAATCCCAGTATCAATGAGCATATCGGAAATTGCTGAAAAAAGCATTCTTGACGAAGACATTGTTGACGCGATAACTTGCCTTAGCAATGATTCTTGGGACGCCGTCAACTCTAATAGGTTCTACCCATTTCGATTTGATCTTTCCGTGATCGGCCTAATTCTATTAAGAGGAGATCGTTTAATTATCCCAATAACCCTACGGCTCAAGGCTCAAGAACTTGCTCATGAGGGCCACCCAGGAGAGTCTGCAATGAAGCGCCGTCTTAGGTCCAAAGTATGGTGGCCTCAAATAGATTACGATGCCGAAAAGTTTGTGAAGTCTTGTAAAGATTGCATTTTAGTGTTCCAGGCAAAAAACCCGGCACCAATGGACAGAACGCCTTTTCCGAAGGGTCATTGGTTCTATGTAGCTACTGATTTATTGGGTCGGTTACTAAATAGCAAATTCGTACTTGTCCTGATAGCCTCTTATTCGAGATATATGGAGTTTACATTTATACGGTCGATAACGTCAACAACTAATATCGAGGCAAGGAAAGAAATCTTTTGTAGATTAGGCTTCCCGAAATATTTACGTACAGGCAATGGACGGCAATACGTCAGTGCGGAGTTCAGAGATTAGTGCAAGGTTTGCGGGATAGACCAGAGCAAAACTCCTCCTTATTGGCCTCAAGCCAACGGGGAAGTTGAAAACATGAACAAGTCATTGGTGAAGAGACTAAAAATAGCCTTTAAAAAAAAGAATCAATTTAAAGGGGAAATAAAAAAATTTGTACTTATGTATATTTATATTTATTTCATGCTATATCTTAACGCTACAAGTATTAACTTATTTTTATTGCGCTAGTCACTTTGGTTGTATAAATCGTTTGGAGGAGTATCTTCTTAAAACTAATACGTATATATTAATATTTTGACATAAGTACTTATAAATTAGATTTTATTTTTTATTTATTTTTTTATTTTGTTTATTTTTTTTTATTTTTATAGCCTTTATTTATTATTTTTTTATTAATTTTTTTTTTTTTTTTCTCTCTTTATCTTTTAACTATTTCTTAAATATGTTTTAATATTATTTTAAATTGGGTTGCGCTCCTAATTGATTTAAGGTGGTGGGGAAGATTGTTCCATAGGCGGATAGCATTGAAGTAGAACTGCCTCTTCGAGCAAAGTGTTTGAATTCGAGGGCATAGATAATTGTTAGTTCGTTGTGATGTAGCAGGGATAATTTTGCGGTATAAGATGATCGGTTCTTTGGTCATCACAATTTTATGAAAGTACACTAGAGTTCTAAAATCTATCCAGGTGGTCAAGTTAAGGTCAAGTATTTTATGAGACAAGTGTGATACATGGTCCAAACGTCTTAAATTTAACACATATCGAACTATTGAATTAAAGGCTACTACTAGGGTACGCATGTCACTTGCGTCACAATGACCAAATATTTCTACACCATAAAGGAGAGTGGGGATAAGAATGACTTTGGAAATTAATAGTGTTATTTGTTCTGGCAAGAAGGTTTTAGACGCTGAAAGCTGACGCATCAGACCATAAGTTAGTCCAGTTGCCTTTGTAATGTGTTTACTCCATGACAGTGTCCTACTGAAGGTTATCCCCAGATTAACAGCATGGTCTTCATAGCAGATAGGTGTATTGTCTATGTATATGTGGTCGAGATTGTCAGTATCAATCACCTTTTTAGCAATTACCATGCACTTCGATTTTTTTGGATTTATTCCTAAGCCATTCTCTTTTGCCCATTTCTCAATTATGGAAAGAATTCTGTTACAAGTACTAACACAAGCATTTATCTCTTTCACTGGACTAATAACATAGATTTGAACGTCATCGGCATATAAGTGTACTTCGCATTCTGACAAGACACTAGGTAGATCATTAACATATATGGAAAACAGTAAAGGGCCTAACACTGATCCCTGAGGGACTCCCCGCTTAAGTTCGCTAAAAGTGGAAACAAACGTACCATATACTAAAGCCTGCAATCTGTTTGATAGATACGATTTAATGAAATTGACTGCAGTCTCAGAAGAGTTGAATAAATTCGCCTGTTTTGTGCAGAGAATATTGTGATTCACTGAGTTGAATGCTTTACTGTGGTCGAGAAGTGTTAAAAATGTTACCTTGTACTTGTCGAGTTGCTGCCGAATATCTTCTACAATATCCATTATTGAACTCACACAGCTTCTTTTTTTACGAAAACCCGACTGCTTTTGGCTTAATAGCGAATTGTTAATCAAAAAGTTTTCAATTTGTAAGGACATGAGATTTTCTAGTACTTTTGAAAGGAACGGAAGTATCGAGATGGGTCTAAAGTCATTGTTGGATTTTGGGATCGGCAAAATTTTCGCATTTTTCCATTCAGTCGGGAACATGGACGTAGTTATGGCCGTGTTCAGAATATAGGTGACGTGGGATAAGATTTTGGGGATTAAGATTTTTAAAAATTTCGGGTTAATGTTATCTAGGCCTTCAGCGTTAGACTTCACCTTAAGTATACACGCCAGGACATCACACTGACTGACACATACAAAGCTAAAACTATTATCACAGAGGGGGATTTTATTCAGGTACTTGTTACAAGTCGCTTCAAGTACATCAATTACCGAAAACTTTTTGTTGAGAACTTCGATATCTATATTACTCTCAGTCTTCTGCTTGCATTTTCCTATACCTAAACTGTTCATCTCACTCCATCTTTGCTTAATGGTAGAACAATTACGAAACTTGGATTTATAGTATTCGCACTTAGCAGACCTTATTCCTTTGTTAACAGTGGCTCTTAACTCTTTGTAAAATAAACGAAAGTCGAGAGTTTTGTATCGCTTCCATTTAATGAAAGCAACATCACGCTGATGACTGAGTCTTTTAATTTCAATGGTGAACCAAGCATTCTGTCTTGGTTTTATAATCTTAGTTTTTAGTGGTACAAACTTGTTGTAGAGGTACAGAATATGGCTGTTTAGAACACTCAATTGAAAATCAACATGGGGAGATTGGTATATTGATTCCCAGTCACATGCATTAAAGTCTTGTTCTAGTTCATTATAGTCTATATTTTTATAGTCTCTATACGTAAATTAATTAGTTTTATAATTCAATGTCAAGTCATATGTCAGAAAGATAAGGTCATGTTTAGAGAAAGCTGCTACTGAAACCTGGTCATATAGTAGAGTCTTACTATGGTCATTGGTGAAAAAGATGTCAAGAAGTGTATCACAGGTACTGCTGAAGTGAGTAGGCATGGTTACATTTACGGCAAGCAACCCCAAGGAAGCAAAACTATCCAAGAGATGACTCTCCAACAATAGATTGCTATTGAGATCGCCAGCCAGAATGATGTCTGTGTATGACACTGAAATGTCTGAGATAATATCCAATAGCGGCTGATAGTCTATCGTACGATGGGGTCGGTATATACAGCCAAGTAGAATTTTCTCACTCATTTTACTTGTGATTTCCAACATTAAATATTCTATGGGACATTCACTCTGTTGTTTACATATAACATTACATTTTAATCTAGTATTAACATATATAGCAACACCACCTGCATGTCCAATGCGATCCGAACGAAAAACAACATAGCCGTCACACACAATTCACAAGTCACATAACTCAGGTACAAACCACGTCTCAGACACACATATAACATCTACATTTTAATGGGTAAACAGTAATCTAAACTCATCGATTTTCCTAAGCAAGCTTTGTGCATTCATATGTAAGACTTTGAGACCCTTTCGATGGTTGCTAATAATTTTAATCATGCTACCGGCCATGGAACTACCTATCTCAAACTACCTATATCGCAAGCTCAAGACAATTAATTAGTTGATAATAAAAGCTGTGATAATTGAATATTGATACTAAAGGCCTAACTATAAAGAATAACTGAGTACATAGGTGCTTAAGAGCGAAAGCTATTTGAGACCCCTGCTGCGTCTTCCGATCCAGCCAAGGCGTCAGTGGGGGAGGCAGCTGTGGAGCGGTTGAGAGGCTCGCTAGCTGGCGCGAGCGATAAAAGCTCATCCATGCGCTCAACGCATTGAACGCCCTCTCTCGTATTACTACGTACGTGCATGAGGCCGCGCCGAGTGAAGACAGCTGATAGCATTTTATGCTTCTTCATTCGCATGGCCTCTTTAAAAATTTGGTAATGCTCTCTTAAAAGCTGCTCATTTACGTAGACAACAGCCTCCGAGTCGAACCCCATGATCTGTAAGCTCAGTTGGCTCTTATTCTCGCGCCGGTATATCGCAATTGTTTTAGGAAGGTTAACCTTCTCGCGGACGATTTCCATTTCAACAATAATAACGGGATCGACATTAGTGTTCTGTGTTTGTCTGGCTCGAAAAACATCACGGACTCTAGGTGGTGGGGTCAGCTGTAGATTGAAGCAGAGCTTGTTGTATAGCGCTCTGGCATTCTCTCCCTCCACATAAGGGATACCGTGGATGCGCAGATCACACGCGCTGGTTGCGATGTGGTCGGCCACCAATTGCTTCTCGATGCCTCGCACTCTCTTACTCAGTGCTCGCAAATCCATCACCTCCCGGTCCAGCCGCTCGATCCGCTCTTCCAGTTGCTCATTCTGAGAGCGAAGGTCGACCATCTCACTCTCCGATGCCATGACACGGGCACCCATCCGCGTGACCTCACCAGCGATCGAGTCCAGGCGCTCCATGAGGCTGCTGAGTATGCGCTTCTCTGCCTCCTGGACATGGGACACGATCATGTTGGTCTGCTCTTGGAAGCGAACCTTCAACAATTCCAACAGTTGTGGCGAAGGGGCGTCGGAGAGGCGCTAACTCGATGTTCCAGCATTATTGCGTGTGCGCTTTGTTGGCGGTGCAGTGGATGACATTGTTTTTGCTTTTTTTTGTACTGTTTTGGTGTTTCTCTTTTGTGCTTTGTTTGTGTTTGTGCTTGTGTTTACTTATACCGCGCTACGCTTTGTGTTATTATTAATATCGACTTTAAAGTTGTGGATTTGTAGATTTTTATAAACTTTAAGCACGGTTTAGTTGCCGGTCCTTAGTTTATTAATTTTTGTGTTTTTTGTGATAATTTTATCAAATAAATCTAGGTAAATTTGTGAAAATAGTGGAGCACAAGAAAAAACGCGTCTAGTCGTGTATAATGTAAATCCACACAGTATCACGGGCACTGCCCCTACCCAATTGATGTTTAACTATATTATTCGAAATAAGATTCCAGGAATTCAGTATGTAAGTAGGTCAGCTTTAGATTTGGCTGAAAGCGACCGAGACTGTATAATTAAACAAAAGGGAAACGAATTGGTTGATAAAAGGAGAAGTGTAAAGAAGAGTGACATCGGGGTTGGTGATAAGGTTCTGGTAAAAATAGACAGAGGCCTGTAACTTATCTGACGGCTGTTAATCTGCCTACACTTTTTTTTTTTTTTATTAATTATCTAAATTAGAAATAGTATCTTATAAGCTTAAATTGATTGATTGATTTTTTGGTATCTCCCATGTCTAATTTATGAAATATATGGATGTATTAGTATCTGTATTTAATTTTTGGGTTGTTTTTCAACATTGCATTGACTTGACTTTACAAAAAAAACTTCATCAAATATTCCTGAGATATTTATACCCGGTATTTGAAGAGTAAAGGGGTATATTAGATTTGTGCAAAAAATTGATGTGTGTAACACCCAGAAGGAAGCGTTTCCGACCCCATAAAGTACATATATTCTTGATCAGCATCAATAGCCGAGTCGATATAGCTATGTCTGTCTGTCCGTCCATCTGTCCGTCTGTCCGTCCGTCTTCATTTGCGCCTATAGCTCAGAGACTATAAAAGCTAGTGGAACACAATTTTGTATCCAGACTCCTTTCAAAATTTCTGCCCGCCCCCTTCCGCCCACTCCAAGTTTGAAAATCTGTGGCATGCACAATTGTAAAGATACGAGAAAATTAAAAACGCAGAATCGTAGAGAATAACAATAGATCGAATTATAAATGTAGCCACAATGAAGAAAATCATTTCGAAATTCATCGTTCCCTCTCGCTCTCTCTCGCACACAGGGGTAGGCGCTATGCCTGATCGAATTTTTGACGCCTAGTTCTCAGAGACTATAAGAGCTAGATCAACCAAACTTTCTATCCAAGCTCCTGTGATATTAAACCAACACGAGTTTGTTTTAAAATTTGGCCACGCACCCTTCCGCCCCCATAAAGGACGAAAATCCACAATGTTGAAGATACGAGAAAACCAAAAACGCAGAATCATAGAAAATGACCATATCTATCAGAGTATTGAATTTGGATCAGATCGGATCATAAATATAGCCACAATGAAGAAAACCATTTCGAAATGCATCGTTCCTTCTCGCTCTCTCTCACACACAGGGGTTGGCGCTATGCCTGATCGAATCTTTTGACGCCTAGTTCTCAGAGACTATAAGAGCTAGATCCACCAAACTATCTATCCAAGCTCCTGTGATATCAAAACGACACGACTTTGTTTCGAAATTGGGCCACGCCCCCTTCCGCCCCCACAAAAGATGAAAATCTACAATTTTTAAGATACGGGAAAACCAAAAACGCAGAATCATAGAAAATTACCATATCTATCAGAGTATTGAATTTGGATCAGATCAGATCATAAATATAGTCAGATGAACAAATGAAATTTCAGTGGCCTTCCAAGCGCAGACTCATTCCCTCTCTCTCTCGCACACAGCCGTGTATGTATATGTAGGAAGTAGATAAAGACATGTAGAAAAGGCAGATTTAAAAAATGTATGTAAACAAATATGGAAACATCAAATAGATCAAAATCTCCGAAAAGGTTCGACCTAATTACTTTTTTCTTTTTTGGCTAAAATTCAATTTGTCCCTTTTGCGAACATGTAATAAATTACAACAAGCTCACATACATATATACTGACTGAGTACCGGGTATAAAATCTACGCGTCTACGCCGCGGCTCACTCCGTTCACCCTCGTTTTTGTATATGTTCATTGACTATTTCTTTACCTAAGTTCCCAATCCCATTTCGGAAGATTGAGGCGTTTGGCTTCTAGATCGATTTAAGTGATTCTAACTCCTCTGGACAACTGGACAAACCCATATTTTAAAAATAAGAAGAACATTAATGGCCATTTCAGGATATATTAAAACCATCAAGTGATGATGCCAATGAGAAAAGAAAAGTATACGACAACAGTAAAAGAACAATTGATAGATGTTGAACGATTTTCGAATTATGTGCGCTTAGTTAGAACAATGGACTGGATAAAAAGATTTATAAATAACTTATAAATGACGACCTCGTAGTGAACGAAATACGCCACGCATTCTGGATAAGTGGACTGCGAAACGCTGTAAAACGAATTAAGTCTTCATGTTAATACTGCAAGAATCAAAATGTGAAACCAATCCCGACGTTAATGGGACAGCTGCCCTTAGGTCGAGTTACGCCTTATAATCTACCATTCACCTTTACAGGATTGGCTATTTTGGACCCGTAATCGTCACGATTGGTAGACGTCATGAGAAACGGTGGGTGGCTTTGTTTACGTGTTTGACAATTAGAGCTATTCATCTAGAGCAGGGGTGCCCAGGCCTATGCTTTTGGGCTCGCTTTGTTTTTGTTTTTACTCTTGGCATAGGAACTCACAGAACGTATACATGAACGGCACCAAGAATAAAAAAACCCAACACATGCAAAAATTATGTGAGTGTATGCTATGCGTGAAACCGACACCGTTTTTGTTTGCTTGTGTGGGTCGTCGTTGATCGCGAACGCAAACTAACCAACAACAATTTCGATGCTTTTGTTGTTTTCTTACTCATTTTGCTTCTGCCTTATCTTCGAGCTTGCACTGAAAAAAACCTTTTTTGTGTTCAACCTGCCGGCAAAATATTTAATAGCGCATGTTTGAGTAAATTTTTTTTCGCTCAAAACTATTGCGAACAGCAGTGCATTATATATACATTAGTGAAAATGTATGCAAATTTTATTCTTCCAGTGCACAACTTAAAATACAAAAAATCGTTCGCCTCTTGGTATTAGTGTTTTTCTTTGTAAGTGTTGGTGATTGCTCTTCAGTATGCTGGCTTTGGGAACCTCTGATCTAGAGCTTGCGGAAAACCTGTCAACCGATGCGTGCATAATGGCTATAAAAAAAATTTGTTCACAGAAGAGGCATACCGTATTCTATAAGATCTGACATGGGCACACATTTTGTTGGCGTGGACAATTAATTAAGAAAATTGAAGGATCTATTGGATATGGAACCAATTAAAGTGAGGCTATCAATTGAAGGGATTCAATGGATCCAGTCCAAGCTCATGCTGGGAGCGTATGGTACAATCGGTGAAACGAGTTCAGGCAGTTACATTAAAAGAACTGACTCCCAGAGTCGAAACATTTCGGGCCGGTATCTCGACTTCGGGTTACGGTGCCGATTTGGGTAAGTGAGGATAAAGTTGACCACCTGATAAACTGGTTGGTAATACAATTCGTTCTCTCGAAATCCATTTGACAACCAGAACGAAAAAATGTTGTAAGGCGCACACATTTTCTGTACAGCGCGAAATGTGCTGCACAGCGCAAAACACAGGTGTTTCGTCGTTTCTCGTCTGTTTTTTTTTGTAAATAATTGTGGAATCTAATTTGAATTGTATGAAGTCTAGTGTAAGTTAGTTTAGGGCAAGGCGGGAGCGCAATAAAGCTTACTCTCTCGCTCTTGGCGAATTCGCCCCGCTTTGCCAACGTAGGTTAGTTAGGCTAGAGAAAAATTGGAATTAGACATTCGTTGAAATTGATTTGATCGTGCGCACGTATTATTCATCTCGTCCCGCCTCTTAAATAAAATTACAGCCACCCAAAGTTTTCCGGTTTTTGCATTTAGAAAAACTATTCTAAATTTTCATGGCGCCCCTGGGTGGACTGTAAATTAAATTAAAGGCAACAAATAAAAGTGACAGTGACACGTAAAGAAGTGCTCAAGTGGTTCAAATATATACATATATATAAATAATTCTATTTACTAGAATCAAGCGTATCGTTGCCCGCGTCGTGTTGTTCTGTGTTAACAAAAACAGCAATTAAAACCTTGCTTAAGCAATCGTGTCGGTCGCGAAATACCCAGCCTAATCTTCGCCGTTCGTTTCTGCTACCGCCGAGGGATGCCCTGCACGGACTGCAAGAGGAAAGTAGCAGCTGGACGTAAAGATCCAACCGCAGAGCCAGAGGTATTTGTGCAATAATTGAAAGCTAGAGCTGAAGACAGATATAATCTTTTTAAATTGTCTTGTGCTAGAAAAATTGCACCTCGCTTTCAATTCTTGGCACAGACGTATGACATAGTAGAGCTTGAATTGCATGCATTTAGACTATAATATTCTTGCAAATATATACACATATAACACCAACAATATACGCACATACATATTTATTGACATACATTATACATATATCAAAACCTATGTGAACCGCTAGTTGGATGCAACCGTTATTTATTGTTTACTGCAATCACTGTCGCCCCCCCCTTACCCCTTTTCGTTGTTTGAATCTCGCCAAAAGGTTGGTTCGTTAACCCAAGCCGCGGCGTATAACACTTACATATATCTATCCATACATACATACATACAAGCAGCAGCATCGGTGCACTCTCTCGTTTTCGCTTTCGCCTTTCCACCGTTGCTTGCGTTGTATTTGTTGGGAGAATATTTTTCGTTTGCCGCGCTTGATCTTAACGGAACGCCAAGTGACGCGCTACCCTGTTTTTCGAGGGTATATTGTTTTTGGGTGTTACTTACCAGTGACGCGCTACCCTGCTTTTCGAGGGTATATGGGTTTCAGCTGTCACTTGCAACCATATTATATATTGATACCTCGTGCCTCGCAGTTCAATTATAATTTGTTTTCAATTGCCGTTCTTGCTTTAAGCATTTATTTATTTGTTTGTTTTCTTTGTTTGAGCATATTATAAATATAAAAAATATGGCAGAAGACAATAAGTCAGTTCTTAAAAACTTGAAATCTAAGCTCCAAAGTCAAGTTAAAAGCATTCGCCGCTTAGAAGTACGATTAGATGAAGGTTCGATTCCTATACAATTGACAGAGCTACAATGTAGGCTCGATTCCTTGAATGAGTCAATCCAAAAGGCTAAACAATTACAAGAAAAAATAGAAGAATTAGATGGCGACGATGAATTCGCAGCCGAGTTGGAAGAGTTATCTATCGTAACTAAGGCAAAGATAATGTCGCTTATCTGCGCCTTTGATGTATCAAGCGATACGACGCTAACAATACCAGCCTGTGGTGCCCCAACTCGTGCTCGACTTCCGAAATTGGCATTACCAAAATTTAGTGGTAAGCATTCGGATTTTAAAAATTTCATCAGCCTTTTTTGACTCTAGTTCATAGCGACGCAACTATACCGGTGATCGAGAAATTTAATCACTTGATCTCGTGCCTCTCGGATGAAGCATTAGGAACAATTAAGTCGTTCCAAGTCACCGAAGCCAACTATGAAAAGGCCATGGATAGTCTCAAACGAGTATATGATAACGAGTATCTGATTTTTACAAACAATATTTCCACATTGTTTAATCTGCCAAAAATCTCGCAGCAGTCCGCATCGTCCCTCAGGAACCTCATCGATACTGTTTCATCGATTTATGGTTCATTACTGTCGATAGGAGACGATACCAAAATCTCGAATGCAATGCTCATTCATCTCGTTTTGAACAGAGTCGACCCAGTGACTAAAACAAAAGTGGGATGAACAACTGACTTACGAAAAGTTGCCGCTTTGGTCCGACCTTGAGAAAGTTTTGAATCGTCGATATCAGTATTTGTCTGCTGAAGAGTCGACGAAGCCAAAGCCGGACAAGGTTGTACCAATCAAGCAGCATAATCGTAGCTCATTTGCTTGTTCTTCTCATTCCACCAACAGAGTTCAGCGAACTTGCAGCTATTGCAATTCGGACGACCATGTAGTGTCGAAATGCACTCCATTTTTGCGACTCTCGGTCATGCAAAGGTTCGAGTTCGCTAAATCTGCACCCTTATGCATTAATTGTCTGCAAAAAGGCCACGCTGTTGTAAGATGCAAGGCCAATAAATTTCGTGTGTGCGGCCGCTCACATCACACCTTATTGCATCGATACACAGTGTCTGCTAATAGTCTCGCGTTGCCACCACCCCAAGAGAGTGCCTCTCCTCCTTCAAACCAGGATCAACCTTCCACGTCCCATGCTCTGCATGCGACATCGTTGGATAGGGTACTTCTGGCTACGTCGATCGTAAGTGTCCGAACGAAGAGCGGTGACCACATTCTGGCCAGAGCTCTTCTGGACTCTGGATCTCAAACCAATTTCATAACAGAGGACCTTGCTCACCGCTTACAGATCCGTAAAGAGGAGTCATGTATTAGCTTGCTTGGTATTGGTGAATCCAATTCTCAAGTAAAAGATAAAATACATACGGTGGTGAAGTCGCGATTAAATGGTAGTGAGTTCTCCTTCGATTTTTGGATTTTGAAATCGATTTCAGGTTATCATCCTGACCAGTCAGTGAATGTGAGTGACTGGAGAATCCCAAAGAACCTACCTCTAGCAGACCCATATTTCAACAAGCCACAAAGAATAGATATGCTGATAGGAGCAGAATCATTTTTTGAACTATTAGCTGTTGGTCAAATTAAGCAAGGTCCGGACTATCCAACTCTTCAGAAGACCCTTCTTGGCTGGGTTGTTTCGGGAAGATATGTTCCCAAAAGTTCTGTTCCCCAAATTACAAATAGTTTGAGTTGCAGTGAAGAGTTGCTAGTGTCTATCGATCGGACCTTGCAAAAGTTTTGGTCACTGGAAGAAATGCCATCTCAAAAGAAAGTTGCTACGCCTGAGCACAAGTTATGTGAAGATCACTATCGGAAGACGACTCAGGTATTGCCATCAGGTCGGTTTGAAGTAAGGCTGCCGTTTAAATCAGATCCAATCTGTTTAGGCAACTCCTTTGAGGTTGCTAAACGGCGGTTTTTATCGCTTGAAAGAAGATTGCATCGTGACCCTGAGTTGAAGAAAATGTACTTGGAATTTATGGAAGAGTACCTCTCCTTAGGCCATATGTCTCCTGCCGACAATACGATACCTTCAACTCCACACTATGTAATTCCACATCAGTGTGTTCTAAGGCCCCAAAGTACGTCTACCAAGCTTCGCGTCGTTTTCGATGCGTCGTCCAAGACGTCCTCTCAGGTGGCCTTGAATGATATTCTGATGGTCGGACCTACCATTCAAGAGGAGCTATACTCGACACTGCTGCGCTTCCGTCTGCACAGGTTTGCCCTGACTGCCGATGTTAAAAAAATGTATCGCCAAGTAATGGTGAATGAAGCTGATAGGCAGTTTCAACTCATAGTGTGGAGAAGAGACCCATCTGAATCCTTGAGATTGTACAAGCTTAACACCGTAACTTATGGGACTGGACCAGCCCCATTTTTGGCTATCCGGTGTTTAAAAAGGTTGAGTGAGTCTGCAAAGCTCTCATTCCCTAAAGCTGCTGACGTTATCGGGTCCGACTTTTACGTCGATGACATGTTGACTGGTGCTGCATGCGTGAAGGAGCTAAGGGCAATTAAGTCTCAGGTTCTTCAGACTGCAGGTTTTGAGTTGGCAAAGTGGTTTTCAAACTCACCTGAGATCACCGCATCTGAGAGCACAGCAAAGCCCATAACGATCTCGGATTCAGAGTCGACTAAGGCGTTAGGAATCTCATGGTTGCCTAATGAAGATGCCTTCAAATTTAAAATTGACGATTCAGTCATGGGTCTCCGAGCGACAAAACGGAACATTCTATCGGTGACATCGAAGTTATTCGACCCCCTTGGTTTGTTAAGCCCTATCATCATAACAGGCAAGATCCTATTGCAGGAACTTTGGCTTAACAAATTAGATTGGGACGAGTCGATTCCGCTGCATTTAGAAACAGCATGGAATATGTTGAAAAACACATTGTCTCACTTGGAAGAGATATCCATACCTCGGTTCGTGTTTACCGATCCGATGTCACCAGTGCAAATACATGCCTTTGCTGACGCCTCCATGAGAGCTTATGGAGCGTGCGTCTATATACGTAGCAAAACTGCAGAAGGTTTTAAAATATTGTTATTGACTTCCAAGTCCAAAGTAGCGCCGCTCAAGACCAAAACGCTCCCAAGGCTTGAGTTATGTGCCGCTCACCTTCTCGCAGATCTCTGTCACAGAATCAAGCCCCTATTAAAGGTCCCTATCGAACGAACTGTTTATTGGTCGGATTCCGAAGTAACTCTTCATTGGATTCGATCTCATCCATCCTCGTTGTCGACGTTCGTTTCAAATAGAGTGGCTGAGATTCAAGAGTGGTCAGATGAAGCTACGTGGCGGCATGTACCCACGAAACAGAACCCAGCAGATATTGTCTCAAGAGGTTGTGACGTCAACGAAATCGTCCAGTCAATCTGGTTCGAAGGACCATTATTTTTGAAGGATGACGAAGAAAACTGGCCCAAAAACTCTCATTTCGAGCTTCCAAAAGACGCTCAGCTGGAGAAGAGGAAGGCTGCGGTCGGACTGAGCGCCGCTGTACAAGGTTCAGAGCTGGTAGATGTCATCGAAGGCTTTTCGTCACACCTCAAGTTGCTTAGAGTGTTTGCATATATGTTCCGCTTCATAAGAAAATGCAAAGACCTAACTATAAAGTTTGGAAAAATTGTTTCACCGACCGAATATAATGAAGCTTTCCATAAAATTGTTGAGATTATACAACATCACGAGTATAAAGAAGAAATCGAAAAGGTTCGGAAAGGATCTAGAGTTGGTCCTAGTCTTCAGCGGTTGAACCCATTCATCCATGAAGACACAGGTACTTGGTGTACTTTTTCGTTGTTGCGAGTAGGGGGGCGACTAGCTAAAGCTCCTATATCATATGATGCCAAGTTTCCTTTGCTTTTGACAAAGCGCTCCCAATTTGTGCGGAGCTACGTGCGTCATCTGCACCATGCGAATTTTCATGTCGGCCCACGAGCACTGGGCATGAGCATCCTCCGACAGAGTGTTTGGATAGTGAACGCTCAGGAGGTCTGCAGTCAGACAGTCCGATCATGTATGCGCTGCTTTAAATGCAAGCCTCGATTGCTGACTCAACTTATGGGGAATTTACCCGCAGATCGACTCCGTGCTCTCCGCCCATTTGCAATTGCGGCGTGGATTTTTGTGGACCAGTATATACGACATTGAAAATTCGAGGAAGGCCCCCATACAAGTCATACATCGCGCTTTTTGTTTGTTTTGCGTCCAAAGCGGTTCACCTAGAAGTTGTATCAGATCTGTCCACTGACTCTTTTTTATTGGCTTTTCAAAGGTTCGTTGGGCGCCGAGGATATCCCCAAATCGTGCACTGCGACAACGCGAGGAACTTCGTCGGAGCCAGCCGCCACCTCAGCGGTCTACGGATGAGGATAGAGGAGCAGGGGGACGCAGTTCGCGAATTCGCATCAAAAAGCGGATGCGAATTTGCGTTCATACCGCCACGAGCGCCTCACATGGGAGGCCTTTGGGAGGCAGGTGTAAAAACTGCCAAGAGCCTACTCCTACGGGCGGTAGGCAGCGCGCTCCTAAACGCCGAAGAGCTCGCCACAGTCCTCGTCGGGATCGAAGCGGCAATGAACTCCAGGCCGCTGGGAGCCTTCAGCCAGGACCCAAGCGACGGCGAGGCACTAACGCCCGGGCACCTGCTGATAGGCGGGTCGCTCATCGCCCCCCCAGCACTGCGGACTCCGGACCAGGAGAGTCTCAGCTGCTTGCGGCGATGGCGACTTGTCTCGTCAGTCAGGCAAGCGTTTTGGCGTCGATGGTCCCGCGAATATGTCCTGGGGCTCCAAATTCGGGGCAAATGGCACCAGCAGCAACCCAACCCAGAGGAAGGAGACCTCGTCCTCGTGGCCGAGGACAATCTTCCGCCGCAGGAGTGGCTCGTCGGGAGGATCATCGCCACGCACGCAGGGGAGGACGGCATGGTCAGGGTCGTTGACCTAAGGAGGAGTGACGGAGCAGAGTTCCGGCGGGCCATCCACAAGTTGGCGCCGCTGCCATTGGCTTGAAGCCCTGCAGGCCTTCAACGGGGCCGGTGTTTCGTCGTTTCTCGTCTGTTTTTTTTTTAAATAATTGTGGAATCTAATTTGAATTGTATGAAGTCTAGTGTAAGTTAGTTTAGGGCAAGGCGGGAGCGCAATAAAGCTTACTCTCTCGCTCTTGGCGAATTCGCCCCGCTTTGCCAACGTAGGTTAGTTAGGCTAGAGAAAAATTGGAATTAGACATTCGTTGAAATTGATTTGATCGAGCGCACGTATTATTCATCTCGTCCCGCCTCTTAAATAAAATTACAGCCACCCAAAGTTTTCCGGTTTTTGCATTTAGAAAAACTATTCTAAATTTTCAACAGGAATGCTTTGACTATTGCATAAGCTGTTTATGCTTTGTATAGTTTCGTTCGTGATTTTCAACCATGTATAAAGATAAAGTTCGAGGGAAAAACTTTTCCCAGCTGGAGGAGAATAACATCGTTGATCTCGTTGAGAGCTTCAAAGACATATTAGAAAACGAGGGGGAACGTTGAGAGCTGCGTCTACGCTGCGGCTCTACTTTATACCCGGTACTCAGTCAGTATATATGTATGTGAGCTTTTTGTAATTTATTACATGTTCGCAAAAGGAAAAAATTGAATTTTAGCCAAAAAAGAAAAAAGTAATTAAGTCGAACCTTTTCGGAGATTTTGATCTATTTGATGTTTCCATATTTGTTTACACACATTTTTTACATCTGCCTTTTCTACATGTCTTTATCTACTTCCTACATATACATACACGGCTGTGTGCGAGAGAGAGAGGGAATCAGTCTGTGCTTGGAAGACTACTGAAATTTTATTTGTTCCTTCTGACTATATTTATGATCCGATCTGATCCAGATTCAATACTCTGATAGATATGGTAATTTTCTATGATTCTGCGTTTTTGGTTTTCCCGTATCTTAAAAATTGTAGATTTTCATCTTTTGTGGGGGCGGAAGGGGGCGTGGCCAAATTTTAAAACAAACTCGTGTTGGTTTGATATCACAGGAGCTTGGATAGAAAGTTTGGTTGATCTAGCTCTTATAGTCTCTGAGAACTAGGCGTCAAAAAATTCGATCAGGCATAGCGCCTACCCCTGTGTGTGAGAGAGAGCGAGAAGAAACGATGCATTTCGAAATGGTTTTCTTCATTGAGTCTCCTAAGAGAAGAAAGGTTACTCGTACTTCGCCGTGTTCTGAAACCCTTAATTCTCTTGCAGTCAACGATATGCCCGCTACGCCTATAACCTCGCCAGCCATGATCGACTCTGGTGCTAAGGAAACCGACGGCAATAACGACCCTGCTTCGATGAGGATGGCTGCACTCGGCCCCTCTCCTGCAGCCTCTCTGGTGCCAACTGTCCAATTGGAAGTTAATGACGATCATGTCGCTGGTGCTCCATCGCCCTCAATTGATGCCGCCGACACCGTTGATAGAATGGAAGTTGAAGCCCCTTCAGCTTCTGCTTCCATCGCCATCTCCTCGGACCTTTCGGCTCTATCTGAATTCGCCCCTCGGGTAGTTCCCACTTCCGCCTTACCTATTAAACATGTGACCCCTTCAACTTCTGCTTCCATCGCCATCTCCTCGGACCTTTCTGCTCTATCTGAACTCGCCACTCGGGTTGTTCCCACTACCGCCTTACCTATTAAACATGTGACCGCTCCACCTACTCTTCTTGCTCGTGCTCCTCTGAAATCTATTTTTGTGTCCCGACTCTTAGACTCGACTACGGATGTTCTCGTTAGGGACTACATCTATTTTAAACTCAATATTGATGATTCCTCTGGCCTTGAAGTCACCAAATTTACCTTTAAAGAAAAACGTAAAATCGCTTCATTTAAAATTCTAGTGCCGGATGAACACGTAAATAGTTTACTTGATCCCTCCTTCTGGCCGAATCATACGATTAGTCACCTGTTTACTAAGCGTACCCCTGAACCTAGAGCTAGTATAATTCCTACTCCTCTTCCGTCTGCTTCAAAAAACTGAATTCCCCCCCTCCACTAAGGATCTCATATCAGAATGTACGTGGCCTGTGCAGTAAGCTCAGCAAACTATATTCTAATAGTGCAACTTTTGATTCTGATATTATCGCTTTTACTGAAACCTGGCTCAATTCCTCAATTTCGGATTCAGAGATTTTTATAGACAAGTATAACATATATAGACTTGACCGTCCATCTCGGGGTGGTGGAGTTCTGATAGCCGTTCGCTCTGACTTAACTTCTCAACTCCTTTCCATCGAAGAGTGTAACAATTTAGAAATAGTCATAGTTAAAATTCGTCTGCGCTCTTTTAGTTTATTCATTTCTTGTTCATACATCCCTCCGTCTGCTGAATTCGCAACCTATATGCTTCACACTGCTCATTTTCAGACCCTCTCGTCCCAACTTAATGATTCCGATCGCCTTATTGTCCTGGGGGATTTTAATCTCCCAAACATTACGTGGACTCCTTCTGTTGACTCTAACCTCATGCTCCCATCTATGCAGCATGATTTTATTGACTCCTTGTCCTATACTTCGCTGGGTCAGGTTAATGGCATTTGTAATAACATTGGCAGGATCTTAGACCTCGTCTTCACCTCTGATTCCTCGATGACTCTGGTTAGTAGAGGATCACCTCTATCCTTCCCTGAAGACCTTTATCATCCCACACTCGATATTGAACTTCACTTGCCTTCTTCTGGGCCCATTAAATCGTTCCCTAAGCCCTCGCCTATCTATTACTTTAAAAAGGCCGATTTTCCCTCTCTGAATATAGCTCTGTCCCAGATCGATTGGTCATTCCTCGACGGCTTCCATGAAATAGAGCCTGCCACTAAGGCATTCTATACCACCATTTTTTCCATCTTTTCTTCTTATGTCCCTTTAGTCACCCCCTTGAAAAATCCTTCTGGCCCCATTTGGTTCACCCCGAGGGTAATCAACCTGAGGCATTTTAAATCCCGCATGTTTAAAAAATTTTAAAAATCCGTGGCTCAATCGGACTTTTCTAAATACTTAATTGCTAAATCTAAATTTTCCCTATGTAATACGTTATGCTATAACAAGTACTTGGCCAAGTGTAAGCTTAACTTCAAGCGCGATCCTAAACAATTTTTCAGGTTTGTTAACTCTAAACGTAACTCCACTCAATTTCCTCCATCTCTACACTTAAATGGTAGTTTTGGCGACAATGATAGTGACATTGCGGATCTATTCGCTTCCTTTTTTCAACGTTGCTACTCTGTCCCCTCAATGAACCTCCCCTCTATTCTGGCCTCCACATCCGACCATCGTACCAGGTACTCTTATCCTTTTCCGCTAAAGAGCTCAAATTGTATCTATTCCCCCTTCATTGATTATAACTGCCTGCTAACCAATTTAAAATCGAGTAAGTTCTCGTTCTCCACTGGCCCGGATTTGGTCCCCAGTGCCGTTCTTAAACTTTGTGCTGATTCTCTTTGCGTGCCCCTTCTAAAACTTTTCACCTTGTCGCTAGAGTTAAGCGATTTTCCAATCATCTGGAAGGAGTCCTACATAATCCCTGTCCACAAAAAGGGCTCGAAATCAGATGTTTCTAATTATCGGTGTATATCTAATTTATCTGCCATTCCTAAACTTTTTGAAAAAATCATTACTTCTCAGCTGCAGCACTTTTGTAGTTCCCTGTTCTCGGAATCCAAGCATGGATTTGTAAAACGTCGCTCAGTTACGTCTAACCTCCTGGAATTCTCCTCCTTCGTAACTACAGGATTTGCTAATCAGTGCCAAACTGATGTAGTTTACACTGATTTTAGTAAAGCCTTTGACTCTGTTAATCACAATCTCCTTATCCATAAACTATCTCTCCTTTGGTTTCCGACTAATCTCCTCCTCTGGACCAATTCTTATCTTAGTAATCGTTCTCAGCGTGTCCGCTTCAACTCCTCTCTCTCTAAACCAGTCCTTGTTACATCGGGTGTACCTCAAGGTAGCCATCTGGGCCCCCTGTTATTTAATTTGTTCATTAACGATCTTCCTCTAGTATTATCTCACTCCCGTGTCCTTATTTACGCTGACGATGTTAAAGTATGTTTTTCCTATAAAGACCCTGCGTCCCCGTTATCTCTGCAATCGGATCTTGACGCTCTTAATAACTGGTGCCTCATTAACGTTCTTCCACTGAACATTTCCAAATGTAATGTCATGACATTTCACCGCATCAAGCCATACCTATTTGACTACTCCATTAATAGTTGTATCCTTGAACGCCAGTTCAAAGTTAGTGATCTAGGCATCATCTTTGTTCCTAATCTTTCTTATAATTGTCATATCTCCTCCATCTCGAATAAAGCCAAAGGAGTTCTTGGCTTTGTTAAAAGATGGTCTAAGGAATTTACAGACCCTTACACCACTAAAGTCTTGTACGTATCTCTGGTCCGGCCGATCTTGGAATATGGTTCCTGTGTCTGGTCACCACATTACCAAAAATTTCAAGATATGCTTGAATCCGTACAGAAGCAATTCCTCATCTTTGCACTCCGTGGACTTAATTGGGACCCTGTGTTACATCTCCCTTCCTATGAAAGCAGGCTGCGTCTTATTAACCTCCAATCTCTTAAGACCCGTAGGATCTGTCATGGAGTTCTCTTTCTCCACAAGCTTCTCTCTGGTGAGGTTGAATCATCTGCCCTTATCAGTCTCATTAGTTTTGCTGTCCCATCCCGTCCAACTAGGCATTACTTTCCTCTCCACCTTCAACTCTGTCTTTCTAACTACTCTGATCAGGAATCTTTCCGTAGCCTTTGCCGACTCTATAACAAATTTTTTTATCTGTTCTCCTTCGATTATAGTACTAACACTGTCAAAACTATCCTAATAAATAATATCTTGTAATAATTTTAAATTATATTTTAAGTTTATCATGTATCTTGCCTACGTCAAGTAATTTTCATTTAATATTCCTCCCTACAGTTTAACTGCACATTGTTAAACTTTAAACAATAAACAATAAACAATTGTGCATATGTTTATCATCTGATCTGATCCAGATTCAACACTCTGATAGATATTTCATTCTCTACGATTCTGCGTTTTTAGTTTTCTCTTATCTTTAAAATTGTGCATGCCACAGATTTTCGTCCTTGGAATGGGCGGGAGGGCGCGGGGCGAAATTTCGAAATACACTTGTAACAGTGTGATAGGACAGGAGGCTGAATACAAAATTGTGTTCCTCTAGCTTTTATAGTCTCTGAGCTATAGGCGCAAATGAAGACGGACGGACAGACAAACATAGCTATATCGACTCGGCTATTGATGCTGATCAAGAATATATATACTTTATGGGGTCGGAAACGCTTCCTTCTGGGTGTTACACACATCCATTTTTTCAACAAATCTAATATACCCCTTTACTCTTCGAGTACCGGGTATAACAAGAAGAGTGATGCCATAGCATGGAAAGAGAAAACGGAAGCGTGGAATCGGCTTGCGGAAAAATTTGCTGCACAAAGTGGAACAATTTGCCCATGAAAAGCACTCAGAGAATCAGCTGTCAATATTTTCAGCTGTCAAATTTTCAATTGGTCAGCCGACCTCCGGTTGGAAGTGAACCGGCTCCCAGCCGCCGGTTGGAAGTTAACCCTGACATGACCCCTTGAGAGAACAAATTCTTGTTATCGGACACTTAAACGTTCCGATTCGTGTTAACCCGAAATCGAAATATTGGCCCTTAGACTTGACAGGGTCTAGTGACAAACCTTAGCCCATTTACCAACATTTGAAAATTCAACATTACATAAAGTTACACAATTATTTATTCTATCCAACGGACAACTAACATACTTTTGGACATCATCGGCATACATGTGAACATTAAAGTTGGACAGAGAGTCTGGAAGATCATTAACATACAATGAGAACAGAAGTGGACCAAGGATTGAACATTGGGGTACTCCACGTCTTACAGGAAGAAACGTTGATCGTGCCCTGTCAGTTATCACAGCTTGGCTTCTTCCATTAAGATAAGACGATACCAGTGTTACAGCAGTGTTTATAAAGTTAAAGAATGTGTGTAACTTAGTAATTAAGATATTGGGGTCTACCGTGTCAAATGCTTTGCTAAAATCATGCAGCGCTAGGAATGTAACGTTACTATCGTCTAGTTCCTCTGTAATGTTTTCAGCAAAAACAAGAATGGCTGTAGTGCAGCATCTGGATTTACGGAAGCCCGATTGCTAAATACACTATAATTTATTTTGTGCTAGGTAATTACACTTGTCGACAGCCAAAATGTTTGAAAGATCGGACCCATATTTTCTTATAGGATTTTCATTGCAGAACGAATTGTTTTACCGACCAGTGTATCAGGTGGTCAACTTTATCCTCACTTTCCAAAACCGACACCGTAACCCGAAGTCTAGATACCGGCCCTAAATGTATTATAATATTCAAAAAGTTGCTGAGTACCGAAAATCTGCCTAAGCTCTCACTTAGCAATACGCTAGTTGAATCCGTGGATCAAGCTCGTAATCCTGGTATCACCATTAAAAAAACGTTGACTTGGAGTGACCATGTATCTAAGGCTTTTGGCTTACTTAGACAACTTTCGTTGACTCAGCAATTTTTGCCCATTGACCTCAGACTCTTAATTGCAAAAAAATAATTGATACCCCATTTTGTTATGGAATATAAATTTTTGGAAACTGTGATAGTGTCTCTCACCACAAACTAAATGTAGCATACAATAATATATATAGATATGTATTCAATGTCAAAAGGGGGTAGCACATACATATCTAGATTGGCTGATAGCATTTACTGTATGAAATTTGGAACATGGGTAAACTCTCGAACTTTAATTATGTTGCATAAAATCGTATACACAAAATAACTGAGATACTTATTTGAAAAATTATGCTTTAGTGCCTCCGCAAGGACTAATAATATAAATAATATTCGACACAATCGAATGGTTGCTCTGAGCGGTACTTCTTCATCTATGCTTTTCGTTTGTGGAATCAACTACCACAATACTTAAAGAAAATTAGTAGTGCATCGCAATTTAAGGAAAAATTAAACTTGTATTTAAAAATAAGGAACTAAAACTTGAAAATGTTCTAGGTATAAGGAAATAAATTGTATGTCTCAATGTCAAAAATAGGTTAAGGGCCGGTATCTCGACTTCGGGTTACGGTGCCGGTTTTGAAAGTGAGGACAAAGTTGACCACCTGATAAACTGGTCGATAAAACAATTCGTTCTCTCGGGGCCCGTTTGACAACCAGAACGAAAAAGGTGCTATAAAGCGCACAAATTTTCTGTACAACGCGAAATGTGCTGTACAGCGCAAAACACAGAAATGCTTTGATTATTGTATCAGATGTTTATGCTTTGTTTACTTTCATCGTGATTTGCAAAAATGTATAAAGATAAAGTTCGAGGGAAAAACTTTTCCCAGCTCGAAGAGAATATCCTCGTTGATCTCGTTGAGAGCTTCAAAGACATATTAGAAAATAAGAAGAGTGATGCAATAATATGGAAAGAGAAAACGGAAGCGTGGAATCGGCTTGCCGAAAAATTTGCTGCACAAAGTGGAACAATTCGCCCCTGGAAAGCACTCAGGGAATTAGCTGTCAATATTTTCAGCTGTCAAATTTTTAATCGGTCAGCCGAAGTTAACCAGATCCCAGCTGCCGGTTGGAAGTTAACCCTGACATGACCCCTTGAGAGAAAAAATTTTTGTTATCGTTCCCATTCGTGTTAACCCGAAGTCGAAATATCGTCCCTAAGAATTTTAACTATAGAGGCAGAAAACATTATAAGCAGCAGACCTTTAACCCACGTTCCTGTCAGGTTGGATGAGTTAGAACCACTCACACCCAATCATTTCTTATTGGGCACCATAAACTCAACACAATGACCTTATGATAGTGAAAACTTTTGCCATCATAAGCAATACCGAATATCGCAACAATTAAAGGACATTTTTTGACGCCGCTGTATAAGGGAATTTTTGCCTGTACTAACTAGACGATCGAAATGGTTTGCACCTGTAAAGTCAATCAAAGCTGGAGACCTGGTGTTAAGCTGTGATGAGAACGATCCGAGAGGTAACTGGAAGAGGAGAATAGTTGTGAGACCCATAGATGCAAAAGATGGACAAGTCTGAATTGCAGAGATCGAAACATCAAAGGGCATGTTGGAGCGACCCATATCAAAGTTAGCTATTCTCCATGTATTGGGTAAAACGCCGTAGTCATTTTACGGTGGGTAAAATATTATAGATACTCATTATTGAAACCTAGCTATCTGTTTTTGAATGCGTCGTTTTTGCTGCCCTGAATCCAAAGCAGCCCTGACGTAGTACGTGAAATCGATATTTTTGTTTGATAATTTATATGCGATAGTTTTACGCGATATTATAATTCGATAATGATAAGATAGTACTATGCCCATATGACATTAGACTTTGCTAAATTTGTTGCGAAGAGAGAGATAGCATGATAGACATCGATAAATTAGTGCTGGTAAACGTCACGCAGTAGTTGAACATATGTTTTATAGCCTATTTACACTACAGTGAGTTACCTATCGATAACCGCGTAAACTTAATAACTCAGAACTGGTGTCTACACTATGCCAAAGTTGAGTTATTGAGTTTTGGGTTGCTGGCAAACACGAGCGTTGTTTTGTTTATATTATTAAATTGCACAAATATGAACATCGAGGAAGCATTTATGTTTTATTCGGCACAGCTAGATGCAACGATGCTGCGATGCATTGATTTGGCGACAATGTCTGCATAAACTGTGGAGTATTTGGATAAAATTTTAATTACACGCATTTGGACCCTGGTAAGTAATTGGCATTTCATTTTCAAGTGCTTCTATTTTATAATAATATTGAATTATAAAGCCGCGATATGGATCTTTTTGGGAGGAGGACGTTGCGAAAAACTCTGATGCCTTTTTTAAGGAAAATTTCCGCATGGAAAGGCGTGCGTTCAACATACTTGATAGACTGTTGCCCAAACTCCAAAGGAAAGACACTCCTTTTCGACTGACAGCCCCTCTGGAGAAGAGAATAGCCATTGCCTAGGATCCTCTGCGCAATATCGTACGATAGTGAGTCTATTTGCTGTGTCAAAAGCCATTTCATGAACATAAATATAAATACAACTTGAAAAAAGTACAATTTTGTTTCATTTATTTGTTTATTTATTTTTAAAAATGCGCCAAAAGTCCAGGAATGCCTGTAAGGCCTTAAGTGACCAAACAAATCTCGTATCTAGCAATAAAATTGTATTAAAAGTATTGTTTTTAGGAAATATTGGTTTGTTTACCTTTTTTCTCCATAATCACATGTTTTTTTGTTTTTTTAGTGGTGATAGTTCCACGATAGGCAGATCAGGGTTGAAATATTCAGTAACTCAACTGTAGTGTAAACAGGCTATTACTTTGCGGCGGGAAGCATTTGTATACTGTACAAAAATTGTTTACTAAAAATGTTGTGGACGGAGGAAGAACTCCCCTCACGTTTGGGATTGTTCGCATACCCGATATAAAAACAAACACCTAAAGCAGGCTTTCTGGGTACGAGCGGCTGCTAGAATGGAGGACGGATTCGCAGAGATCGTAGATTTTGACAAGTTGGTAAAATATATTAAGTAATAACCAAACGTTATTAATTGCTCTATTTTTTAAAGCTGATATAAAAATGAAATGGCAAAACGTAAATACGTACTGTTTTGCTGAGCGGCATGTGAAACGCAATTATATTATTATTTTGAACTATTAAGAAAGCTGCACCAAGCTTTTTTCCAATATGCTTGCCATTTTGTTAGCTATTTACATTTTTTTCATCTTCTTCTTCCCCTTTTTACGAATTATAAACACTGCATTTATGATATTATACAACACACATTGTCACCAAGCCAGCAAAATCTATCTAGAAACTATAGCAATCGATAATCTCTGCCGCAGCGCTGCTCCCAGCTCAACTGGAAAAACAACTGGACGCATATATCTGTCTCGCTCTTATGCTTTTTGCATAAGGCTATCTCTATTTTTGCAGCTAGTCCAGCTTCAAAGTCTAATGTCATAAGGGTATTAGTAAATGGAAAAAGATCGAGTGAACACGCTACGAGCAGAAAACTCATTTTTGAACAACTTTAATTTGAACATGTGTTATATGTGAGACATTTAAATAAACGGACAAAATATTAAGTTGGATAGCGAGTTTAATTGAGCAGACGTAGCACCGTTCATTGTGTTATCTCTCTAAATCATCCCCAGTTTTCGGCATAATGATCTTCTAAGTTAGTCTATCACTGATCTTCAACCAAAGTGCATACGAAATGGAAATGTCGTCAGTTATGACTATACAATTTTTGTTGAATTTCAAAAATTAGAAGTTATTGCTTCTCACAAACCCAGCCACAATTGTTTAAAATTAGAAGTACATTAAAAACTGGTTCGCGTTATGCATTCATTTGAGAAAGGAGGCAGGCAAAAATTAAAAAAAAAAAAATCGCGTGATTTTTGCATTCATTATTCAATACAATGAACACATGTGGTGGCATCTTATAAAATGTCTATTACCAGTCCAGAAACATCACGTGTGCCCCTTCCTGAAGGTTGAACCCTTGAAATTTTGACAGCGCGTTTACATATAACCAAATCTCATACTGTCACGTGATGCTTTCATAGCCGCAAAGTTTTTCATGATACGGCGAAGCGTTCAAACATACATTGTGTGGTTTTTCGAAAACCATGATGTAAATGTTGTTCCAAAAGCTTTTTTGATGCAGTGAATTTCTTATATTTTATGCAAACTCAACACAAGTTCAAGGTAAAATTATTAGTCGTGTTGGTTTAATGTCCTTCCTCAAATATATAAAGTGTTTGTGAAATATCTATGGAGTGCTCATGTCATGGCAGCCTTTTTTAAAAATAGTCATAGTGGGGTGAATCGGTTCACTAGAAGTGGGGTGAAGCGATTCACCTCACAAATTCCGTTTTAGTTCGTATTTAGTGTTTTTGTGTGTGTTTCACTACATACGAACGTTGTTAAAGCCGTTGCCGAAAAGGGCGCCCTTGTAGGCTAGCTCTCCTTAGCGGAAAGAGGAACCAATGTGACTATGGCAGTTGTCATGTCAAGTACCACGGCTGGAAGCACTATTCCAAGCTAACATGTAAAAAAGTCAAGAAACAGTGTCCTCGTCAAGATCGCTCTTCCAAAGAAAAAGAACGAGATTTATGCCTCTTGTGTTCAGAATCTATGCCAAAAAAATGTAATATGAAAAATTGTATACTTTGAACAAATGCTAACGGCCATATTCCATGAAATGCGTGGAGATGGCTAACCGTGTTTACTACACTCGTCGAAACTGCCACTCTGACTTCGACATTGGCGATGAATAATACATTTTCAAACGTATTTTCACTAATTTTTCATAATAATTTCTTATTCATTTTTGTGCTCTAAATAAAAGAATTTGATATTGGACTAGCAGACCCGCACGCTTCGCTGCTTCAGCAAGCATACATTCCCACACACACACACACACAAAAATACAAATCTTTCCTCTTTATAATATTAGTGTAGATTACTTTTATATTACAAAAGTTTTAGATTAAAGCTTCACTGTACACTAAGTTGGCAGTGGTATTTGAAGATGATAAAAAAACATTTTGATTTTCAGGAGATCCTACTCGAGAAAGTGCTACATATAATTGCCCATGCGAGAAGCACTCCTTTCTAAGGTCGATGCCAACATTCGAAAAAGTTTGTCCCTGTGATTTATTTATCGTAAGGGCAAACGATATCTTCACAGGGAACTGTAACCTTTTTAAGGATATTGGCAAATCCGTTGGAATCATCGGGATTCGCGAAATGTGAGCGAGCTGTCCGGCCGCCGGCCCAGTGATGATTGTTGCTATGATCACATTATACCGTAATTCCTTTATCAAAAGTCTTGTGCCATGACACATACTGGGAGGGCTTAAATTTCTCAAAAGCATAATGGGAGTACCTCCTTATAATTTTAGTTCCTGGGGTGGCAAGCCGTTAGGATTGAGGGGACTTAGAAATTCTTGTGGGTAGTGCACGGTATCTTCGATGTTACCAGGTAATTTTTCTATAATTATTCTATTTATCTCATTTACTGATTCGTTTCTCGGTGACAATATCGCCCTCGAACAGAGCCAATTGAAATTTCTTCCTATGAGATGCCACAAACGTGATGATTTGAGGCACGCATTAATAACGTCGGCAGGTGTACGTTTTGCTATAACCGGTAGTGTTTGGCAAAAGTCTCCAGCCAACACAAAGGTTTCGCACCCATCAATTTCTCCGAGTTTATGATATCTTTTTATGTGCGGTCAACAGCTTCTACATGAGCTCTATGGCTCATGGTGCACTCATCCCAAAAAATCAGCGATGTGTCCTGTAAGAGCTTCCCAAGTGGACCATTTTTGCGGATTGCGCATTCAGATTGTTGTTTCAAAGACACAGCCAATGGTAATTTAAAGGTTGAATGAGCAGTTTTCCCACCATTTAATAGAGTTGCTGCAACTCCTGAAGACGCAACTGCCAGTGATTTTCTTCCAGATTTTCGTACTTTGGCTATTATTAAATTGGAAAAAGAAGTTGTACCTGTTTCGCCAGGCGCGTCCAAAAAAAAAAAAAACAAAAAATAGATGTGCCACAAACTTGGGTATATTTAAGTTGACAAATACTGATAAGTCATCAACATCGTGTGTACAGCTCGGTATGACATTTATTACATTTTGTAGTGAGCGATTCGGAGAAGCTAACCCAAAGTCTTTTAAATTTTGGTCTTCATTATAAACATCAAAATCTGACCTTGTTGTTGGGCTATGTGTCTGATATCTTGACACCAATATTGCATACATGACACAGTCTTATTTCGTAAGGAATTCTGCTGAGGAATAGTCACATAATATCCGTTGTCTCCTGATACAAATATTAGAGGATATTCTAACGGATCATAAGCGCGATGCAATTCTGACACTCGTTTTAGTTGTCCATCTCTACCATGCAGGACAATATCCCTGGGTCCTTTGTCTTCATCGACCAATAGAACGGCCACTTCATTTTTGGAAAGAGCGTTATGTCTGCCCCGATGTTCTGCCTAAGGTACGCGATAAGACTGAATAATTAATTTTAAACTATCCGGGTTGTTTAGTTCGATATTTTGTTGAAAACTTCGTATGTACATGTTGCGGTTATTTAATACGGTCTGCAAATCGTTGATCAAATCAATTTTTAGCATAGGGGCCATAGTTGATCGTAATGATAGTTGGTCAGCTTCTGAAATAAAATATATTTGCGGAAATTTGTGGCTTTGTCCTGCTGGCGGTAAGAGGCTACCTATAAGATGGTAGACTTGCCCTTCTACTTTAAAGGCAGGCATAAAATTTCCATCTCTAATTTCTTTCTCCCCAAACGAAATCATCTGAAAAAGGCT
This sequence comes from Drosophila helvetica, assembly GCA_963969585.1. Lineage (NCBI taxonomy): Eukaryota > Metazoa > Arthropoda > Insecta > Diptera > Drosophilidae > Drosophila > Drosophila helvetica. The sequence goes on along the minus strand of OZ018401.1, from coordinate 32,593,655 downwards.
ATTGTATCTACGTGCATTATTTAAAAAACTTGCAGAGAATAAGTGATTATTAGTCAACAGGCTTTTTATCGGTTCAGGTGGCTCTTTAAAGTAAGAAAGAATATTTTTTCCAGACGCGCAGCACATGCCGCTCGCTTCATCGTTCCATTTTTTAGCAAAGCATTTAGGACATACCTTATTCATTGCTCCAATTTGGATGCTGCTCTGATTCTGATAATCAATATGTGGATCGTAACTGAATGCCGATCTATTACTTTAGGCTTAAATTATATTACGCCTTTCTCTTTCCTGGGCACGCTTCAGCGCCGCAAACGCTCTCTGATTGCGAGACGATCTGAATTTTCAGAGGATGATTCTCCAATACGTCGAAGTTTTGTTAATCTCGCTTGGGAGCAACTTTGAGATAGTTACGACCGTTTTTTCGCAGCCATATTGTTGAATGGGCACTATAAAATGAATTTAATTTACACTTCAGTCTAAGTAATACGTGGCCTTCTAGGTAAACAACAAAAATTGAAAAAGTAAAAACAATGCCTCAACAACACCTCAACAACGTGGTGGTTATGCTGAACTGCGATAATTATTATAGCCTATGTTACTCACGGTGAATATAGCTTTCTAATGGTGAGAAAATTATTGAAATCGGCTGAGTAGTTTTTGAGTTTATTCGTAACAAACATACAAAATCCTTTCCTCTTTATATATTACTATGGATTCAATGTTTCTTATTCAGTATTTAAGTTTTTTGCTGACTAAGAAGCCTGCTCGAGGTCATTAAACCGATTTATGTTGATGTTTGTACATGAAAACGGAAGGTTCTTTTGGTGAAGCGCTTCACCCCACCATTTTTCAAAACTCGAAAAACGAACACTTTCGAAATACTCCCATCATTTGTTGTCGAAATCGAAAATGTTCAAATTCGAATGCATAGATATCAAGAAAAATGTTCAGAAATGGTCCAGAATAGTCAGTGGTGCAGAAGTAGAGTAAAACCCACAATTGTTCGGTATTTGCCATGCCCACTGTATCGCATTGTCTCTAGATATTAAACATATATGTACATAAGCTCCCGCCCGGCAGCAAACTATCCAACAGTTCTCTCTCGTCTTCTTTCTTTCTTTTGCCTTCTATATCGCTCTGTCGCCTTCTATATCGCTTTCTCGATATTTCGCCTTCTCTATCGCAATCTCGATCCAACGCTCTCACTTGTATTAGGGCATGGGAAATCGGACAAAAAAGTGTCATAACGCCCGCAGGGCTTTATGTCTAGCATCGTGCTCTCCACCGTCCCTTCGTTTAAGGAGCTAGAATCGTTTCTGAATGAACGGCTAGTCATAACGAATGCGATCGAGAACCGCAGCTCATCGTACGACTCCAATACTTTGCTTGGCGCGTCAGATACTACCAAGCGTATCCGAGTGCATGACGCGCAATACCGACCAAAGCGCTCGAATGTACAATGCCTTCACTGTAACGGAGACCACATCCCGCGTCTTTGTCCAGACTTTCTGGCCCTAGATTGCTACAAGCGCAAAGACATTGTGAACAAAGCGAAGCTATGTCTTAATTGCTTAAGCCGGTCCCATATCTTTTCTCGCTGTACCAGCACCAACGGTTACTTTGCTGCATTTTCTCGTCATTTCACAAGGTCAACCCTCTAAGTAGTTGCTACCGCATACTGCACGGTCTGCGACACCGCAATCAATAGAGCCTTCGGCCAGCAACCCCTCATGGTCATCCGCGCCTCCAATCAGCAATCCAGTTTGCCTGCCTGTTTAATCGCATCGTGAGTCTTATCGATGTTTTTCAGCCATTTCATCGAACACCACTAGAAGACAGATTCTCCTCGCAAACGCGCGTATCTTCCTACGGAATCCGATTAATCGTCTTCAAGCGGTCATCAATGGTCTCATCGACCAGGAATCCGAGGCAACCATCGTATCCGAGCATGTGGCACAATTCCTTCATCTAAAAAGAACGGGTACCCGCGCATCCATCATTGGTGTGGGTCAACGGGGTGGTCACCGCAGCAAGTATATGGTGAATTTTCGAGCGTTCAGTAATATTAATCCACAGTTTTCGTTAGACATGTGCTCGGCGTATGTACAGAGCACATTAACGTGGAATCTTCCTAGTCAAAGCTTTCCCCCGAAGCGCTGTGATCATATCCAGGGACTCCAGCTGGCAGATCCTCAATGCTTCCGATCAAAACGAGTCGATACACGGATATACAAAAAATGTATCGTTGCATTAATGTGCACCTTGACGACTTGACGATTGGCTCTATTGGCTCAAGATGGATGAGTCTCATACCCAAAAGCAGAGGAAGTTCTCATGAACGAGATATACGTTGGCCATATCCTATCAGGCGATCACACCATAGAAGAGGTAACCATAACCAAGACTGCGCCTGCAGACGGTACAAGAGCGTCCTTGGAGTGGGACAAAGAAGTTTCGGAGTTTCTCGCAGATTGATGGAGATTATTTTGAGCCGGCTTGCAGAGTATCGGCGATATTAGCATTAGACGATGGATTCATTATGCGTCGGAATCTTAAACATTGACGCAATTACATGCGTTCAGTGATGGGTCCTAAATAGAATATGCAGCGGCCGTGTATCTACGAGTGGAACATTTCGACGGGTCATGTTGCACATCCCTGCTTATGACCAAAGCGAAGGTCACTCCGTCTAAGCCCTTGACCATACCCCGTTCAGAGCTAAGCAGTGCAGTATTGGCTATCAAGGCTATCAACTTATAAGTGGATAGTGTCTTCTAAGTGACTGTCGTCGCTTCCGGTGAGGACGTTTTATTAGACCGACGCAACGATTGTCCTACATTGGTTGCATGCCGACTGTTTGAGATGCCAAGCTTTTTTGGCACCTATTTATGTCCAGAAACAAAATTAGGACGATTGTTTGTTTATTTGTTTGTTTAATTGTTTATTTATACCGGTGGCTAGCATAAGCCGATTGCTGCCTTTGCCCAACCAGATAAATGTCACGAGATGAAATATGCAACCAATGTGCAGAAAGATAAGCATAGCACTAAATTTCGCAACGACGGCAAATCAATGCTAGAGGCGAAGCGGCGGCTGCGGAGAGCCCTTAGTATAGAGAGGGCGCAGCAGCGCAGCCGAACGTTAGCGTTTACATATGTTTTTGTATTAATGCTAAATACAAAGGGTTTGAATTACGATGATGCTGCTGGCCCGAACATACTCCCCCCGTTGGAAGCCAGCCTTTCAACAGACTCCCTAAGGGGCAGTAGACATAGCCGAGTAACGGACCTCTTGATGGTTCCTGATGCGGTCTTCAAGTCCGCAACGCGGCACACGCCATCCTTTCCCTGGACGACATTGACAGCTCTAGCCAGTGGCCAACGAATATAAGGACGATTTTCGTCCTTCACCAGAACAACATCATTCACGCAGAGGTTTTGCGTGGGAGTCCGCCACTTCGACCGGCTCCAGAAGATTTGCTGCAGTTGAGTGACCCGATGCCAACCATCCAGATGATTGTAGTTGAGCTTCGTTAGGTCAGGCTCGAGGATTGTCTCATGTGGGCCACCTAGAAGCAGATGAGCAAAGGGCGAGAATTAACAATTGCCGTGATCTGGCAGATCAGAGTACGCAGCTCGTTGAAGCCAAACACAGAGGGCCCAACTGAGCGGTACAGGTGATGTTTTGCACTTCACGGCCGCTTCCCACAATCCGCCAAAGTGCGGAGAGCGTGGTGGGATGATACGCCAGTCGATCGAGTCAGCCAAGCAGTATTCATGGACCTCCTTCACATGCGAATCGCTCATGGAAAGCTTCTTTAGCTCCAGCAGCTCGTTCTTGGCGCCAACGAAGTTTGTCGCATTGTCAGACCAAATTTGACTTGGCCTTCTTCGTGTGGCAGTGAAACGCTTTAATGCGCCAAGAAACAAAGCGGTGGTCAGGTCCTTACGAGCTCCATGTGTATTGCTTTGGAAGTGAAGCAAATGAATACACTGATGTAGCACTTGAACGGAGGCCTCGTGCGGATTTCTGATCGGTAGAAGAAGGGCCCACAATTATCTACTCCAGTGACTTCAAAGGGCCGAGATCCTTCCAAACGCTCCCAAGGCAGGTCTCCCATGATGTGCTGAACCATGCGCGGCTTAGTCCTGAAGCATCTCACACACTTGCTGACTTCCTTTGACACTGCCTTAATTCCTCCAATTGGCCAATATTCCAGCCGAATTTTGGCAAGCAGGGCGCGAGGTCCGGCATGAAGGTTCCTCTCGTGATAATATCTTATCAGAGCACAGGTTATGGGATTTCCCTTTGGCACAATAAGCGGGTGCTGAGCATCAAATCCTAGCGATGAGTTTCCAAGGCGACCTCCAACTCTAAGGAATCCAGACTGATCGATGAACGGAGAGAGCGAGCTGATGGAACTGGATTTCGTGACTTGACCGTTGCGTTGAATCTCCTTTATGTCCATCCACAAGGTTGCCAGCTGAATGTGTCGAATTAGGAGGTGCGTTATTTGCCGGATATCGGAAACGGTGAGTCCAGAGTGCCGAAGACGATGTGCAAATTTATGCATGTAGGCGAAGGTGCGCTGCATGCCAAAAAATGTGTTTGCAAATTTGCATCTTGAGGTGAGATCGGTATGTGGAGACGCGATCAACAATGCTCGCTTGCGGAGCTCTAAAGTCGGTGTTTCAGGAACAGGCAACACAGGCCACTTCTCGGCCGCAATCCGAGTGATGCTTGCCAAACTGTTTCTCAAGTCCATCCAAGTTGAATGCAACGCTGAGGGTAGACTTTCATCCCAATCCAAATGTTCTCTCCAAAGCTGCTGAAGGAAGACTTTGCACCTGACAATGACAGGATTTATCAATCCCAGGGGGTCGTAGAAGCGAGCAATCGTGGACAAAACCGATCGCTTGGACGGCTTGGACGCAGATAATTCGAAAAGCAGCTGATCTGAAGCGGGGTCCCATGCTAAGCCAAGAGTTTTAGTTATGTCGCTTCCATCATGAAACCTTAGGAATTTCTCTATGTCATCTGCAGGGGTTCCCTCAAGTACTTCCTGGTGACTAGAACACAATTTCCTAAGATTGAAGTTTCCGCGAGACAATATAGCGGAAGTTTGGTGCATCTTCTCCATGACCTCGACAACTGAGTTACCGCCAGAAATAGATGATCTCTACGTAGAACTCCTGTTGCAGAGCAGCTGAGCCGAGAGGGTAGGACTCACCCTCGTCGATGGCCAGCTGGTGCATTGCCCGAACTGCTAAAAATGATGCAGCCCTAGTACCGTATGTGACGGTGTCTAATGTGTAGACTTGAATCTCGGACTGGACAGAGTCTCGCCATAGGATGCACTGATACTAGTTGTCAGGTGGAGACACTTGTACGCAGCGATACATCTTACAAATATCCCCAGTAAGAGCAACTGGATATGTGCGAAAGCGAATTAAAATGTTAAACAATGCCGGCTGAATGACAGGGCCTGACATCATCACATCATTCAGGGAACATCCAGTTGATGTAGCAGCAGAGCCATCAAACACGACACGAAGTTTTTTCGTTGTACTGTCCTCCTTTAGGACACAGTGATGAGGCAAGAAATATTTGCAGATGGCACGGGAATCAGGTTTGACTGGGGACATATGCTTCAAATCAATGTACTCCCTAATAAAGGCGGAGCACCGATCCCTGAGCGTTGGGTTGCGATCCAATTTGCGCTCCAAATTGATGAATCGTCGATACGCCTGAGTATAGGATTCCCCTAAGGGATCAGCATTTTAACGGGAGACGAACTGAATACTCCCCCGATGGCAACCGTGAAAGTGGCTTACGAAGTGCGCTTTGCAATCTAATTCTTCCTTGGTATTAACACTTGCTTCCACACAATTCTCGACTTCCCAAATCGTACGAAGTGTTTTATCCAACTTTCAATCCATGTTAGATTCCGGCTCCGGAGAATTGTGAATTCCTAAGAGCGCCGAGTTTGCTATCCTTTGTCCACCGCCAGATACGATCCAACCGAGCCGGGTCTTCTGCAGAAGAGGTAGGCCCTCAGTAAGTTTGATTTGCCCTACGCAGAGGAAGAGATCCACTCGCTGAGGGTTAAAAAAGGCAGGATCGGCAAGCTGAATGTTAGAGGGAATACTCCAGTCGGATACCTTGACTGCCAGACATGGTTGGCAATCGGTAATCGTAGGGGCAATGAGAGCAGTAAGAGTCGATGTGTAGCTGGACGTGCGAGAATGCATGCAAATGCTGACGGTGGATCCCTCAGTAAACACACGCTGGTATCGCCGAGCCCAGAGACAAGTGCAGACGATTGAGTTCTCCTAAGCTGGAGCTGCTGGGCGAACCTGGATGTGACGAGGTGAAGTTGTGAGCCTGAATCTAGAATGGCACGACAAGGAACTAAAACGCCAGACCGATTCTTAAAGAGGACCACGGCTGTAGCCAGAAGCACAACATCAGAGTGAAGATCTTGGGCAGCAAGAGAGGTAGACGCAGGTGAAGGAGAGCTGTTAACACAATCCTGAACTGCAGAAATAGCTTGCGTTATGGATTGCAGATTTTCAAAATGGAGCAAACTATGATGCCTTCCGTTGTATACACGACATTTTCCACTGTTGCATTCGCGAGTGCGATGCTTTAGGCAATTAAAGCAGAGGGAAAGCTTCTTCACTTCCTTGTGGCGCAGCAACGGGGACAAATTTCCGAATAATTTGCAGGAGTAAATGCCATGGCCCGCTGAATGGCAAAAGGTGCATCCAGACGGGTCGGCGGGAGACTTGGAGGCAACAAACGTTTTCCTTAAATGAAGAGTAGAAAGGTTTTTTCCCACCTGAGCGCCACTAGCGGGTGTCGCGGTAGCGTATTCCAAACTCTCTATTTTCCGGCAGCGCTTATCCAAGAATTCGTAGAACTCGACTAAGGTAGGAATGGCATCCGACAATGTGTCCTCCCATTTCCTTTGCGTCTTAGCATCCAGCTTCTGCAGCAGAACGTGGATCACCATGCAGTCAGAGATCTCCTCATCTTTTCCCAATTGACTGCGTCCGAAAACTCCCGTAGCCCTTTCGGCGAAGGCGAATCTACCCTCTCGAGCCCCAGAATCTTCTTGATGTGTGCCTGAAAAACAAGTCGTTTGTTATTTAAACGGTTATCAAGAATATCCAGAGCCGCACGATAATTGGAACTGGAGAGCTCCAATAATCGAACCGAAGCCAAGGCCACATCTGCGAGACACGAGCGAAGATGCTGGAACTTCTCGATGTCGCTAAGGTCAGCATCCGATCCAATGACCGATTTGAGCATCGCCATAAGTCCGAGTATTCCACGTGTCCACCGGAGGGTACCTTGGGTACCTTCAGCTCAGGAAGCGATGCTTGTGAGCCATGATGATGGTACTGTGTCCAGAATGGCCTGGCAGGGTGGTTGAATTGGCAGCGGCGCGTGAGTGGCCCATATCAATAGCAGCAAGGAACTCAGCTTTCAGCGATATGAAGAGCGCATCGAAGCCGTTGCGCATCTTACTCCCAATCTCATCTTGATTGAGAGCTTCCAGCTCATTGTGGGATTTATTGAGCTCCCCTCGCATTTCTGCCAACATATCGATGAGAACGTCGATTTCCGCGGCGGTTAATTTGTCAACTTTGTCGCCTGCGGATGATTCGCCAAGCCTTCGTATTTGATCATATACCGACTGAACTTTACGCTTATAAAGATTCAGTCTGGTATAAACTGTCACAATATATCCGCCCGCGCCTGTATTCGAATCGCTGTCCATGGTAAACGGTTTGCAATGCGACGAAACGGAGAATAGAATACCGCTTAAGCGACGGTGTGCAGAGCGAAAGCGAGAATGAGAGACACGAAAATCCAAGAACTGTGGCTGCAGTCGAGCATAGAATGAGAGACTCGACGATTATGCGACGGTCAACAGCGAGAATGAGGGTGACACGAAAAGTCAAGAACCGTTGCTGCGGTCGAGCATAGAATGAGAGATTCGACGGTTAAAATAACGGAATCTCAGACGACCGGCACTCTCACTGACTTTGCACATAAACTTTCCTTTCTTGCGGACCAAATGAATTTGTTTGTATTTAACTGCACAGCAACGAATGTATTGTTCAATTTATATGTTTTTTAAAGAAACGCAAATGGATTTAATCACGTCGGGGTCACCATTGTTTGAGATGCCAAGCTTTTTTGTTTGTTTAATTGTTTATTTATAACGGTGGCTAGCATAAGCCGATTGCTTGCCCTTTGCCCAACCAGATAAATGTCACGAGATGAAATATATAAGTGGCGGCTACGGAGAGCCCTTAGCATAGAGAGAACGCAGCAGCGCTGCCGAACGTTAGCGCTGCCGAAACTAAATTAACATTAACCAAGTGTTTGCATTAGCTCTGGGAACCCTTCCTCATTGTCCTCTGGATTGTTGGACATATGAAAATCCACGGGGACACAACTGTTCACAATGAACATATATATAAAATATCTCGGGAAAATTTGATACCGTTTTTTTGTAGTCAGGTCAAAGCTGAAAAACAGCTCAAAAATTAGATGGTTTTGAAAATACGTTTTTCTTTATTCCTGTCTGTACAACAGACTAGGTTTTTATTGAGTATTGCTAACAATGAATATACCTAGAAGGACACAGATTAATACGTAACTTTTTTCACTTTTAATTCATCTTGAAAGATGCAGTAAGTGAAAAAATGTTGAATTTTCAATTTTGAATGCTCATATTTCCTAAATTAAAAGAATGATTATCTTAAAGTTTTCATTTTTGAAAGCTCTGGCAAATTCTCCATTAGATGCGTGTATTCATTTAAACCAAAGTGCTGGACAGAATATCGCTGCCGTAGCACGGTAAGTTTATTTGCACGGAAAAGTAAAAATGTACCCAAACATATTCAAGGTTTATTTGTGACTAAAATTGTTCTGCTCGTAGGAAGGTGGAATCGAAAAAAGAAGTCAAGCAAAAAGAAAATGAGAAGACGTCGTTTCGTCTCGTTTCTGACTCATGCAAGATCATGTTCATATGTACGTTAATACATGCGTGCATTGTAAGATGCATGCGAGATGGTAAATTTCAACACCCTTCCTCAATGCGAGCATGTTTAAAAATTCATTTGATTCAATTCAAGATAAAAATTTTTGTAAATTTTACATGCTTTCTCTTAGGGAGATTCTTGGTCAAGATATCTGCAATCATATCTGTTGTGCTAGCATACTTTAAGATTGAAACAGTAGCCGTTGAGCAGCACAAATCGTAAGTATGCTATTCGGGTGTATCGCATGCAATAACCTGGGGCTAATTATGTATTCAGGTCATTCATAGCATAGTTTGGGGTAGGTGCATAAAAGCTCTGTTCTAGAACAGCTGAGCGAAGCTTTGGCAAGTGCTGTGCAGCGGATCACAGATAAGCACAGAGCACGAGGATTTAGATCTTCTTTTAGGTCATATTTAAGCAGTGCAAAAGCCCAAGATCGTTCTCTTTTGAATTTTCAAATCACTGGATCAGTGGCAATGTATCCGCCTTCAGTAAAATTGTCCGCCAAAAAAACCACCACGTGTACGGGAAATAACCATAATCGGGAAAGGTCTTATTATTAGTGTTGTACTCGCTATTCGGCTAATGGTGCCAAGTGCAAAATCGTACGCCGAGAAAATTGCAGCATATCCCAGAACGATCTCGGTCAGTGGAAACCTAGGAAAACGGTATGTGCAAGTGCTCTCTGGGAAAAATTCGTTTTTTTTTAGCCCTTGTGGTTCTTTATTTCGCTCATAGGGCCCTGCCTGCGATCGGCATCCCATCAAGCTCCCCAAGTTGCGCACCCACCGCAATCGCCGCCACTTGACGTTCGTAAACCCCGTCAGCCAAACCTTGGCGTGAGGCCCAGTAATTATCTCTCCTTGGGAAACAACTGCAACACCCCACCTGCTGTCTACATAACCTCCGACAATTGCATAACCTCTGCCGGCCTTAACCCCTGCGCAGGCCATAACCTTTACGCAGGCGCCGCGCCTGACAGTGGCTGTACCCCACAAGCAGTTCAGTGCCACTCCCCCCCTGCGCCGCTAACCGCCTTTTGCGACGGCCGCGAGAAGCCGCTTGTAACATGGAACAACGTTTTTGTAGTGTAGTGTAGTCCTATTTGCTTTAAATTCAATTTAATTTTTTGGTTCTTTCTGAACAGTTTAACCAGAGACAATATAAATAGTAAGATAAATCTCGCCATACAAAATTTTTGAGGTCGATTTTGGCTCGGTGGAATTCATTATGGAATTGATTCAAATAGAGAGAGACAGATAGTCAGAGAGAAAGAGAGCGAACCGCTCTCTCGCCCTATACATGAGGCTGAGATTTAACTGTACGTGTGCACACATGTTAGGTCTGTTTGTTTGTATAGGTTTTTGACGACGCCGCGCTCAACGAAATACCCAATACCTTAGAATTCTTTGGGGACTATGACACTATTTGAAGACGCTTGCTCATAATACAAAAAAAGTAATATTTTGTATATCCCTTATATGCTAATTTTGTTTAATGTACTATACACGAATATAATTAAGGAATGTACCCATTAAAAAATATATAATTTATGTGATAAATGACTTCACATTCGATTCAATGTCTGTTGGGTATTTGTGGGTCGACTTAATATGCAAAGAATTTTTAAGTTCTTATGCATGCATGTATGTGTGTTTGTGCAAAGAAGAAAAGACAATTTGATAAAATTTCTTGAAAGGCGAATTGCGGTATGGGGGTTGATTTTGCGATTGAACAGGTTGGATACATATAACCAAAAATTGCATTGTCTATTATCATATTAATATTCAGTCTCTCAGTAATATGTATTAACAAAATATAAAGAAACATCTTAAATTAATGTAAATATGTATTTGTATATTAACTATTTTATATATTTAATATAATAAATTAGATAGATATTATGTATATTACTCATTTTTAGTGTTTGATATAATAATAAATAAAATATTAGCTTAATGATTTTGTGCTATTGGAATCGCCAACGAATTTTTTTCCCCCACCCCAACTCCCAGCAAATACATTTCTGTCTTGTTTACGTTTCGTCAAAATTCGGCAGCTCGGCACAAATACGCACACATATGTGCTTGCAGCTCTGTGTGTACTCACACATGCAAGCTCATTCTCTCTCTTCGCTCTTCTCTTCTTCTTGCGAGCGAGTCAGCGCGTACTCGAGCATTCAGAGAAATCAGCGCTGCTCACGATATGAAATTGTAAAGGCGTTTGGCATCTTACTATTTATATTGTCTTTGGTTTAACTCAGTTCTCATCTAGTTATAGTACTACCTACAAAAACCGCTACCATTTCAATTTCAAAACAAAAAGTAAATTTCTTTTTTTTTGTTAAAGCATACTATGCAGCACCGTGGAAAGTTACTGTCAGGAATCTGCTATTTATTTCGTGTGTGTGGAACGAAACTGAAATAGTTAAACAAAGTGCCTTAAAAATGGTCGGTCACTCTGATGAATCAGCTGTCTTTTGTAAACAGCGCCAAATGTGATAGTTCAAGTAACGAAGAATTGACAACGAAATTATTGTGTTGGGGCGGCATATATTGTTGCAAACAAAAAATATGAGGAAGTACAGCGCAGACGGAGGGACCAAAATGTCAAAATGATCAAAATGCTTTTTTTCCGTAATCCGCCAAAGACATGGCCTTGCCTTAACTGCTTTTATTAAAACAATCTTCTCTTCACACTACAATTTGCATATTTGTTGTTTGTATTGACTCCATCTGTCACATTCACTTCAGTAATAATAGGCGCATATGTTTTACTGGCGGGAGTACCAGCTGATCTCTGAGTCCACAATCATGTCGATAGGCTAACTATCGATAAGAATCTGTGGATTTCGTTCAGCTTGCTGGATACAGATACAGTAAGACGCAACCGAAAAATTTCTGGCCAATTTTTTTGTATATATATAGTTTGGCAGTAATTTTTCCGCTGTGCTGGATACTATGTTTAAAAAGAAAAAACCCTTCACAATTCCCCATCCCACATGAGCCAACATTTATTTCTACAGCTTCCACAACGAAAGGCACCTTTCAGCGAGGGACCACTGTAATGCAACTGTAAGTGATCCGAAATATTTCCACTTTCCCTTTTTCTAATTCATTCGCCTAAACCAAACGCTTGCGGTAGCGACCTACGGGGCCGCTAAGCCGGCGCACAGTGAGGTCAAGAGACGAAAAGAGCTGGCAAAAGTCGAAGAATTTTTTGATCGCTTTGAAAAAAATGAATACACGTATCTAACAGAGAATTTCCCAGAGCTTTCAAAAATAAAATTTTTAAGATAATCTGATTTTTAGTTTAGGAGATATGAGCATTCAAAGTTGAAAATTATTTCAGTGTGCACAAATGTATTCAACTTTTTTTTTTTACTTGCTGCATCTTTGAGGATGAATTAAAAGTAAACTACGTTACGTATGATTCTGTTTTTAGTGTTTCCATTTAGGTATATTCATTTTTATTAGTAATCAATCAAAACAAATTCTGTTGTTGCGTGGATAGTAATCAAGAGAAACGTATTTTCAAAACCATCTCATTTTGGAGCTGTTTTCCAAATTTGACCTAACTTTTCAAAAAAAGTTCATCAAATTTTCCCGAGATTTATTTTTATTTTTTTTTTATTGAATATTTCTTTACCTATGTTCCCAATCCCAATTTGCGATTTTGAGGCGTTTGGCTTCTAGGTCGATTTAAGTGAAGCTACCTCGCACCTTCGTCTGCTCACCATTGCCGCCCTATATTATTCAAATACGCCAAAGAATCTTCGGAGTTAATAAAGTCCACAGTAAACAATATTAAGAACCAGATTCCTATTATAGGGCCGGTAAAAATAATCAAGGAAGAAAAAACCATTCATGTCAATTTTGAATTTTTCCTGATGGAAAAGTACTTAACGAACTAACTAATACTAAATCTACCTTGAAATGTGCGTTTTGCAAAAAAACCCAAATAGATTTTAAAAATTTGGATGATTCCATAGTTGAAGAGGAAAATTTGGAATATGGTATTTCCCCATTGCATGCAAGAATAAGAATATCCTGAAAAGAAACTTACTCCTACGCTTCATAAAATTTTGACACATGGTCAAATTTTAATTGAATATCAGAGCTTACCAATTGAAGAGATGTCAGAGGAAGCACAGGAAGCGAGAAACAAGGATTACAAGAAATACAGGTCCATGAATACGTGCAAGATCTCACGAAAAACCCAAAATAGGGATCTTTTCAACATGTTAGCAGCCTCTTCACATCCATATATTTCATCCATTAGACATGTGAGATCTCAAAAAAAATCGGAAAATAGTTATTCTTTAGAAATGTTAAGTTTGTAAGATATTCCTTCCTCTAAATTGGAAGTGGAGGCATATTATACAGAAAACAATAAATTAAACCAAATTCCAGAATACAAAATTTTTTTTTTGTGAAATCAGATTGAGCTAAAAAAAATTATGTAAAATAATTATGTATAGTAAAATTGACCAATAAAAGTACTTTATCGATCCAAACAAATTTAAATTCAGCACATTATATAGGAAAATATGCACCGGCAACAAAGTTCAACTTTGGCTTTTTATAGGTAAGCTTCTAAACAATGTAGCGCCACGTTATATTGCATACTACATTTTGGAATATTTATCTTTGAAATGTTTATTTCATGAAGATATCTTCATTCGTTCAGAAGTTATTAATTTAGCAAGCTGAAATGGCAGAATGTCCCACTGTGCGACGTGGCACGACGACCCAGGACAAGCAAACAGAAACGGTTTCGGTTCCACGCATAACATACACACACATAATGTTTGCATGTGTTGGTTTTTTTTACTCTTGGTGCCGTTCATGTATATGTTCTGTGAGTTCTTATCTCCGGAGAAAAAACAAAAACAAAGCGAACTCATGAGCATAGGCCTGTTCACCCGTGATCTAATATATACAAATCTCCGAAAAGGTTTGACTTAATTTTTTTTTTTTTGTCAATTCAAAATTCAATTTGTCCCTTTTGTGAACATATAATAAATAACATATAACGTAAGCTCACATACATAATTATATACTGAGTACCGGGTATAAAGTAGAGCCGCGGCCTTAGACGCGGTTCACAACGTCCCCACTCGTTTTTTGTTGTAATCAACCAAACATTGAACAATTTTTTTTTTCAATTGGACGGCATGAACCGAGCTATGACCCAAAAGTCTATAACTTTTTAAAGTAGTGAGGTATCGGTTGGAAATTTGAAATATATATACACGTTTAACTTTAAAGAAAATGTAGAAAATCAAATAAAAATAGGCGTGGCATGTGAAAGGGCGTAACATAACGGTCCTAAACTTAATTTTATTTAAAAAATGTGTGTTTTTCCCATGCTAATTACTAAACTTTTAAAATATACGATTTAGAAAGATAATAATGACAAAGCTTTAAGGTTTGAGCTGAGACAACGAGATTTTTTGATTACTATAAATCAGGGCTCGGCACGTCCCTATCTAATGAGTATAGGAAAAATTCTCTGCTGCTGCGCTGCCGCTCACGGACAGTATAAAAAAGCAAGCCTTCGTGTGGCTTCGGCAATGCGACTTCGGCTCTTGCCATCTTGCTCATTAGCTTCAGTTGCCCTTCAGCCGTCGAAAAAGAAAGACCACGTTGCGCAACTATTTAATGCAGGGGTGCCCAGGCCTATGCTCTTTGGCTCGCTTTGTTTTTGTTTTTACTCTTGGGATAGGAACTCACAGAACGTATACATGAACGGCACCAAGAATAAAAAAACCTAACACATGCAAAAATTATATGTGTGTATGCTATGCGTGGAACCGAAACCGTTACTGTTTGCTTGTGTGGATCGTCGTTGCTCGCGAACGCAAGCTGACCAACAACAATTTCGATGCTTTTGTTGTTTTCTTACTCATTTTGCTTCTGCCTTATCTTCGAGCTTGCACTGAAAAAAACCTTTTTTGTGTCCAACCTGCCGGCAAAATGTTTAATAGCACATGTTTGAGTACATTTTTTTTCGCTCAAAACTATTGTTGCGAATAGCAGTGCATTATATATCCTACAAAATTGATTTTGAATACAAAATTTAATCATTTGGTAAACCTTATTTTTCACATAAGTGAAAATGTATGCAAACATTTTTCTTCCAGTGCACAAATTGAAATACAAAAAATCGGGCGCCTCTTGGTATTAGTGTTTTTCTTTGTGAGTGTTGGTGATTGCTCTTCCGTATGCTGGCTTTGGGCACCCCTGATTTAATGGAACGCTGCGAGAAAAATTGTTCACTGAAAAGTGGGAAGACAATTTTTTTTTCAATTCAACATCTGACCAACATTTAGCCGACTTATTGCGCATTAAAGAGTATAATGGTGACATAGACTTGGACACTATATCACAAACGTATTTATAAGAAATTTTGTCATTAACGAATGCTTGATATTGTTTTCCAGTTTCAAAAGGAAGCTACATGTTTATTATTTTATTTTCTTTCAATTTTTATATTGCACGACAGTTTCAGCATGAAACATTTGCAATTTAAGCCTAGTACCCAGCACCGCGGAAACGAAAAATTACTGCCAAACTCCATATAAAAAACGAGGGGGAACGTTGTGAGCCGCGTCTACCGCCGCTGCTCTACTTTATATCTTGTGGCTTGTAATAAATTACATTATTACATATTCGAAAAAGTGATAAATTTAGTTTTAGCCAAAAAAGAAAAAAAAAAATTAAGTCAACCTTTTCGGAGATTTATATATATTAGATGTTTCCATTTTTGTTTACATACGTTTTTTACATCTGTCTTTTCTACATGTCTAAATCTACTTCCTACATATACATACACGTCTGTGTGCGAGGGAATGAGTCTGCGCTTGGAAGGCCACTGAAATTTCATTTGTTCCTTCTGACTATATTTATGATCCGATCTGATCCAGATTCAATACTCTGATAGATATGGTCATTTTCTATGATTCTGCGTTTTTGGTTTTCCCGTATCTTCAAAATTGTAGATTTTCGTCTTTTGTGGAGGCGGAAGGGGGCGTGGCAAAATTTTGAAATACACTTGTACTGACGTGATATCACAGGAGCATGGATAGAGAGTTTGGTTGCTCTAGCTCTTATAGTCTCTGAGATCTAGGCGCTCATCTGGGCGAATGGGCACAGCGCCCACCCCTGTGTGTGAGAGAGAGCGAGAGGGAACGATGCATTTCAAAATGGTTTTCTTCATTGTGGCTATATTTATGATTCGATCTGATCCAGATTCAACACTCTGATAGATATTGTCATTCTCTACGATTCTGCGTTTTTAGTTTTCTCGTATCTTTAAAATTGTGCATGCCACAGATTTTCCTTTGAGTGGGCGGAAGGGGGCGGAGCGAAATTTTGAAATACACTTGTAACAGTGTGATAAATTTGGCGGGAAAAACCAGTCTTTAGCCAACTGTTCTGTAAAGCGCATGTAGCGAGTTGTTATTTGTGCTGTTATGACCGAAAATATTTTTTTTAGCCAGTTCCAATAAACGAATCGATCTCCGCCAGCTGGTGCAACGAATCCAAAAAGTTAATTTGCCCTGACCAATTTTTCCTGAGTCAAATTTGAGGGTTGGGTTACAAAAACTTTATTTATAATGAAGTCACAATCTAAATGTCCATAGTAATGGTGTCAAATTTATCTTAATGGACAAATAAGTCACAACTATTTTTTTCCCTTTGAAATTAAGATTCGTTTTGTTGTATAAAAAACGGTTTACTTTTAATTTCGCAGAAGAAAGGGTTGAAGTTTTCAAAATTAAAAAATCGTAAAAAAGCGTAAGAATATTTGAATTCAACAGTTAATGTAAACATTTATGTGAAAGTGAACATATATATTTGAAAAAATTATTTTCAATGTTTCTAAAAAAGCAATAGCTGCTTATTTGTTTTGAATATGCAGTTCTTATATCTTATTTTTGTGCTCAGTAAGTACAAATTCTCGTCTTCTTTGAACACTATTAGCTTAGATAAAAGATCAAAGTCGCGCTCTACGTAGAAAACAGATATATTTGCATTCATGATTATTCATGTTTTGAGTGCTAGCATCGTTTCAATAAAAGTGACAAGCGGATTTATTTTGTACGTAAGCACTCAATATTGCATCAAACTAACCAAAATATTAAAAAACTAGGGGACTCAGTCAGTACATTCATATGTGAGTATACGTTTTATATAAATTAGTATATGTTCGCAAAAGTGCAAAAAATTTAATTATTGCCAAAAAATAACATTTAAAAAAAAAAAATAAGGTCGAACCCTTTACATTTTTGTTAACATTTATTTTTAACATCTGTCTTCTCTACATTTCTGCATCTACATACGTCTTAACTACGACTATTGGAAATTGTGCGAGAGAGAGAGAGAGAGAGATAATGAGTAAGCGCTTGGAAGGCCACTGAAATTTCATTTGTTCCTTCTGGCTATAATAATGATCCGACTTGATCCAGATTCAAAAATCGAATAGATATTGTCATTTTCTATTTTAAAAATTGTGGATTTGCGTCCTTTGTGGAGGCGGACCCTTCCGCGTGGCCAAATTTTGAAATAAACTCGTACCGGTTTGATATCACAGGAGCTTGGATAGAAAATTTGGTTGATCTAGTCTCTGAGATCTAGGCGTCAAAAAATGTGCACGGGCACATTTCTCTCTCCAATGTGTGAGAGAGAGCGAGAAGGAACTATGCTTTTCGAAATGGTTTTCTTTATTGTGGCTATATTAATGTTCCGATCTGACCCAGATTCAACACTTTTATAGATAAGGATATTTTGAATTATATGCCACAGATATCGTCTTTTGTTTGGGCGGAAAGAGGTGGGGCGAAATTTTGAAATACATTTGTAACAGTGTGATATGACAAGAGTCTGGATACAAAATTTTGTTGCTTTAGCTTTTATAGTCTCTGAGCTATAGGCGCTAATAAAGACGGACAGACGGACTGACGGAAAGATGCTGATCAGCATCAATCAGCTTCGCTATTGATGCTGATCAAAAATATATATACTTCATGGGGTCGGAAACAATTCCTTCTGGATGTTACACACATTTATTTTTACAAAAAATCTAATATACCCCTTTACTCTTCGAGTACTGGGTATAAGAAATGGACCAGGAATTTTTCGCTTGCGTTTTACTGGCCTCATTATCCAGCAAGCTGTACGAAACCCACAGATTCTTATCGATAGTTAGCCTATCGACACGATTGTGGACTGAAATATCAGCTGGTATTCCCGCCAGTAAAATTTATGCGCCTAATATTACTGAAGTGATTGTGAAAAATTGAGTCAAAAATTGGGCGCAAAACCAAAAAGAGAGATGCAAATTGTCAACGTGAGGAGAAGATTGCTTTAATAAAAGCAGTTGAGGCAAGACCATGTCTTTGGCGGATCACGGAAAAAAGCATTTTTTAATTTTAATTGAACTATCACAATTGGCTTTTGTTTACAAAAACGGCTGACTCATAAGAGCGAGACCAACCTTTATTAAGTACTTGGTCACACTGTTTCAGTTTCGTTCCACACACACGAAATAAATAGCAGATTCCGTGCAGTAATTTTCTGCAGTGCTGGATACAGAGGATACAAAAATAATACAAGAGGTCATGTATTACAAAAGCTGTTTCTAATGCAATCCCGGTGAGACTTTAGAAAAAATAGGTGGTCAGCTTTTCCTTCGAGCTGGTTTTGGACGCCGCACAGTGGGACATCAGACTCAACTAAGTGGCAAAAGTCAAAGAATTTTATGAGCGCTTTGGATACAAAAAATAAACGCATCTTCCCAGAGCTTTCAAAAATCAAATTTTAAGATAATCAGACGTTTAGTTTAGAAGATATGAGCATTTACAGTTGAAAATTATTTCCGTGTGCGAAAATTTATTCAACTTTTTTTCACTTATTGCATCTTTTAGGATGAATTAAACGTAAACTACGTTACGTATGATACAGGCCAAAAAGGGCTGTCGCAGGTGCTAAATCCCATACAAAATAATGTTTTGACCGTTTTGTCAGCGAGGCAGCGTCACTTAAATCGATATAGAAGCCAAACGCCCCGATCTCCCGAAAGGGGATTGGGAACTTAGGTAAAGGTAAAATATTCAATGAACACATACAAAAAATATCTCGGCAAAATTTTATGAACTTTTTTTGTAAAGTCAGGTCAAAGCTGAAAAACAGTCAAAAAATTAGGTATTAATCATATGAACTCAGGTACACTCCATATTTTAGAAAATGTTAAATTTTGCGCAACCTAAACTATATTGATGGTTATTAACGAATATGCAGGATAGTCTTTGAACTGAGTTTTTTGACCAGGTTTTCTAACCTGTCTTTGATTATGTCAAAGTTTGATACATACATAGGTATATATATTGCATTCCTTTTTTGAGCACTTTAGTCTTTTTTTGTTTTTACTTCTAAAGCATCCAGTTGCGTATAAGCAGCGGTGAATATAATTTGTAAACATAATTAACGTGAAAATGCTTATGGGTAACACAAAGTTATTCAAGATTTTTAGAACTTCAAGCACCTGAAACGAATTTGTGGAACCTGTTCTTAATGAATTCAATGTAGTATCGGACAACCCCGAGCAGCATACAAGTATAAGACAAAAAATTAACATTATTCATTATAATATTAAAAGAAATGGGAGAGGGCATGCCACAACTCTTATCTCTTTAATAGAAAAAACGCAAACTGGTTGATTGGAAACAGCTTGCTAGATGATGGATCCTCCACCTCTAGAGGACGAGCCACAGGAAGACCAACAAAAATCTTAGATGAGTGTTCAGATTATTCAAGAAAGAGAAAACTTGTAAAGCTTGTAGATGCAACATGTCATACACATACGGATCATTTATCAGAGGCACTGTGAATCAAATTTACGAACGACAAGGAAAACAAGAGGTCATGTATTACAAAAGCTGTCTCTAATGCAATCACGGTGAGACTTGACAGGATCATGAATAGCAACCTCACGCCGCAAAATTCACATACGAGGACGTACGCATCTGAAGAGGCTTTAGAATTGTTTTTGGAATGTCTAAGGAGAAATATTCAATATTGCGGAATTCCTTAATCCATCATAACATACACATTCTGCCTGAATACAGACACATTACAGAAGCAAAACTAAGGGCAGTGCCGGAATCAATAATAGCGACGGAGATATCAGCGGAAGTAAAACTTCAAGACCTGATGAAACACACTGCTAAATTGCTCATTCACAGTTTACCTCCCCACAAGATTGAGAGTCTTCCGCAAAGTCTCACATTGATCAGCAAATGGGGCTGTGATGGATCTTCTGGGCAAAGTGAATATAAGCCAGCAATATCCACAGACGATAAAACCATGTTTATGGCTTTTCTTGTACCCCTGCGGCTTATATCCGATACATCGGAATATTGGAAACACCCGAAAAAGCCCCCCAATATTTTCAAATACTCCAAAGAATCTTCGGAGTTAATAGAGTCCAGAGTAAACAATATTAAGAACCAGATTTTTATTATAGGGCCGGTAAAAATAATCAAAGACGAAAAAACCATTCATGTCAATTTTGAATTTTTCCTTACAATGATTAATGGAAAAGTTCTTAAGAAACGAACTAATACTAAATCTACCTTGAAATGTGCATTTTGCAAGAAAACTCAAAAGGATTTTAAAAATTTGAATGATTCCATAGTTGAAGAGGAGAATATGGAATATGGTATTTCCCCGATTGCATGCAAGAATAAGATGTATGGAGTTCATTCTAGAACTTGTATATACCATTCCGCGAGAGGGAGAATCTTTTGACAACATCACGACAGCTAAGGAAAAACAAAACAATAGGAAACAAATTATTAAAAAAAAATTCGTTGAAAAACTATCACTGAAGGTGGACTACCCCAAACAAGGATATGGAAACAAAAAAAATGGAAACTCATCACGAAAAAAAGTTGAAAAAGTTGAAATTACTGCAGAAATAACTGGTGTGGATATGACCTAATCAAGAGATTGGGTGTCATTTTGAATGTTTTAAGCTGCAAGGAAAAAATTAACACCCACAAATTTGGTGAATATGCCTCGAAAACTGCAGAGCTATTACAGGAAAAATATCCCGAAAAGAAGCTTACTCCTACGCTTCATAAAATTTTGACACATTTAATTGAATATCAGAGCTTACCAATTGGAGATATGTCAGAGGAAGCACAGGAAGCGAGAAACAAGGATTACAAGAAATAGAGGTACATGAATACGTGCAAGATATCACGAAAACCTCAAAACAGGGATATTTTCAAAATGTTAGCAGCCTCTTCAGATCCATATACTTCATCCATTAGACATGCGAGATCTAAAAAAAAACGGAAAATAGTTATTCTTTAGAAGTGTTAGGTTTATTTGATATTCCTCCCTCTAAATTGAAAGTGGAGGCATATTTTAAAGAAAACAATAAATTAAACCAAATTCCAGAATAAAAAATTTTTTTTTAAATCAGATTGAGCTAAAAAAATGATGTAAAATAATTATGTATAGTAAAATTGACCAATAAAAGTACTTTATCGATCCCAAAAATTTAAATTCAACATATTACATAGGAAAATATGCACCGGCAACAAAGTTCAACTTTGGCTTTTTATAGGTAAGCTTCTAAACAATGTAGCACAACGTTATTTTGCGTACTACATTTTGGAAGATTTTTCTTTCAAATTTTTTTTCTTTCATGAAGATATCTTTATTCGTTCAGAAGTTATTAAGTTAGCAAGCTGAAATGGCAAAATGTCCCACTGTGCGGTGCCTAGCTTCGAATGCTGAGTAGAAGTTTTCAGTTGGTTTAGTCGGTAATTCCGTTTTGCATTTTAATTTGGTTTTGGTTTGATCGCATTTATTGCATTATCCCAATGCAGTAAAATTATACTACGCAACAAACAAAAAGAAAAAATTTGACTATGAACTTGGTTTGCGAATTGCGGATACTGAATGTTCGGGCCAGCAGCATCATCATAATTAGAGCCCACTGTACTTAAAATTAATACAACAACATACACATGTAAACGCTAACGTTCGGCAGCGCTGCTGCGCTCTCTCGGTATGCTAAGGGCTCTCCGCAGCCGCCGCTTCGGCTCTAGCATTGATCTGCCGACGTTGCGGAATTTAGTGCTATGCTAATCTCTCTGCGCATTGGTTGCATATGATCTCGTGAACATTGATCTGGCTTGGCAAAGAGCAAGCAATCGGCTTCTGCTAGCCGCCTGTATAAATAAATATTAAACATTATTAAATCAATTCGTCCTCATTTTGTTTCTGGACATAAATAGGTGCCAAAAAAGCTTGGCATCTCAAACACTGAACTTTGGCGTATACATTTTTTTTCTTTATGCCTTAATATTTTTGTAATTGTAATTTAATTTTTCAACTTACATTATTATTTTTATATACCCATTTATATAACCATTTGAATTTTTATATTATATTTTTTTTATACATATACCAAGTTATAATATTTTTTGTTTTCCATGATTAAGTGATAGAATCTGAGAAATATAACTTAAAGTATGCTTGAAATGAATATGAGCGAATTGATTTCTAATTCCTGGTGACATAGGAGAGATAGGTGGGGAACTTTAAGGGATTTCCTTCTGCATTAATGGAAATCATGGAAGGGTATAGAAGGTATAGAAACGTGCTGGTCGAAAATTACCTCAAGGCCTCGCGCATACAATCTTTTGGAGCTGATCGACAAAAAACCCTTTATTTTCATTCCCGTTTTTTTTTTTTGATTTCGTTTGTGTATGCTATACATATACATCTGTTGTTTTCGGAGTTTAGCTCCCGTTAGAGTCAAGATATTTTATTTAAAGTTTATGTAGAAGGAGACGAGACGCGGTCCCCCCAAGTTACCGAATAAGCACGGAACCAGTGAATCCCAACCGACCGTGGCCTCGATATTCGATATCCCCACTCCTTCGCGATCTCATGAGAAAATGTTCCTACTATCAGAAGGCACTATTTTCATTTAATTTTCTTACAAGTTAACTTGACCTTCTTCTACAACCTGACGTAAAAAGTGATATCTAATTTCAATATGCTTGGTCCTTGAGTAATGAACTGGGTTCCTAGCCAGCTCTTGTGCGCTCGGATTATCGCCATACAGGGTAGTTGGGATAGTTTCATCACAACAGCTGATCTCGATAATCAAGCGACGTAAGAATTTGGATTCCTTACACGCAGCCGACAGTGCCATATATAGCCCGTATATGACTTCTGGTTAGTTCGGTCACCGCCCCTTACATATCCTGTATGTGTCTGATGTCACCCTTTGTAGTGTAGTTTGAAATTCATCGTCGCTGCCAAGGACCTCAAAATGTGCTTTACGCCAGCCAGATGCTCAGCGTGCGGATCTTGGTTTCTCTGGGCCAACTTTGAAACTGAATGCAAAATGTCTGGTCTGGTTGTGAGCGCCAACCACATCAGCTCACCAATCAGGGATTGATACATGACAGGATCAACCTTTTGACACTGCTCATTAATACAATCCATCTGGAACCCCGCATCCAACGGAGTAGCCACTGGTCTGTACTTGTCCATGCACCTTCACGGTGAACCTCCATGCTTAAAACCAGCTTTGGAACGCATTTGTCGACACATTCGAACGAATTGGAAATAGCCGATTAAAAACTGAGCAAGTCCTCTTTGGACTGGCATGCTATAAGTAAATCGTCAACATAAACCAGGATTAACGATAAGTTACCTTGCCCTATCTGTTGGTAGAGACAAGGCGTGTTGTCACAGAGGTATGCCGTGCATACATCCATTTGGTTGACGTATAATTTCAGGAATAAATCGCACGCTCTTTAGTCTGCAAACTGGGGAAAAAGTTTCAGCATAGTTTATGCCGAACTGCTGGGAGCAACCTTTGTCCACCAATCGTGCCTTGAAACGTTCAATTTTACCATCTTTGTCATGTTTCAGCATACACCCATTTGCATCCAACTGCTCGCTGTCTTAATGGTAGGTCTGCCAACTGCCATGTCTGGTTTGCCATTAGTGCCTCATATTCACGCTGCATCGCTTCAGATCAATTTGATGCATGAATACTATTCAACGCCTCCTCGTAGGATAATGGAATGTTCACTTTGCTGGCAACCAGAGCACCAAGAATGTTGTACTCGTTTCTCGGGCGGCCAGATTTGCCAGATCAGCCTTGGTCTGCCAGGGCCAACGCGAGGAGCCGGCTCATCTGGCTCAACTTTTTCAGTTGTGACCGCTTCCTTGTCGTTTTGGATCTCGTTAAAGAGAACATCTTGCCTCTCAATCACCTGATAGGACACCGGGTCATACAGACGATAGCTTTTAGCTGCTACCCAATCATGCGACTCTTTTCCTTTTGGTTGAAGTTTGCTCTTCCTTGGATCATTGTCCAAAGCCACTGCAATGGAGCCAAAAACTTTTAGATGACCAAAAAAAGGTTTCTTACCACTGTCAGCTGCCTCTCGATCCCATTGTTCTTCAAAAATTCATCAAACGAATTGTTGACAAATTCACCGCCATTGTCGCACCGGATGCATTTAAGACTTTTTCCCATTCCTGTTCAACCATCCTTCTTCCAACCTTCATCCTTCCTCCGCAGAAAATACACAAATATACAACTGGATTTGTCATCGATGAAGGTTAGAAAGTACTTCGATCCAGCAAGTGACTGTGTGCCAAAAGGTGCGCACACATCTGAATGAATTTTAATTTATTTAATTATTTACAAGTGCGACACGAAATAAAATTTTTATAAACTAATGCATAAACATACGGAAGATTTGATTAACCTACTTAGGGCCGATATCTCGACTTCGGGCTAACACGAATCGGAACGTTAACAAAAATTTGTTCTCTCAAGGGGTCATGTCAGGGTTAACTTCCGGCAGCTGGGATCTGGTTAACTTCGGCTGACCGACTAAAAATTTGACAGCTGAAAATATTGACAGCTAATGACAGCTTTCCAGGGGCGAACTGTTCCACTTTATGCAGCAAATTTTTCGGCAAGCCGATTCCACGCTTCCGTTTTCTCTTTCCATATTATGGCATCACTCTTCTTATTTTCTAATATGTCTTTGAAGCTCTCAACGAGATCAACGAGGATATTCTCTTCGAGCTGGGAAAAGTTTTTCCCTCGAACTTTATCTTTGTACATTTTTGCAAATCACGATGAAAGTAAACAAAGCATAAACATCTGTTGCAATAATCAAAGCATTTCTGTGTTTTGCGCTGTACAGCACATTTCGCGTTGTACAGAAAATTTGTGCGCTTTATAGCACCTATTTAACAAGACTTCCGGTTACGGTGTCGGTTTTGGAAAGTGAGGATAAAGTTGACCACCTGATACACTGGTCGGTAAAAAAATTCGTTCTCTCGAAATCCTTTTGACAACCAGAACGAAAAAAGTGTTGTAAAGCGCGAATATGTTCTGTACAGCGCGAAATGTGCTGCACATCGCAAAACACAGGAAGTTTATGCTTTGTTTACTTTCATCGTGATGTGCAAAAATGTCTAAGGATAAAGTTCGAGGGAAAAACGTTTCCCAGCTGGAGGAGAATATCCTCCTTCTATCCAACGGACAACATGTGAACATTACAGTTGGACAGCGAGTCTGGAAGATCATTAACATACAATGAGAACAGAAGTGGACCAAGGATTGAACATTGGGGTACTCCACGTCTTACAGGAAGAAACGTTGATCGTGCCCTGTCAGTTATCACAGCTTGGCTTCTTCCATTAAGATAAGACGATACCAGTGTTACAGCAGTGTTTATAAAGTTAAAGAATGTGTGTAACTTAGTAAATAAGATATTGTGGTCTACCGTGTCAAATGCTTTGCTAAAATCCTGCAGCGCTAGAAATTTAACGTTACTATCGTTTAGTTCCTCTGTAATATTTTCAGCAAAAGCAATAATGGCTGTAGTGCAGCATCTGGATTTACGGAAGCCCGATTGCTTAATACACAATAATTTATTTTGTGCCTGGTAATTACACTGGTCGACAGCCAAAATGGTTGAAAGATCGGACCCATATTATCTTATAGGATTTTCATTGCTGATCACGACCTATAACACCTCAGGATTATTCTCTATACGGGATCGAAGAAGGGCAAAAACAGGGTTTTTCGGAACTTTGAGTCAATTTTTCTAAAAATCTGATGAAAACTTTTGGAGGCCGGATTCATGATCAGCAATGCATATCCTATAAGAAAATGTGGGTGCGATCTTTGAAACAGAAAAAAGGTTATATTTTGTCGACCAGTGTTATTAATTTGTTTTGCCATAAGTTTTTCCAATACCTTTGAAAGGGCAGAATATAAATTGGTCTGTATTGGTCTGTTGCATATATGAGCTACATAAGTGTTTTGGTAAAATTATTTTTTTAAATTTCGGATGCAAATTATCCATACCAACAGCATTTGACTTAATTTAAAGTATTTTTCAGTATCTAAAACGGCGTCAATATAAGAATTGGTCAATATATCAAGTACGGTTGATTGCAGAAATAGTCTGTTCAGATTATTTAAATCGGCAGTGATTACAGGGGAAGTTTTAATATTAACTATACCAAGCTTTTTAAGCTCACCCCATCGTTGCTTAGTGAAAATTGCATTTGTTCATAAAACATGAACAGGAACCGACACAGGCCAACCAATAAACAATACACTCCACTTGAAGGAGGCCACTTGAGAAAAATGACACATAGAGTTCGACCAAAAAATCATATACATGGGTCACGTCGAACCCAAATCTATTAACACATGTGGTTTGCATGTAGTAGGTGTCATTAGAAGGGATGAGCGTGGGAACAAGTGCCGCACATCCCTCCTTTTCTTAGCGTTGGTCTTAGTTTTAACTACCTTATATTTTCTTATATATACATTACTGAATTGGTTATGGTAATAGTGGCATATTTCTGTGCAAATCAATTTATTCACGGACCGCCTAAAAATTTTAAATTGCTGGTAATGTTCAGGAGTTCTATATCTTTTCCACCTGGCATATGCAATATCGCGTTCCTTAATTTTTCTAGCAATAACTTGATTAAACCAAGGCTTTTGACTAGCTTTGAAGAGTTTTTTTTTTTAGAGGTACATGTTTTTCATATAGTGTTTCAATGTTATTAGACAATTGTCTTAACTGAGAATTTACATCCGTCTGAGAATAAATTGAATTCCAATTACATAAGTCAATATCAATGGATAGTAGTCCTTAAGTCCCTTAAATATACGATTTGGTAAGTCAGATATGGATTGAAGAAGATTAAGTCATACTTAGAAAATACTGGTACGTCAATTTTGTCATATAAAAGTATTTTTCAGTATCGTTTACAAAAAAAAACATCAAGTAGGGTATTAGTTGTGCTGGTAAAGTGCGTTGGCAAATACGAATTAACAAGGTTTAGACCATGAGAAGACAGTTCATCAGCAAGGTGTCGTTCCGTTAGCATATTACTATTAAGGTCACCCGTAATTACTAAATCTTCGTATCTTAGAGACAATGCCATAATTATATTAACTGCAACTGAGTAGTGGACGGAACGGTTTGGTCTATACACGCAGCCAATTAGCATGCTAGTTGATCTCCCTCTGCCAGTAACTTGTGAAAACAGGTACTCAATTGCACTCCCAGGGGGGTGTTTGAGTACAACTTTTAATTTAAGTTTAATTAGCAAAAGCTAATAAATATTGCCACCCCACCCTCATGGCCTTCTCGATCGGATCGATTTAGATCATAGCCATCACATGCAATTAGAACATCATTAAGTTGAGGGATTAATCACGTTTCCGACACACATATAACATCAAAATTAGACTTTACAAACATATGTATACCTGAACTCTTCAATTTTGTTGCATAAGCTTTGTGCCATATAAATATGGCAAATGTGCAAACCTTTTTTTTGGTTTGTAAGAACCTTGATTAGTGTGTGGCTATTCGCTGTGGATCTACTTATATTACTTTGCATGACATGATTATTTTCCCTACTAGTCGTACACGCAATTTACAAATAATGAATAAATATAAAAACCTAACGTTGAGTTCTAAACCTATGTGTTGAGCTACTGAGCTTTTTCAGCAGCGTATTAAACTCGATTGATTGAATTTTATATATGAAGTTTATTGTCAGGGATGAAATGTTTGGTTTATTACAATAGCGATACATATACGACGAAAGCACGACGAGTCTGGTGTTTTGCCTAGCTCGACTCAAGACGGGGTCATAACGAAGACGCGAGGGGTCGGTTCGAGACAGTGTCGGTTGAGGAGGAGCGATTGATATAGGCAGGTCAAGGGCAGGCGGGCCGAATTGCCCGTGCCCTAAAACGAGCGCGACGATATCCAGACTGATGAAGGGCAGACAGGCCGAATTGCCCGTGCCCTAATGCAAGCGAGAGCGAGATGATCGAGAGAGGGATAGCGAAGACGAAAGAAAGAAAGACGAGAGAGTGCGGGAGCATATATATGTAGGTATGACAATGATGTGCAGTGGGCAGTACAAATAACAAACAACAATTATAGAAATTTACTTTACTGCTGCACCACTGGCTAGGTTCTGCAAATTCCTGGGCTCTATCAGGCTGCGGAACCCAACATACTCCCCCCGTTAAAAGCCTGACTTTTAACAGAAGATACAGGGTTCAGCAGTCACTCTTCCTTCCATCGAAACCTCAAAATTCGCTGCAAGTTGGCAACGCTTTGGCCGACGCGTAATCGCTTGAAGTTGAGCCATGTCATGTGATGATCAGCGACAGACGAAGAAAAAGCGAAGAGTAATGGGGCGTTCAAACCAGGCACTGGAAGTGATGTGCCCAAATCAGCAGGAGTTTCTGAAATTAAGGTAGATGATTAGAATTGTCTGCCCTCCCCCCAATAGGCCAATATTGGGATGGTGTTGGGGCCAGCAGAGCTCTGTGTCCAGTGCGAAGTCCAGATGTAGGTCCAACAGCAAATAGAGGGAACTCGTTCAGCTCGCACGGAAGAGCCCCTCGCGAATGAGCATTTGCTGGAACGAGTCGTTTGCAGGAACTCCACGATGTTTGACGGGCCGAAATCAATAATGCGGGTGAAGTAGAAACAGAATCCGGCGCAAGTCCTAATGTTTTGATGCAATCGAGGCCACTTTCTAACATCAAATGGGATTCCTTGTCCACTGCTCCAGGCGCAGCCGGCACAGCAATTGTATGCTCAAATTGGCATTGATATCTGTCGAAAGATCCAGTTGGTTCCGACTTCTTATCCGAATCCATCTCGTCGAAGTCCAGCTTCTCGAGCTCGCTGGGCACGGTTTTAAAAGTGCCGTGCAGCTTCTCGATTGGCTTGAGCCTTACAACGAGGATGAAGTGGTCAAATAGCGAAGTTCTCTCCAACTTAGCTTCCAACTGGTCCAACCTTGCGAATAGTTCCGGAGCTTTCCGCTTCAGAAAAGCCACCCTGTTTCCAGCAGCGGCCACTGCACCGTCGTGTCTCTCGTTCATTTCGGCAGCCGCGGTAAAAACGTTTCTAGCGGGAAGATGACCGCAAAGAGGAATGTTTGCAATAAGAGCAGCCAGAACCATACGCTGAACGCAAAGCAGACGACGCGAGCACCGTTACCCAACACTATGTTTATTCCACAACTGGAAGTTAACATAAAAAATAATAAATAATAATAATAATAAATAATAAAAAAGATAGCATTAATTTAGGGAAAGCTATTTTTACTATTGTTTTCTGCCGGCTCTTCTCTTATCTCTTCACTGTTCTCAGCGTCAGAAATAATTAAGGGAGGATGGATGTTGAGCGAATGCAACTCTTGCAGATTTTAGATTGCTGATGCCTCCGCTCCCACAGTTTGGATAACATGAACGACAGCACGACGTGTGAAAACCGAAGAGAGACACTTAAGCTTTTTTAAATGCATTCCCTCTTTAAAGATGGAATATGTCTCTCTTGAGAGCTGCTCGCTTATGTTAAACGCTGCACTTGAGATGATACCCAAAAGCTGCAGGGTTAACGGTTTCCTAAGCTCCCGTCGGTAGTTACCTACTGCTCGCAGCAGTGCGGCCTTATCTCGCACATGTTCCACTTTTATAATTATGGCTGGCTCAATGGTAGCGTTTTTGTGGTGCGGGATTCGGAATATTTCTTTCACTCTGGCGGTGTAAGCTTCAAAGCAAAACACAGTGAGTGAAAGTGCGTTTTAAGGTTTTCGTCGTAGTTAAATGGCACACCATGTACCCTCAGATCACAAGAAATGGTTTAATTTGCTTGCGCAGCGAATTTCGCCTCCATCTCATCCACTTGACCTCGAAGTGCGTGCACTACTCCAGCCTCGGTTTCAAGCTCCAGAACCCGATCTTTCGACGTTTGGACTTCGACAACTTCTGACTTCACACGAAGGGTGAGTTTTTGGAGTTTACCAGTCATCACATTAAGCCTGTTCAGGAGGTCATGCAGTATTCGCTCCTCAGATTGCCAAATACTGTCCGTGATGTGCTTGACCTGCTCACCCATTTTTTCGTCGATGAGCTCAACCAGGAGGGGCGAAGGGGCATCTGAAGATCGAGTGACTTTCAGGTCCGTGGAGGTTTGTTCCCGCTGGCGTTTCGGCGCTGGTGCTATTTGAGTGAATTCTGGTTGTTTTTGACTGTTTAACGCTTTTTCTCAAGACTTTGAGTAATTTACTTTGCGCTTTGCTTTATGTATTGTTGAGTGATCTTTGCTGTATGTTTGTGATTTATTACTATTGTTGTGTAGACTGAGTATGCATATGTGTAGTCGCATCCCGAGCGAATTAAATGTTTATTAAAGTATTTAGAATTTACTATTGTATTATTTTCGACTGCTGTACGGTTTTTGGTCTGCAGAATAATTCTTAGACACACAGATAGTATTTTATTTGATGTTTTAATCCGATTATTTGTTATAAATTGACGGACCGACTCGCAAGCAAAGTTTACACTCTAATGAACAAAGTTAACACTTAATTAATTCCAATATATCTTGCGCTCTATTGGTGTTTGCAACAGGAAATGGCTGCGCGTGAATCTTGCTGAGCATGCATGTTTTACAGTTCATATCCGACGGCAAAACCATGTTTTCCATGCCGTGCACCATTCCTTTGCTGATCAATTCTTTCATACTGCTGATATTCAAATGGCCATACCGCTTATGTCACAGGGCACGATCAGCCTTAAAAGCCGCAAAACAGCTGTTTTCCTTCCCTTAAGGCATGTACAAGTTTCCAACTTTGTTCGCCTTTATAATGCATTCACCTTCTTGGATAACATTTGCATATTCTTGTCCGAACATCACAAAACATTTATTTTTTACAGCGCTGCACACCGAGAAAAAGTGTCCATTCATTTTGGGCACATAGAGAATATTTTTTAACGTCAGCTTGCATATTTCTGTCTTCAGCTCTACCTCCCCTTTTCCGTTTGTTCTTAGGAAACCGGAGTCGGCCAGACCAATCATTTTTGTGAGTTTTTCTAGCTTTGTGAATAACGTTTTGTCACAGCACATGTGGCTGGTGGCGCCACTATCCAAACATCAAATACTCTTTCTCAAATACTCTGCGTCCAACGCATTTAATAGACTGCACTGCTTGTTCTCCTCTTTCGCTGCCTTTTCCTCATTTGAACTCCCTCTCTTACACTGAGACTTCATATGCCCGCTCTCGCCACACTTGAAACATATAACTGTTATATTTCTCTTCTTTTGCGCTCTCTGCGCGGCCGGCTTATGTACTGCGGTAAATGCTTCTGCGTTTCCCTTTAGCTCGCCTTCTTCATAGTTTTATACATAGAACGACAAAAGTCGGCAGACTGTCGCGCGTCTCTATGGCGACAACGAAATTTTCATAATATTCTGGAAGGCTCGAAAACGAAACAATTGCACGTAATTCATCATTCAGTTCGATTTCTACTGACGCAAGGCCATCGAGAACATCCACGAACTCATTTATGCAACTTGAAATGCTTTGCCATTGGTCCATGCACTTGCTTAGCAATTTCTTGTACAGTTGAACCTTTCGTACGGGTCCACTTGGCTGATGAACATATTTTTAATCTCTTTTAAGCCTCGGACGACTTTTTGCAATTTTTTATGTAGCCCAACTGTGAAGTTTTCACACTCAATAAGATCACTGCCAGCGCCTTTTCATCCTTGGCCTGCAAATTCACACTTCCGGAACATTCGTTGGTGGTGGGTCACCAGATGCCACACTCCACAAGTCCGCGTGCACCAACACAGACCGCATTTGGTATTTTCAAAAAGGGAATGAGAAGACGTCGTTTCGTTTCGCCTCTCACTCATGCAAGAACATGTTCATGTGTACGTCAATACATGCGTGCATTGTTAGAGATGGTACATTTAAACACAAGGCGCTCATACAATTTCCGACTTTTGCCACCTCTTTGCGTCTGATGTCCCACTGTGCGCCGGTTTGAAAAACGGAATATAATTTTGTTTATGTATTTTGTATTTAATTTCGTCGAATTGAAATACATAAAATTGTTTGTAAAAAGTTGAATCAGAACTATATACAGTGGGGAGCAAAAGTGATTCCACACTCAACAGGTTCATGTTCGAGCGCTCATAAAACCTAAACGAATGAAGTAAATAAAAAAATACTTTTGTCTTCTGGAACATGTATTTCAGTTGCAGCAAATAACAGTAAATATAAAATGAATATAAGAAGCAATGTAATAGTTAAGAATCAAAAACAAAAACGAGGGGGAACCGGTACCGGTACTCAGTCAGTATATATGTATGTGGGCTTGTAATAAATTACATTATTACATGTTCGCAAAAGGGATAAATTTAGTTTCAGCCAAAAAAGACAAAAAAAAATTAAGTCAACCTTTTCGGAGATTTATGTATATTATATGTTTCCATTTTTGTTTACATACGTTTTTTACATCTGTCTGTTCTACATGTCTAAATCTACTTCCTACATATACATACACGGCTGTGTGCGAGAGAGAGAGGGAATCAGTCTGCGCTTGGAAGGCCACTGAAATTTCATTTGTTCCTTCTGACTATATTTATGATCCGATCTGATCCAAATTCAATACTCTGATAGATATGGTCATTTTCTATGATTCTGCGTTTTTGGTTTTCCCGTATCTTCAAAATTGTAGATTTTCATCTTTTGTGGGGGCGGGGCGAAATTTTGAAATGCACTTGAAACAGTGTGATAGGACAGGAGTCTGGATGCAAAATTGGGTTCCTCTAGCTTTTATAGTCTCTGAGCTATAGGCGCTAATGAAGACGGACAGACGGACGGACGGACGGACAGACAGACATAGCTATATCGACTCGGCTATTTATGCTGATCAAGAATATATATACTTTATGGGGTCGGAAACGCTTCCTTCTGGGTGTTACACACATCAATTTTTTGCACAAGTCGAATATACCCCTTTAATCTTCGAGTACCGGGTATAACAAAAGGCATGTACTCAGTTTGCACCTTTCGTTATTTGCACTTGTTTTTTTTCTCCCTCGTTTCTTATCAGCAAAAGACTTGCAGATTTACCGTTATATGTCTTCTATGTTCATTATTCGTTGTCAGAATTTTACATTTCTTATAGTTCAAAATAGATTTATTGCGTTTAGAAATTAGTCTCTTACTTGTGTCCGTAAAATGAAAAAGCTATCGCCAGATACCGAACAGAGTATTGCTTGCCTGACTAAAAGTGGCGGTTCGCCACGCACTGTTGCTGAGAAGCTGCAAGTTAGTCAATCAGTGGTGGTCACGGTGCAAAAAAGACTTAATGTATGTTCTGAAAGAGTTTTGAATGGTCGCCGTCGCCTCCTAACAGGCTCTGAAGCTCGACTTGTGATGTCCAAAATGAGAAAAGATAAGCTTTTAACCCCAAAAATAAACCAGCTCTATCCGAGAAAAATGTTAAGGCTCGGTTGAAATTCGCAAGGACGAATCCAAGTTTAACCGTTTCCAGTCCATTGAAAGGCAGTATTATTGGCGTAGGCCTGGCGACAAGCTTCAAAGAAATCATGTGAAGCAAACATGGCGGAGAAAACATAATGGCTTGGGGGTGAATTACATGGTGGCACGTTGGACTGTTGCACAAAATTGACGGAATAAGAAGAGTATTTAGACATTTTGCATACCCATCTTCCAATTTTTTTGGTCAAGTGTGCGTTCCCTGAAGGAGAAATCAATATTCAACAAGATTAGGATACTAAGAACTATGCGAAAATTGTTAAAGAATGGCTGGAAAACCAAAATTTAAAAAAAAATTCCATCCGATTGAGAACCTGTGGTCCATCGTGAAGCAACGGCTCGAGCAGTATCAATCAGCCCCATCCAACCTAGACGATCTTTGCAGACGTGTCGAGCTGGAGTGGAATCAAATTTCAAAAGGAATTACTGAGGAATTGGTTGAGTTTGTTTGGTTTTTTTTTTTCAATAACTATTAAATTGCTGCTAATATTAATTGCAAATTAAATACATATTCCAGAAAACAGTTCTTTTCATTAACGTTGTTCGTTTAGGTCCTATGAGTGGTCGCACATGAAAACAATGTGTGTGGAATCACGTTTGCTCCAAACTGTATATATACTAGCAGACCCGCACGCTTCGCTGCTTCAGCAAGCATACATTCCCACATACACACGCACAAAAATACAAATCTTTCCTCTTTATAATATTAGTGAAGATTACTTTTATTTTAAAAAATTTTTAAATTATTGCTTCACTGTACACTATGTTGGCAGTGGTATTTGAAGATGATAACAAAACATTTTGATTTTCAGGAGATCCTACTCGAGAAAGTGCTACATATAATTGCCCATGCGAGACGCACTCCTTTCATAGGTCACGTATCTTCAAAATTGTAGATTTTCATCTTTTGTGGGGGCGGGGCGAAATTTTGAAATGCACTTGAAACAGTGTGATAGGACAGGAGTCTGGATGCAAAATTGGGTTCCTCTAGCTTTTATAGTCTCTGAGCTATAGGCGCTAATGAAGACGGACAGACGGACGGACGGACGGACAGACAGACATAGCTATATCGACTCGGCTATTTATGCTGATCAAGAATATATATACTTTATGGGGTCGGAAACGCTTCCTTCTGGGTGTTACACACATCAATTTTTTGCACAAGTCGAATATACCCCTTTAATCTTCGAGTACCGGGTATAACAAAAGGCATGTACTCAGTTTGCACCTTTCGTTATTTGCACTTGTTTTTTTTCTCCCTCGTTTCTTATCAGCAAAAGACTTGCAGATTTACCGTTATATGTCTTCTATGTTCATTATTCGTTGTCAGAATTTTACATTTCTTATAGTTCAAAATAGATTTATTGCGTTTAGAAATTAGTCTCTTACTTGTGTCCGTAAAATGAAAAAGCTATCGCCAGATACCGAACAGAGTATTGCTTGCCTGACTAAAAGTGGCGGTTCGCCACGCACTGTTGCTGAGAAGCTGCAAGTTAGTCAATCAGTGGTGGTCACGGTGCAAAAAAGACTTAATGTATGTTCTGAAAGAGTTTTGAATGGTCGCCGTCGCCTCCTAACAGGCTCTGAAGCTCGACTTGTGATGTCCAAAATGAGAAAAGATAAGCTTTTAACCCCAAAAATAAACCAGCTCTATCCGAGAAAAATGTTAAGGCTCGGTTGAAATTCGCAAGGACGAATCCAAGTTTAACCGTTTCCAGTCCATTGGAAGGCAGTATTATTGGCGTAGGCCTGGCGACAAGCTTCAAAGAAATCATGTGAAGCAAACATGGCGGAGAAAACATAATGGCTTGGGGGTGAATTACATGGTGGCACGTTGGACTGTTGCACAAAATTGACGGAATAAGAAGAGTATTTAGACATTTTGCATACCCATCTTCCAATTTTTTTGGTCAAGTGCGCGTTCCCTGAAGGAGAAATCAATATTCAACAAGATTAGGATACTAAGAACTATGCGAAAATTGTTAAAGAATGGCTGGAAAACCAAAATTTAAAAAAAAATTCCATCCGATTGAGAACCTGTGGTCCATCGTGAAGCAACGGCTCGAGCAGTATCAATCAGCCCCATCCAACCTAGACGATCTTTGCAGACGTGTCGAGCTGGAGTGGAATCAAATTTCAAAAGGAATTACTGAGGAATTGGTTGAGTTTGTTTGGTTTTTTTTTTTCAATAACTATTAAATTGCTGCTAATATTAATTGCAAATTAAATACATATTCCAGAAAACAGTTCTTTTCATTAACGTTGTTCGTTTAGGTCCTATGAGTGGTCGCACATGAAAACAATGTGTGTGGAATCACGTTTGCTCCAAACTGTATATATACTAGCAGACCCGCACGCTTCGCTGCTTCAGCAAGCATACATTCCCACATACACACGCACAAAAATACAAATCTTTCCTCTTTATAATATTAGTGAAGATTACTTTTATTTTAAAAAATTTTTAAATTATTGCTTCACTGTACACTATGTTGGCAGTGGTATTTGAAGATGATAACAAAACATTTTGATTTTCAGGAGATCCTACTCGAGAAAGTGCTACATATAATTGCCCATGCGAGACGCACTCCTTTCATAGGTCGATGACAACATTCGAAAAGTTTGTCCCTGTGATTTATTTATCGTAAGGGCAAACGATATCTTCACAGGGAACTGCAACCTTTTAAAGGATATTGGCAAATCCGTTGGAATCATCGGGATTCGCGAAATGTGAGCGAGCTGTCCGGCCGCCGGCCCAGTGATGATTGTTGCTACGATCACTGTTGAGCTACTGAGCTTCTTCAGCAGCGTA
Organism: Drosophila helvetica; assembly: GCA_963969585.1. Classification (NCBI taxonomy): domain Eukaryota; kingdom Metazoa; phylum Arthropoda; class Insecta; order Diptera; family Drosophilidae; genus Drosophila; species Drosophila helvetica. Next base: position 32,556,807 of record OZ018401.1, on the reverse strand, counting down.
ATTGCCTATATATATTATTGAAACCACAATTGAATAAGTTCACTATAAATTTTTGTTTGTGTCTTTATTTGCAATGCAAGGCGATTGGGGCGATGAGATGATATAATTAATATAAAATGCAAAATTAGTATATTCAGATAACGGCCCGACAATTAACATTTAACTACGACGACGATCGAATTTGCAGTGTCTTCTGCTCTGACGATGAGCCTCCCTCACAGCTCTTGCGGGACGACGAACGAGACGAGAAAAGTCGGTGCAGCGATTGAGAGCGTAGGGCAGAAGCAAGAAATAATTAAGAGAGCTGTGTGCTCTTTAGGCTGCCATGGGCCGGTGCTAAGCCGAACAATCACATTATCTCGTAATTCCTTTATCAAAAGTCTTGTGCCATTACTGGGAAGGCTTAAGTTTCTCAAGAGCATAATGGGAGTACCTCCTTTTAATTTTAGTTCCTGGGGTGGCAAGCCGTTAGGATTGAGCGAATTTAGGAATTCTTGTGCGTAGTGCACGGTATATTCGATGTTGCCATGGGCCGGCGCTAAGCCGAACAATCACATTATCTCGTAATTCCTTTATCAAAAGTCTTGTTCCATTACACATATTGGGAGGTCTTAAATTTCTCAAGAGCATAATGGGAGTACCTCCTTTAATTTTAGTTTCTGGGGTGGCAAGCCGTTAGGATTGAGGGAATTTAGGAATTATTGTGGGTAGAGCACGGTATATTCGATTTTGCACACGGTGTCAATCGAATTGTAAAATTTAAAATTACCCGGTACCTTTTCCATAATTATTCTATTTATCTCATTTACTGAGTCGTTTCTCGGTGACAATATCGCCCTTGAACAGAGCCAATTGAAATTTCTTCCTGTGAGATTTTCGATGTCGGGATAGATTGTGTCTATAAGAATTTTTAGACTGTTAACAGTTTGAGCCAATTCATTGTCCAACAATACTTGGGGGCTATTTGCAACTGTCAATAATAATTTTCCATCACCAAGTTGAAGAATTTTTTGTGGGAAGTTTCCATTGTGGTTATTACTTAAATGTGCTCTCGTATTTGTGCGCAAGTGAACGCTTACAATTGATTGCCACAGACGTTATGATTTGAGGAACGCTTTAATAACGTCAGCACGTGTACCTTTTGCTATAACCGGTAGTGTTTGGCGAAAGTCTCCAGCTAACACAAAGGTTTCGCACCCATTAATTTGTCAGAGTTTCTGATGTCTTTTAATGTGAGGTCAACAGCTTCTACATGAGCTCTATGGCTCATGGTGCACTCATCCCAAAAAATAAGCGATGTGTCCTGTAAGAGCTTCCCAAGTGGACAATTTTTGCGGATTGAGCATTCAGATTGTTGTTCCAAAGACACAGCCAATGGTAATTTAAAGGTTGAATGAGCAGTTTTCCCACCATTTAATAGAGTTGCTGCAACTCCTGAAGACGCAACTGCCAGTGATTTTCTTCCAGATTTTCGTACTTTGGCTATTATTAAATTGGAAAGAAAAGTTTTACCTGTTCCGCCAGGCGCGTCCAAAAAAATAAACAAAAAATAGATCTGCCACAAACTTGGCTATATTTAAGTGGACAAATACTGATAAGTCATCAACATCGTGTGTAAGTAATATTTAAATACAAAGCGGGTATTCGATATGAAGTATTATTTATTTGATTAAACTTGCAATGAATACAGTGAGAGATTAATACCCGCAAGGCGAGACGTAAGACGTGAATGCCACTCGGCAGATAATTAATAACTAACTTAAGAACCTAAACCTCCGAGCTGCGGACCGTTAGCTGCCAGTCACGGCGTTTGTCGCTGTCCAGCAAAAGTGCTGAACTTGCGCCTCGTGTGTGGTGTCCAGTGGCGGCCGGCATCCGGCAACCGCGACGACGGCGATCCCACGGGTGACGAAACTGCTTATCTTGCAATATCGCAGAATTCGTTCAACCCAATGGACAATTCAGTTAACTCTTGTTAACTCAGAATTCGTCCAACCCAATGGACAATTCAGTTAACTCTTGTTAACTACTCCCTCCTTCAAGACTTGACCGTACTCGGTCAAGCCCATGCCTTTCAGCATCTGCTCGATCGCGATGGTGTTACCCTTCTGCTGCCTGCGCCGTATCCACCAGGAAACGCCGATTAGAGCAGCGCACACGGCCACGCCCACGGCAGCGGCCAATGCGGAACCGATTATAAGGTTTGTTCGGACTTCGGTCAGGTGCTGCAGATTTTCTTCATTCAGCTTGTGAAGATACGGCAGGCTTAACAGCGTTGAGCTACGCCCGGGACTCTCTTTGGTGCATTGCTGAAGTTTGTGTATTTTGTCCCGTTGACGTGTGTGACCTGGCCAAAGGTTACCAGGTACCATTTCGCTCGGGGCCGTCGTCGGTGGTCACAATGGCGGTGGCATCATTGATTACCACAATACCCTCATCTATCTCCAAGATCGGGGGCAGGTTGTTCGGCTGGGTGCCGCAGTGGGCCACGGCGCCAAAATGCGGCTCTTGAGCGCAGCTATTCGCCGGTGCCTCCTTACAAAAGGCTGATGATGGGGGCCCAATGCATGATGAGACAGCGATGACCTTGCTGCCGCATTCTGCTATAGTGTCCTCGGGCAGCCGGATCGTTACCCCATTGCGTGCGACTGGGAAGATGGTTATTTTCTTACAAATAAGCTTAGGTCTAGGCATTTCAATTACAAATATGATCAATTCCTTATTAGCTAGTGCCCTCACATTTGCAGCGCCCAAAAGTTGGGTTACACTGATATCCGTGGAACCTTTCTTCAGAATCGCCTCGATAATAGCTGGATTTACTACATTTATTTTAGCCAGAGTAGTGGCGATCATTAGGTTCTGCAATTCGAGCGTCAATATGATGTCTCTGGTTAAGAGGGTTTCATATAGATGGGAAGTGTTAAGTGTTAAGTGTTTCGGTGAGGGCATTTATCTGTGTTTGAGTCCTTGAGTTTATGGTTATCTGTCTATTGTTTGAATCATACTCGATCTGTCTCGTTTGTTGTAAGTCAAGGTCAAGGTTGCTAGGAGGCAGAGATATTCAACGGGTGACATACAAGAAATGAGAGACACAACGGCCTATTAACTATACCTTCTTTAATCCTACTATAATTTGTCCTAGTGGACCTGAACTTAGTGCTATGAATCCCGGTTTCCTATACCTAATTCCTTACCTACCTCAAAATGTCTTTGTGGACCACCCTCCCTTTAATAAGAACGGTGGTTCCCAGGTCTGCCTCTACCTTTTGTTCAGCGCAGAGCGGAGTTAGCTTGTTCCCGAACCTCTTATTGGTTTTCACTAGGACCTGCTCGCCTACATCAAAGGTCCTATTTTGCCTGGTCGGGTTGTTCCTATCGAGCTGTTCTTCTTGGGCTTTCGTTACGTAAGTGAGCGACACTTCACTATGAATTGTTGCTGCGTCGGATCGACTCTGACTTTCTAACGCATTGATGTTTTGTCGCGACAGCGCATCTGCTACGTTATTGTCCCTGCCTGGTTTGTATAAGACCCTTGCGCCGCACTCATCAATTCTCGCCTTCCATCGCTTTATCTTGGAATTGGGGTTTCTATCTGAAACCGCGAAAATCAGTGGCTGATGGTCTGTGTAGATGTTGATGTCACTCTTTCCATACAGGTAGTGACGAAGCGTGTCTAGGGCCCAGACTATGGCCAGAAGCTCCCTTTCATTGGTCGCATAGTTTAGTTCTCTGTCTTTCAGAGTCCTAGAAATCATGGTTATGGGTCTATTATTTTGCGACAGTACCGCCCCGATACCACTGGACGAGGCATCAGTGGTTAGGTCGAATGGTTGATTGAAGTCTGGGTAGTGGAGGATGACGTCTTCCGACGCCAAAATGTTCCTGAGTTTATCAAAGGCCTGTTTCTGAACCTCATCAAACTGTATGGGAATGGCTTTCGAGCGTTGTTTGCTGATCTTACCATTTTCTCCCTTCAGAATGCTAGAGATAGGTCTTGCTATTTGAGCGAAGTCCTTTATAAAACACCTGTAGTAGCTGGCAAGACCCAGGAATGATCTTACCGCAAACAGGGTGGAGGGTTGTCTAAACCCCTGAATAGTCTTGACCTTATCAGGGCTTGTTCTCGTGCCCTCTGTTGACACCACAAACCCAAGGAATTCCACCTGTCCCTTGAAGAACTGGGACTTTTCTTTTGACACCCTCATGTTCGCGTCGTGGAGGCTGCCAAGCACGGTGTCAATGTCGTCAACATTGTCGGATCTGCAAATGCCTTTATACGGCTGGACATCATTCTGAGAAACTCGTCCCTTATTTCTGGTGGGACTTCGAAGTCGTCTACTTTTGTGAAGTTAACGCTGGGGCATTTGTGGAATAGGATCTTTTCAGATCCCTGTCCAAAGTGGAGATTTTTTGTCCCCAGGTTTATATTGACACCAGCTTTCGTTAGCGTGTCGAGCCCTATGATGCCATCAAAGGTTGATAGCTCCGGCAAAATAAAGAACGGGCATTTTATGCCGAATATGGTTAGGATACATTTTTGCTCTACTTTGTTAAAGCCGTGCAGGGATTTTACGACAAATGGGGCCTCTACAGGGATAATTCCCTTGAGTTCTTTTAATGGTTTGATATAATTTTTTGCAGCCCCAGTGTCTATTAAAAGGTTTAGTGTTCTCCCTGCTACTGTTCGTTTGATGAACGGAAGCAGGGACTCTCCCCTAAAAAATTGACAGTATCACTCTCGTATCCTGCACTATTCTCTTCATCAATCTCCGCCACTGCTTCCGATGCTAACTGCTCATATTGTTGCTCGTATTTGTCCGGGTCCACCTGAGCGAGGTGATTTACCCTCTGCCTGCGCTGGTCGGAGAATCTCTGGGATCCAGCCGGCCTTTTATACGCACCCTGCTGGTGCCCGCTATTAGGGTTTCCTGTATCTGGTAGGCCTGGGTTGTGCCCCTGCTGCTTCTGAAAGCTAGTTGGCTGGCGGAATTTAGAGGAAGATGGATCAACATCCATCATCTCTACTTTGTCTTGGCTACGATGACCACCTGCTTGATGGTTCCTATGGTTGTTCGTGTAGAACGGGTTCTTCGATTGCCTTTATTCGTGATCGGGCTCATTCTGTCCGCCCTGCCTATACTTTGCCCGGTTCTGTGGCTTGCTTTCTAAAGCTCTTGCGTAATTCGTTGCAAAGTCGTGCCTATCATGGTTGGCCTCAATTTCTTGGGCCAAGGCCAAGGCTGACGGCAGGTCCGCAGGCTGTGCCGCAAATAATGTATCCGTGAGGCCTCTTCTTAAGCCTGAGACGAAGACACGGAGTGCGTCAGCCCTATACTTCTCGTTAATGTATTGCGCCTGAGCGGCGTCTTGTGACATGATCGTCTTATTTGTGAGAAGAGTGAGCTTCTTCTCGACCTCTTCGTAAAACTGAGTGATGGACAGTCCGCCCTGCCGAAGTGTGGCAAGCTCTTGCTCTAGCAAGTGTATCGGACGCTTGTCCGAATATGTAAAATCGAGGCGATTGATGATCGCCTCAAAGTTCAACACTGTGTTGAACGACGCTAAGAGCGAGTCAGCGGGCCTTCTTATCTTGTTCCTGATTATTAAAACCGCTTGGTAGTGCTTTGAACTCCCTACAAATCCCTCGTATAGCTTATAGGCAGCTTTTGCTGCTTGGCGCCAGGAAACATATTGATCCTGGGCCCCGTTGAATTCTGGCAGCGTTTTTACCGCATCCAAAGCTTCATCGCACCTTACCGCTCGGTCCAAGGTGATCGCCTCGTAGGCCCTGGCCTCGGGGACCTGAACTCTTGCAGCCTGCAGCTGGTCAGTTACAGCCTGCAGACGTCGATTAAAGTCAGCTTTTTGTATTTCTAGCGCAGCGCTGACCGCCGCCTCTATAACGGCTCTGATCTGATCAGGGTCCATTCTTTCTTCTCTTCCCTCGGGTTCTATTTCAAGGTCTACACTGAGTCCGCCGAACAATCTCGCTAATTCAGAAATGGGCATGAACGGTCCCTAACGTTTCGTTTGTCTTTGTCGTAGGTCAGGACCGGCTCTGCCAGCCAGTTGCTTCTGTTTATTTTCTTTAGGAATCAAATTCAAGTTCCCTCAAATACAGATCTCGTTGTTGTTGCCCGCCGACAACAATGTATTTGTGGTGTGGTGTTACGTTTCTTACTTGCGTTTATTGCAACCACAAAAGAAAAAAGGGGGGGGCAAAAAATTCTGAGAACAACGACGGCCGAATATTTCTGAATATATTTTCGTTTCGTTTTATTTCTTTGGCTTTATTTTTTTTGATCTATTATTGGGCGATAACTGAAGAAAAGTTTCACTTACATGCTCCTCTTTTATTCTCTTCTACTCGGTGTGTTGATTTTAGCCGGCACAACGTTTGGTGGCTACTCCTTTACTATTCTGCGTTGTTTTTCTCTCGTCTATCGTCGCCGCTGCCCAAAGCCGTCCGCTCTGGTGTAACAGTTTGGGGTTGATTAAATGCCTTTTATTTACACTCGAGGCTACGAGCTTTTGCGTGCAATTGATGTACGCACTTTTTTTTCACCGTGATTTTTTGATTTTGGTGTTGTGTTGCGGTGATCTATTTACAGATCTCCCTCGGGCGTGGCTTTTTGATAATAATTTCTGTTTTTTGAGCGGGCGTTGTCTCCGCGCTCCACAGTTTCCACTTTATTTTTAACGTTTTTGTTCTTTTTTGAGTGGGCGTTGTCTCCGCACTCGATGCTGTCTATCTTTCGGTTTTTTGTTTTGCACTTTTCACCGATTTTCACTTAGCGGGCGTTGTCTCCGCACTAAATGATTTTCACTTTCCTTTTACAAATTTTGTTCTTTCCTGAGTGGGCGTTGTCTCCGCACTCGATGCTGTCGATCTTTAAGTTTTTTGTTTCGCACTTTTCACCGATTTTCACTTAGCGGGCGTTGTCTCCGCACTAATTTACTCTCTCGGGGGTGGTTTTCGATCGCGTTGGGCGCCAGTAATATTTAAATACAAAGCGGGTATTCGATATGAAGTATTATTTATTTGATTAAACTTGCAATGAATACAGTGAGAGATTAATACCCGCAAGGCGAGACGTAAGACGTGAATGCCACTCGGCAGATAATTAATAACTAACTTAAGAACCTAAACCTCCGAGCTGCGGACCCTTAGCTGCCAGTCACGGCGCTTGTCGCTGTCCAGCAAAAGTGCTGACCTTGCGCCTCGTGTGTGGTGTCCAGTGGCGGCCGGCATCCGGCGACCGCGACGACGGCGATCCCACGGGTGACGAAAATGCTTATCTTGCAATATCGCAGAATTCGTTCAACCCAATGGACAATTCAGTTAACTCTTGTTAACTCAGAATTCGTCCAACCCAATGGACAATTCAGTTAACTCTTGTTAACTTGTACAGCTCGGTATGACATTAATTACATTTTGTAGTGAGCGATTCGGAGAAGCTAATCCAAATTCTTTTAAATTTTGGTCTTCATTATAAACATCAAAATCTGGACCTTTTTGTTGGGCTATGTGTCTGATATCTTGACACAAATCGTCTTTAAAAGTGTTCCATATGTTGAGAGGTTCCGAGAGGAACAAAAAAACAATATTATCACCACAAACAATTCTCTCAGCTTTAATGGACGTTGTGAAATCGAAGCTTCTCCCAAAGTAATTTCCCATTGGTTATCATTTTCCAGCAAACCTCTATCTCGGCAAGCGGCTTTGGAACTTTTTGTAAGTCCTGAAATGATTTTGGGCCACGTACATGATGAAGAAGTATCCTGAGATAAAAGCATTCTGACTGGGAAGGATGAATGCTGTACACTCTTCCCAATGCCGAATTTTTTTTTTTATTCCGGAGTGTCAAACTACATATTGGCCACGTTTCCTTCTAGAAAATGTATTGCTAGCCCATGTATAGTAATGAGGGACTTCGTGGTAGAGAAGAGTTTTAGCGAATCCGTCACTACGGGACAGATCAAAAAAAGCCGAAGTGTCGTTTTTGGTGGATTTTCCACCATATTTTGCATATTTTCCGCTATGAAGTATACTCGTTGTCCGTTCTCTAAGTGTACAGCTAAGTTTACTTCTGTAGGGCGTCTGTCATGTATAGGAAATTCTAACTACTCCCGCACTGCTTCAGATGTACTGATGTTCTTTACCGGCCATTCAAATAATTTTCAATCGCTTGTATGGAATGATAATATTCAACGTTTATGTGAGCGTTGAAAGATCGACACAATATTGGAGAAAATGGAACGATATATCTATTGTCTATGTTAACTGTTCTCCCTCGCACATTTAAGGTAGCTACCTCTCCTCCGTTGTCGATGTCGCGTCGTCGATAAACGGGATATCCATCCTCGCCGGTCAGGGTTTGAGTTACGAAACCTCGTGGATACTTGTTTGAACATATACCATTTTTCATGCACGGCGAAGTAAAATGTTCTTCCCCACATGGCCCATGTACCAAAATTTTTTTTTACTATATCTAACAACTCTGGATTTTCGTCTTTATTAGGTAGCTCGGCTACTATTATTTTATCCATATTTTATCCGTATTTTTGAGTCGAGTCAAAATAACATATGACAATGCGGCAGTCTTCTTTTTTGCCACTCTACAGTAAGCATATAACATTTGACCGGCCCAAAAATCGAGTCTTTTGTGATAATTTTTATGAGTTTTTTTCATTTTTAAGTGAAACACTCGAGCGATGATGTCATTCCGGTCGAAAGATCGCTGACCGGGAAAAAGTTCCTGCTTTATTTCTTTCCATTCCGGATTACAGGTGAAAGTTACAAAGAGGTCAGGCCTTCCATAATTGCGCACATATGTCATAGCATCTTGCGTCTTTTCATGGAGATACCTCGGAGACCCAGTAAATGATGACGGCAAAATGACATGCTGACCTATATTAGCGGCATTTATGCTTGCATCTTGGTTGAAAGCATCCCTCAAATGAATATAGTCATCTGCTCTTAGCTTTTGTTGGTTATGGCAAATAAAATTTAACCTTTCTGAAATCAACTTCGCCATCATATCCACACAGTACTTATTAAACAAAGCTTTGTAATAATGCAGTGTATTAACACTGTGGGTCCTAATCATGAACCGGTAGGCATCATATTGCAAACATGATACCGTCTGATTTCGTAAGGAATTCTGCTGAGGAATAGTCACATAATATTCGTCGTCTCCTGATACAAATATTAGTGGATATTCTAACGGATCGTAAGCGCGGTGCAATTGTGACACTCGTTTTAGTTGTCCATCTCATTGGTCCTTCGAGCCGGATCTTCGCCAAATCAAGAAAGGAGAAGTCCATCCCAGCACGCATCGGCGGATCCTCCCAGAATCAAAAGATAAGTAATATCAATCCTAAGCCAACAGTGCAGTGCTTGTGTGCTTCCAGCCCGGTCCGAATCCCGTAACACTTGTATTTTCCGCGCCTTCCTTTTCGGTGGCATATTATCGGCTATTCCGGCCGTTCTCCGATCTTCCATTCCGACCCTCCGTTCCGTGGGTCTGTGTTTTCTGTGTTCCGTGATCTGTGCCGGCTCCTCTGCCATTGCGCAGTCCAATTATTTAAAAAAAAACAAATAATAAATCAAGCCCATACAAAGATACACAGACATCTACATATATAAGCAACGCAATCCCAGTCAAATAAATACACTATCCTGTGTTTCATTTCATGTTCATTCCTAGTCCGAATAAAATATAAAAATTTCTACAGTCCACTCCGAATTATCGAAAATATACGTACTTACATATTCCTTTACATATATATACACATAATCGGTTCGTTAGCCCAAGCCGCGGTACATAACGCTCATACCCAACCAATACGTACATACAAGAGCAGCAATAGCGGTGCCTTCTCCTCGTTTCGCTTTCGTCTCTCTACCACTGCTCGCGTTGTATTTGTTGGGAGAGTATATGTGCGGTGCCGCTTTTGAGCATAACGGAGCGCCAAGCTAAAGTGTTTGAGAAAATTTTAACTCCGCACCTGCAGCATCTTTGCAGATCACTTATATCTCCAGCCCAGCATGGATTTATAAGGCGGAGATCAACAACCACGAATTTATTGGAGTTCACCTCCTTTATCATTAAAGGCTTCCAAGGTAATCTACAGACGGATGTCATTTACACAGATTTCAGTAAAGCATTCGACTCTGTAAACCACACTCTCCTAGCACAAAAACTTGACCTTTTAGGGTTTCCACCCAATCTCTTGAGATGGATTTCTAGCTACCTTTGTTCCAGGTCCCAAAGAGTCCTCTTCAAAAACTCCCTATCTTCACCAGTTATGGTTACTTCGGGCGTACCACAGGGCAGCCATCTAGGCCCCCTACTCTTTACACTCTTTATAAATGACCTGCCGTCGGTATTAACATACTCTCGAGTACTTATGTATGCGGATGATGTTAAGCTGTGTGTCCAGTTCAAGGACAGCTTATCTCACTCCAGGTTGCAATCCGATCTTAATACCTTTCAGTCATGGTGTTGTGCAAATTTGTTATACCTTAATGCTTCGAAATGTAAAGTAATGACATTTCATCGCTCCAGCGCCTTTCTGGCTCCTTACACACTAGGTGGGGGTTCTCTCGAGAGAATTACCCTAGTTGATGATCTTGGTGTTCTTCTAGATCCCAAGTTAAAGTTTTCTGAACACATTTCTACCATGGTAAATAAGGCCATGGGCGTGCTTGGGTTTATAAAGAGGTGGTCAAAGGAATTTGACGACCCCTATATAACAAAGACTCTCTATTTATCGCTTGTTCGTCCGATTTTAGAATATGGTTCTTGTGTATGGTGCCCTCAGTACAAAGTACACCAGGACCGTATAGAATCAGTCCAGAAAAACTTTTTAATTTTCGCTCTACGCGGCCTCAACTGGGATGCAAGTGTGAGACTGCCGTCTTACTCTAGTAGATCGCTTTTAATAAACCTTCCATCTTTAGTTAACCGTAGAACAATGCTTGGTGTGATTTTTGTGCACAACTTGATCAAGGGTGACGTAGATAGCCCTGACTTGTTGAGCCGCATAAACTTCACGATTCCTATTAGAATTACTAGAAATTATATACCTTTGTTCCTTCCGATTTGTAGATCGAATTATTCCTTGCATGAACCTTTTAGAGTTTTATGCTCGGATTATAATTCCCTCTACCATATTATATCGGCAACTAATTCCCTTCCTCTTCTCAAATTACTAATACTCACATACCTTTCTCGTAGTTAGTAATTGTAGTTGTGGTGTACGATAGTTTTAATGCATGATTAACTCCTTTAGTAAGATTAGTTCTAATTTTCCTCGAATACTAGTCTAACATCTATCTTTCCTGCATGATCGCGATCGGTTCGGTTAACGAGTCGCGCGTTTTGCGACAGCGCCCCTCGGTCGGTTGGGTGGGAGGAGGGCTGCGTTTTGGCCTGGGATTCGCGCGTAACAGCATTCGGCTGGTGTCCCATGGGCCACTTGATGGTGCAGTCATTGCACGTCAACGTCCAAACAATTGAAAAAGTGACGCGCTACCCTATATTCCGCGGGTATATCGTTTTCGTCTGTGACTTGCAAATATATCCACATATATACATACATATATAAGCAACGCAATCCCAGTCCAATAAATACACTATCCTGTGTTTCATTTTATGTTCATTCCTAGTCCAATTAAAATATAAAGATTCCTACAGTCCACTCCGAATTATCGAAAATATACGTACTTACATATTCCTTTACATGTATAAATATACATAATCAGTTCGTTCGACCAAGCCGCGGTGCATTACGCTCATTTCCAGCCATACGTACATACAAGCAGCAATAGCGGTGCCTTCTCCTCGTTTCGTTTTCGTTTCTCCACCGCTGCTCGCGTTGTATTTGTTGGGAGAGCATATTATCAGTGCCGCTCTTGAGCATAACGGAGCGCCAAGTGACGCGCTACTCTGTATTCCGCGGGTATATCGTTTTCGGCTAATACTTGCCAAGTGACACTCTACCCTACATTCCAAGGGTATATTATTTTCGGGTGTCACTTGCAACCGCATCTCCCTTGATACCTCGTGCCTCGAATTCCAATATTACTGTTCGGTCCCTATTGTCGTTCTGGATTGAACATTTATTTTTATTGCTATCGACCGATCTCCATAACATACCGAAGCACTTCCGACGTGAAAATAAATCCACATTGCGACAAATACCAAGCGTATTTTTGTTGCATCCGCTCTCCGTATCCATACAAAGGTCGTGTCCATCCGTCCGACACTCACGCATCCGATTTCTCTTTCCTCGGCGTGTGACGCCCGAATATGCCCACTGGTGAAAAGGACAGCAAGAAACCGTTGTCGCTATCTGTCGAGTCCGTTGTGACCAATTATGGAGCATGTGGGCAAAGGCGGAGGCTGAGTTCGAGGCCTGTTCCGTCGCAATGGTCGATGAGGATCCAGAGGCTAAGAAGGAGATTCAGGATATGTACTGCGATTGTTATGAGGGCTATGAACGATACATGGCTGACCTCACTGTCCAAGCTGCCGGTCCAACAGAGCCTCCTTCTACGCAGCCAAACTCTCATGGTGGCTGTCGATTGCCCCCATGTGATATAGAAGTTTTCACTGGGGATTACGTCCGCTGGCCTATATTCCGTGATCTTTTTACCGCGATTTACATCCAAAATCCCAGGCTTTCTCCGGTGGAGAAGCTGTACCACCTCGCCGCTAAGACCAGTGGTGATCCTAAGGCCATAGTGGAAAAGTCCCCACTCACTAATGACGGTATCGAGGCGGCATGGGATGCCCTCCGTGATCGATACGAAAACAGACGGCTCCTGGTGACCAACCAGATTAACCTTCTCCTCTCTTTGCCTCACACATTCGGTTCCGAATCAAGTCGTGCTCTGAAAGATCTTCAAAGCACGATCCAAAGGGTTCTAACCGCACTCGCTCATTCCAAGGTCTCCACTGAAAATTGGGATGGCTTACTTGTTACCATTTGCGCTTCTAAATTGCCGAGGTTGACCCGCGCACTGTGGGAAGAATCCGTGACCGACAAGAAGGAAATGCCGCCATGGAAGGAGATGGACTCCTTCCTAAGTCAGAGGTACCTGACGCTAGAGGCAATCGAGGGCAACCCTTCCATTCCATACGGTTCGAAAGGCGTTCCGAATTCGCCACCTTCCAGAAACAATCCGTTCCGTTCCCAAGGGAGTCTTGTTCCAAGGAGGGTTCACTCGTTTGAGACTACGGCGAATCCGAAGACGAGGACGTGCGATCTCTGCTCAAAAGAGAATCACCCAATCCGTGTATGTCCTCACTTCCTCCAAATGACCGCTGATGCTCGTTCCAGCTGCATTAAGCAAAAACAGCTTTGCTTGAACTGCTTCGCAAGAGGCCATCAGAGCCGAGAATGCCAAAGTGCCCACAACTGCATCACATGTGGAGAACGGCACCACACACTGCTACACCGTGGCAATCCGATATCCAGCGAGTCCACTTCCGCATCCGTTCCAAATCCAAGTGCTACCGAATCCCAGCCCAACGTTCAGGCTTATTTCACGTCCGGCACAAGTGCCGTTCTTCTGGGCACAGCCATGATTAATATTTGCCACCTGGGAACAAATTTCCGCGCCCGCGCTTTGATCGACTCTGGCTCCGAGGCAACATTCATTACGGAACGTCTGGTCAACATGATCAAATTGCCATTCCAACGCATCCAGGCACAGGTCTCCGGCATCAATCATACCGTATCCGCCCAGTCCAAGAAGCTCTGTAATTTTTCCATCCACTCTCCGGCTAGGCCGGGCTTACAGTTAACCGCCACAGCATACGTTATTCCGGAATTGGCACAGAATATTCCATCGCATCCGATCTCGCAAGGTTTCTTGAGAGACTTGCCGAGCCTTCCATTTGCGGACCCTACATTTTTCGAGAGCTCACCCATCGATGTTCTGATTGGAGCTGACATCCTACCATCTGTACTGTTGAGCGGCTTACAGACTAACATTTGTGGCTCTCTCCTCGGGCAAGAAACAGTTTTCGGTTGGGTGCTCACTGGCCCAGTGTCCAATGCGGCGAAGCATAACATTGCATCCTTTTCAAGCCAAGTTTCCAGAGTACCTATCAACATGGTAGGAGACTCGGATTTCTGCTACAAAAGCAATTTCCTTCCAGACCCCTCCACAGAATTTCTCGAACGATGTCCTACGCTTGACCGAAGAGAAAATTTCCAAAATAACTTTATTCCTTCTATAGACCAACGTAGACTCATCAGTAGTAGCAGCGGGGCCGTTTCCAATGTCCTACGTCTGCCCGTAACCCGTTCCAAGCTCCTTTCTAATGCATCTTCGACTGCTTTATTTCATCCTAGCCCTCCACATCTAGAACTGGATACTCGTTCCTGCGCCGACCGTATCATGGAGAGCCGACGGGGTCGCGGTCTCAATTCCTACCAGTGCCGAGTCTGCCCAGGAGTGCATCCACTACGGACCTGCCATCGCTTTCTCCGTTTGAGCCCCGTTCAAAGGAACCGAGCCGTCTTCCTACACAAATATTGTGTGAACTGCCTGGCTCAGCAACACTCCGGCAAAAACTGTCGCAGTGGCGGGCTGTGCAGAGTGTGTGGGAAAAGCCACCACACGCTGCTTCACATACCAGCGTCTCGTCTTCCAGCCATCTCAACCACGGCAGTATCGTCGCCAGCTTCTGCACCCCACGTCTATCGCCGCCCACGGCGGCCCGCCAACCGGCCAGATGGAAGAACTGTGGCACCATCGCCTTCGACTTCAGCGTCCCGCGCTGAGCGCCGCCTTCGCCTCCCCGTGAGCCACCCCATGGCAGGGACCCCGGCGCCATCCGTAGACTCCCTACAACCTCAGAGTCTCAACCTCCTCCAAACGGCGCTGGTGGTTCTGGATACGGGTTCCGAAAACTTCGAGACACTGCGTTCACAGGCCTCTGCCCCCATTATTATTTGCAATCCTGCAAGGGGGGGGGGAGGATGTTCAGGGTAGCAGCAGATTGTTGCCACGCACTGTGCGCTCCGATCCCAAGTTGCTCTCGCACGCTCGTGGGCGCTCTCGCGATCCACACGTCGCTCTCTCCACTAGTTTGTAAGCATAGCTTGGACATAAGTTTTACTCTCGCTTCCACCCCCGTTTCAATCGGCCGCACTTATTGCTTCGTTTCGCATATCCATACATATTTAAGCCTACGCCCGGGAATATTGAATTGTGTAAGATTAATAAATACATTGTGCTGAAAACGAAATCGACGCTCTGCTTCTTTTGGTTTTGTGGTTGGAACATCAACGGACCTGCCCTCCTACAAACATTGGTCTTTTGTGATAATTTTTATGAGTTTTTTTCATTTTTAAGTGAAACACTCGAGCGATGATGTCATTCCGGTCGAAAGATCGCTGACCGGGAAAAAGTTCCTGCTTTATTTCTTTCCATTCCGGATTACAGGTGAAAGTTACAAAGAGGTCAGGCCTTCCATAATTGCGCACATATGTCATAGCATCTTGCGTCTTTTCATGGAGATACCTCGGAGACCCAGTAAATGATGACGGCAAAATGACATGCTGACCTATATTAGCGGCATTTATGCTTGCATCTTGGTTGAAAGCATCCCTCAAATGAATATAGTCATCTGCTCTTAGCTTTTGTTGGTTATGGCAAATAAAATTTAACCTTTCTGAAATCAACTTCGCCATCATATCCACACAGTACTTATTAAACAAATCTTTGTAATAATGCAGTGTATTAAAACTGTGGGTCCTAATCATGAACCGGTAGGCATCATATTGCAAACATGATACCGTCTGATTTCGTAAGGAATTCTGCTGAGGAATAGTCACATAATATTCGTCGTCTCCTGATACAAATATTAGTGGATATTCTAACGGATCGTAAGCGCGGTGCAATTGTGACACTCGTTTTAGTTGTCCATCTCTACCATGCAGTACAATATCCCTGGGTCCTTTGTCTTCATCGACCAATAGAACGGCCACTTCATTTTTGGAAAGAGCATTATATCTGACCCGATGTTCTGCCTGAGGTACGCGATCAGACTGAATAATTAATTTTAAACTCTCCGGGTTGTTAAGTTCGATACTTTGTTTAAAACTTCGTATGAACATGTTGTGGCTATTTAATACGGTCTGCAATTCGTTGATCAAATCAATTTTTAGCATAGCTTAGGTTCAGCTTCTGAAATAAAAAATATTTGCAGAAATTTTGGGCTTTGTTCTGCTAGCGGTAAGAGCTTACCTATAAGATGGTAGACTTGCCCTTCTACCTTAAAGGTAGGCATACAATTTCCCTCTCTAATTTCTTTCGCTCCAAACGAAGTCATCTGAAAATGGCTATTGTATCTACATGCATTATTTAAAACATTTGCAGAAAATGAGTGATTATTAGTCAACAGGCTTTTTATCAGTTCAGGTGGCTCTTTAATGTTAGAAAGAATAACTTTTTCAGACGCGCAGCACATGCCGCTCGCTTCATTGTTCCATTTTTTAGCAAAACTTTTAGGACATATTTAATTCATTGCTCCAATTTGGATGCTGCTCTGATTCTGATAATAAAAATTCGACAAGTAGACTTAAATCGCCCTGCTTTCGAATACGATTCCGCCATCACCCCAAAGATCTTCGCTGCGCTGATATCGGTTCATTGTTTTTTGTATGCCAGCATTGTAATGCACTGATGTTCCGATCGGAAACCCTCGGAATATTCTGCGCTAGTGGAAAGGTGAAATTGCCCGCTTTGACTCATCCGCTAGAGATATTGTATTGGTTTCTCTATGGAAATACAATCCAATCAAAATATTTCCTGTAGAATACACAATAAATAATGGATGCTTTCAAATGACTCCATTTGGAGCCGAAGTTTTTGATCAACCAGGCTACAATCCGACTTATAAGGTAATGGCTTCAAAATGAACAATTCTCATATTAATTTATTTCTTAAATTAATTTAAACTTCTTAACATTCAGATTCAAGGGCGAATTCACCACTGAGCGGGCGCTTTGTTACCACCAATAAACGAAGATCAAAAGTTCCTTCAAATCGATTTCGTTGGGGATTCAGCAATTTAGCTAGATAGGCATTGTGAAATTTTTAATACGACTAAACGTGAAATGATACAAAAAAAACAAAAATGTTTAAATGAGTCTAAATAGTTTTTTTTTTCGAAAAATTGGAATTAAAATTGTATCATGCTTATGAATTTGCCGTACAAATATTAAATATGTCTATTTGACCCATCCTTCTTGGAAGCTTTTTTGTGCCTCATAACTTCTATTTTCGATCCCTGGATTTGAAAAATCTGATCATAGAGAATGACCATATAATAGTGCCGAATCAGGATCAGATAGGATCATTAATATAGCCACAATGAAGAAAACCATTTAGAAAGGCATCATTCCCTCTCGTTCTCTCTCACACACCGTGGTGGGCACTATGCCTGAAGGCATTTTTTGACGCCTAGATCTCAGAGTCTATACAAACTAGATCAACCCAACTTTCTATCCAAGCTCCAGTGATATCAAACCGAGACGAGTTTGTTTCAAAATTTGGCCACGCCTCCTTCCGCTCACACAAGGGACGAAAATCTGTGGAATCCACAATGTTAAAGATACGGGAAAACCAAAAACACAGAATCATAGAAAATTGCCATATCTATCAGAGTATTGAATCTTGATCA
This sequence comes from Drosophila helvetica, assembly GCA_963969585.1. Taxonomy (NCBI): domain Eukaryota; kingdom Metazoa; phylum Arthropoda; class Insecta; order Diptera; family Drosophilidae; genus Drosophila; species Drosophila helvetica. The sequence goes on along the minus strand of OZ018401.1, from coordinate 32,539,099 downwards.
GATCGGATCATTAGTATAGTCAGAAGGAACAAATGAAATTTCAGTGGCCTTCCAAGCGCAGACTCATTCCCGCTCTCTCTCTCTCGCACACAGCCGTGTATGTATATGAAGGAAGTAAATGTAGGCATATAGAAAAGACAGTTGCAAAAAACGTATGTAAACAAAAATGGAAACATTTAAGATATAAAATACTCCGAAAAAGTTCGACTTAATTATACCCGGTACTCGAAAAGTAAAGGAGTATATTAGATTTGTTGAAAAAATGGATGTGTGTAACACCCAGAAGGAAGCGTTTCCGACCCCATAAGTATATATATTCTTGATCAGCATCAAAAGCCGAGTCGATATAGCTATGTCTGTGTCTCCGTCCGTCCGTTCCCAAACTCCTCTACTGAGCGTGTGTTTCACCTCACAGCCAACTTCTCGACTGAGCGTGTGTTTCACCTCACAGCCCACTTCTCTACTGAGCTTGTGTTTCACCTCACATCCGACTTCTCTACTGAGCGTGTGTTTCACCTCACAGCCAACTTCTATACTGAGCGTGTGTCTCACCTCACAACCAACTGCAATACTGAGCGTGTGTTTCACCTCACAGCTCCACTGACGACCACGACCGACATTGACCAGTACGCAGCAAACAGCCACGTGCAGCCGAGTAGCCAAGTAAGAAGGAAGACCCAGAAGGACGACCTATCCGGAGGACCCGAGACTACGCAGACGCACATATCTAACTATTCACTCTGTAATCTGAAGAATAATAAAAACTTGTTATACTGCTAACCTTCTTGAGCCCGAGATCCCTTAAGTATAGCTACCACACCCAGAAACCAATAAATTTCTGTGAACCCCGGCGCGGCGAGCATACCCCGGCCGTAGCAGCGTCACAGTGGCGCCTGAGAAGGTTGTGGTAGCATAAGAATATCTCAAAAATGTTCAAGATGGCTGAGCAGGGGATCAATTAGGCAACGAAAGGAGAGTTAGATAACTACTGCGAGGAATTCGGCTTGGAAACACGAGGAAAAAAGACGGAAAATTTAAAAAAGCAATTGATACGATTCATAAAACGAACAGACCTACCAGGAAATACAAAAGAGAGACTAGAACAGCTGGCAACAAATGAGGCACAAAACAGGAGATCGCGGAGCGCAACTCCAAAAAAGAGCCCAAGACAATCACCAAAACGAATCCCACACATAGAAACCACGATGGAGGAGGAAGAAACCAAGACGGAACAGGCCAGACCGCCAACGCCAAAAGCAAACGGAAGCAAGCACACCATGGAGGAACCTCTAGGAGAAGCAAGAACAGCAAGGAAAAAATCGCCATTCCCGAAACAGATACGGAAAGGATCGCCGGAAGCAGTGGCAATTATTGAACGAATACGCAAATGGGAAATCACCTACACAGGGAAAGGAGATTTGCTGGAATTCCTGAGCAGAATGGAGGAACTAGCAGAGACATTCGGAATAGAAAACGACCACTTGGTTTTTGCAATGCCAGTAATATTGGAGGAAAGCGCATTAGACTGGTGGCATACAAAACCAACACCAGTAAATACATGGAAGGAGGAAAAAGAGGGACTCAAGGAAAACTTCATGTCACCAAGGTTCCAGGAGAAACTAGCGAAACAAGTGACAAACCGTAAGCAAGCCGAGACGGAAACGGTGAGGGAATATGTACAAGAGCTAAGGAAATTGATGAGATTCGGAACATACATAGAACAGCAAAAGTTAAAGATTAAGTACCAGAACTGCCGGCTACCCATTAAACTCTACGTGAAAAGAAGTGAATTCAAAACCCTAACAGAATTCATGATCACAACGGAGGAATTCGAAAAATTGGAAACAGAGGCGGGACTCTTAAAAGCTACGGGACGACAAGGGAACAACCAGGCATATTACAGCACAACTTGGAGACCAAAATGCCGCAGATGTGGACAGATGGGGCATGAAACCAGAACATGTAATAAAGAACTGATCATATTCTGTTGGACCTGTAACAAACAAGGAGTCCGGACAATAGACTGCTGTAGAAGGCCGCAGGAAAACGAGCAGGGCTCGGGAGACACCCGCCCAACTCCCGAGGCCCAGACCAGCACAAGCGGGACACAACCCATCTAATATTCGAGGAAAAACAACTCATAGGCTGGGCCAAGATCGGCAGAACTATGATGGAGGTAATCATCTACACAGGGGCCACAAGATGCATGATCAACGAGGAAACAGCAAAGAAACTACACAAGGAAGGAAGCGAAGGGGACGAAAGGAGGTTAATACGACTGGCGGATGGAAGCACACGAAGAACAACACGTAGGTTCGAAACGACTGTGGAACTAGGAGGACAAACATGTGCACAAACATTTCTAATAATGACCAGAGTACCAGACACCCCGATACTAGGAATAGATTTTCTAGAAAGCACAGGCGCTGAAATAACATGCGGAAAAGCGACAATAGTCATCGGCGAGGGACGCACACCGAGAAAAACGGAAGAACATGTTTGAAGCACACAGCGGGAACCAGTGGACAAGGAACTGGAGGAGTGGATTTCGTCGGAAGTAAAAAAATTCGAAACACTGAAAGGATTACTCCTTTACATAACCACACACAGAATCTATTTAAAAGACTACAGACCCATCAAGCTGAAATATTACCCACGCAACCCAGCGCAAATGGAAATAATAAATCGAGAAATTGACGAATTAAATAGGCAGAACCTCATAGAACCATCACGTAACCCATACAGCGCACCAGTGGTTTTAGTAAACAAAAAAGAAACGGACCAATGGAGACTCTGTGTGGACTACAGGTTACTGAACGAGAAAACGGAGAAAGACGCATACCCAATGCCAAGGATGGATTTCATATTAAACAAACTAAGGGAGGCAAGGTAGATTAGCACTCTCGACTTGAAATTAGGGTACTGGCCAATACCAATGAAAAGACGAAGCCGACCATACACCGCTTTGACCGCACCTGGGCGAGGATTGTTTCAATGGAAGGTAATGCCATTTGGGCTAACGACAGCCCCAGCAACGTTCCAGAGGGCATTGGACGCAGTAATAGGACCAGTTATGGAACCGTTTGCCTTCGCATACCTAGACAACATAGTCGTAATCGGGCGGGCGAAGGAGAAAAACCAGCAAAAATTACAGTAAGTCTGGGAGCGACTGAGAAAGGCGAATTTACGGATCAACGAGAAAAATGACACTTCTTCCAGCGAAAGCTAAAGTACCTAGGACACATGGTAAGCGAGGAAGGAATACACACGGATCCAGATAAAATATCTGCGTTACGGGAATTAGCAGCGCCAACGACACTTAAACAAGTACACAGCTTCTTGGGGCTAGCAAATTGGTACAGGAGATTCGTTCCAACCTTCACGGAGCGAGCAAAGGCGCTACAAGACTTACTCAAGGAAGGCCAAAAGTTTACCTGGGACGAGACAAATCAAAACACGTTCAATGACCTCAAACTGTGTCTAGCCGAAGCACCAGTGCTAGCATGCCCGGACTTCGGTAAACAGTTCATCATACAAACCGATGCAAGTGACTGTGGAATCGGAGCGGTATTAACACAAGAAGACGCAGACGGAGAGCACGTGATCGCCTATGCAAGTCGAAAGCCAAAAGGCGAGGATACAAGATACTCTGCTACGGAAAAGGAATGCCTCGCTATCTACTGGAGCATACACAAAATGAGAATGTATCTGGAAGGATATAAATTCATAGTGGTCACTGACCACCAAGCGCTTAGATGGCTCAATTCCATCGAAAGTCCGTCCGGCCGAATAGCAAGATGGGCGTTGGGACTACAATCTTTTACATTCGAGATTAGATATCGGAAAGGGAAGTTAAACGTGGTGGCGGACGGATTATCCCGCTTACCACGCGAAGAGGCCAGAATATCAAAACTCGTATAATGCGCTTGGTATCAAGGAAAGTGGAAACAAGTGGAAAAAAAACCCAAAAGACCTACCAGACTACGTTATCAAGCACGACCGACTATATAGACACATACCCAACCACACCGACGAAGACACAAAGCCATGGAAATTATGCGTACCAAAAAAATAACGCAGCCGGGTGCTAGAGGAAAACCATTCAAACCCAACGGCCGGACACCTAGGAATAAGAAGAACAAAACATCGGATACGGCAGCGATATTTCTGGCCGGGGTTAAGTAAGGATATGACCAGATTCGTACGATCATGCGATAGTTGCCAGAGATTCCAAATTTCAAGCACACCGTGGGAAACAATATGTGTGGAATTTGTCGGACCACTACCAAGAAAATCGCATGGCAACACGGTGATGATCGTATGTATCGATAAATTTTCCAAATAGGTGGAGGTCACACCGGCCAGACAGGCAACAGCTGATTCATTCTTAAAGGCCTTCAAGGAAAAAATACTGGCGAGGGGAGGAGCTCCGAAACAGCTGATATCAGACAACGGAGTACAATTCACAAGCCGAAAAACAAAACAGGTAATGGACACGTGGGGAATAAAGCAAATATTCACAGCACCATACACGCCACAAGAAAACCCAACAGAACGGGCAAACAGGACACTAAAAACAATGATAGCACAATTCGCCGCAGGGAAACATAACAAATGGGACGAACGATTACCAGAACTAACGTTAGCAATAAACAGCAGCAAATCGGAATCAACAGGATTCAGTCCAGCGTTTTTGGTATTTGGCAGAGAATTACGACTACCTGGAAATCTATTCGACGATGTAACCATAGGATCAGGCTTCGATGACACAAATCGAGAAAACAGAAGAACGACACGAGGCAGAGGCAATAGCAAAACAAAATATTGAAGAAGCAGCAGCAAATCAAACGAGACATTACAACTTGAGAAAACGAGAATGGAAACCAAAAATAGGGGACACAGTTTGGGTTAGAACACACCCACGGTCAAAGAAACTAGACAAAACAACAGCCAAACTAGAACCAAAGTGCAGTGGGCCATCAAGGTCCTCGAACTGATATCCCCAGTAATAATAACAGTCAAAGACAGCGCTACTAACAAAAAGATACGAGCACAAGCAGACACAATAACGGCACCATCATTCTATCTTTTCAGAAACATGGACAAGAAGTTCAAGGCGACGGCACAAAAATTTAAAGAGCGAATGATGGCGGCCAAAGGAAGCCAAAAGAAGACCGTCGTACTGAACGACGCACCCCCCATCGGGGCCCGGATGAGGGTATCGCATACCCGAGTAGCTGCCCCAACAAAGAAACACGGCAATGACTAGGAGAAGCCAACGACCTCAAGAGCCGCAGCACTGGCACAGGAGGAATACGACAGGCCAGCCCGCAAGAGGATCAGTTGGGCGTAACAGCAACACCCGGAGCCGAACAACCCAACAACTCCAGTCAAGATTGGACTGACTTGGGCGCAACAAGTAAAGGAGGAGGACAATGAGGACGAGGACATACTGGAGCTCGAACCCACAATTCACCCATGGAGTGAGGATAGCAGTGCCCCGGAATCGGAAAGGTCACAACAAGCCAGAGGTATCTTCCCGTCGGCAAGGGGCCACACCGAAGGGATGGAGCTGGACCCGGCGCACATCTAAATAATACAAAAAAGCGCACAAAATCGACGAGTACACACGCAGTGCCGCTTCAGGCTACTAAGAGGAGAAGAAGCCTGCTGGGTCAAGATAACGCGAAAGGGAGACGTGAGCATCGACAAATGGTTCCAGCGCACCAAAAAACTCAACCAGCCACTGAACCTAGGAGAGGAGGGGGGAGTGTGACGCCCAGCGCCAGAACTCTCAGCGCCGGCGCCACATATTACGTATACCTACATATTACATATACCTATTACGCACTTACTATTATTTACTATAAACCTAGAAAAAGACTATAAACTATTACTATAAACCTAGAATAAGAGAAAAACATGGAAATCATTAAAATTAAATACCCAACCAACGCCTGACTCAAAATTTAAGTCCGCGCCCAAAACACCAGTGGGACCAACACCCGCCAGTGAACGGTCACACTGACCAGTGACCACTCTAATGTGACCGGAGCACAGCCACCAACAACCACACTATCAGCTGAAACCCGAAACGCACTAAGAGTAACGAAACGCGCTAGCCCCAAGCCCCAAAGATCACCAGCTGACTTTCAGCAATAAAAGGAGGAATCGGGGTCCATCTCGGAACAGCCTAGGTGTCCCACCTAAATTTTTTACCGTGGTTCTAGTACAAAAAGGTAGTTCTCTACTTTTGCACTAGTCCACTAAATACATTTCCCCTCCCTACTTCCCAAACTCCACTACTGAGCATGTGTTTCACCTCACGGCCAACTTTTCTACTGAGCGTGTGTTTCAACTCACACCCAACTTCTCGACTGAGCATGTGTTTCACCTCACAGCCAACTTCTCGACTGATGGTGTGTTTCACTTCACAACCGACTTCTCTACTGAGCGTGTGTTTCATCTCATAGCCGACTTTGTAACGTGTCACCATGCACTTCTACGTTAGCATTTAATAATATTGACAGGCTAGGTGTTGACCTGAGACGGGGGAGCGCACGCGTGGTTGTTCCGGCTTCTGCTCGTCGGCTATTGGGGTGATGATCTTGCCCCCCTCCTCTCATGCTGTTGCCTTTACTCATTCAACTCTAAAATAATATATGCGCCGCGACAAACCAAAACTAGCCGGAGACACTATCTATCCCTTGTGGTGTTGAAAAGAGTGAGGTTCATGTGCTAGAAGTGTACGTCTTCGCCTCTGGTGTCAATGAGGCTGTATCGCCCGCCCTACCATGGCCATTCAAATCCGCCTATCAATTTCTGAGGAATGGCCCCTTTAACATGGGAATCTACACGGGGAGAGCGCTAGCTAAGGCAAAGACGATGAATTTAAAACATTATAAATTTATTCTTAGCACTAAAATCTTGGTTTTGGAAACATTCTTACCCTAAGGGACAATACACTAGACGAACCACTAGAATTAAAAATATAAATTTGCTAACAAAATGAATATTTAAATTTAATTTATCTGATTAGATGATTTGGCGGTAGTTGAGTCAGGTATTGAAATATATTGTTTTTTTGTGAGTCGCATGGGGCAAGAATGAAAATCGCGGAGGACTGAGGAGGAGGACACAAATGGAAAGTTTATGGCAATGGTTTTCACTCACCCTTTCGGCAGTCCATCGACGAAAGCGCTTTCTTCGAGGATATTCGTATTGGCTGAAAAGGGGATATATCAAAGGGAACGTTGAAGAGCGTTTTCGATTCCAGAATACCTCGTACTCTTACGCTTTTCTAAGCCGCATAAACACTATCTTTCAACCACTCCACTTTCTCCGCAAACACTTAAAACTGGATTCAAATTTTCGTGGACGACATAGTGGACGACACTAAACAAACAAATTAAAACTAATCCTAAACTAAATCATTTCTCTGGACTAATCCTCAGGCTATTCTTGATGTGGCCTCTTATCGGCCCGATGGTCACTAGGGCCCGAAAGTGATTTTTCCGCCGGCACTACGACCCCAAACTGCGGTGGATCTCACGCACGGCCGACACACACGAATTATATTCTTGTATTAAATATTCGTTTGCCTATCGCCTGCGCAAACATATAACTCTCTTCGCCCTTCCCCTCTTGCTGCTGATCTGGTTAAGCGAGCGGGGAATTGGCGAAAGCGAGGCGCAAAGGAGACCGAAAATATTTTTCTCGCACAATGTGTTTGCTTGCGTTAAATGAAGTCTGCGTGTGTAGGGGTGTGCGATTGGATTCTAGCTGGCCTTCCCTGATCCCCGGGAGCGATCAGGGCTTCCTCCAATTTCGCTCGGCTGTGGGTGCTCCACCTGCGGCTTAACCTCCGTCCTGCTCTCGGTATGGAGTGCGAAACCTACACGAAACCAACGATCAGCGCCTGCGCTGCACGTATAATCATAAAACCCCAACTCACCTAGTTAGCGCCGTTTTTTTTCGGCATAAACAATCTCTCACTAAGGCAGCTCGAAATCTGCGCACAATTTGCACTAAAATATAACTTGATATTGGGTACAATATTTGGTACGACTACACTGTCTGGCGGCCACAAAGAAAGAGAACGAGCCAGACGCTACCTCCTAAGCGCCAACCCCGCGGGACCACAAAAATGGACGCCTCCTCCAAGTGATAGGCCTGACACTTGCCCCTGTTGCTCTCTTGCAGTCCGAAAGGGCTCCTGCCACGATCCCCCGACATGAACCCCAGATGGCGCCACCTCCTCTTTCGGTAATCGACAGAGATCGCCACTCACAAACAAAATCTCGCTGCTACAAGCGTTACAAAAGCCCCCCACCAAAGATCAGACTTGGGAGTCACACTCCCAAGAATGATAACAAACCAGCTTGAAGCGGTCGCCTCACTGTCGCAGATCTTTCGCATGGAACCGACCTACAAATGTACCGACCCTGAAAATCTTCCAATTCATAGTAGGCTTGACCTATTTTGCTCTTTATCCTGGCCTTCAGGAAGGCCGGACCCAATTTCGCACTGTAGCCCGATTGGAAACTGCTCTGCCTAAAATTCTTTCTGAATAGCTCCTGACCAACGTCGTAGGAGACCTCTCTCGAACGTAAATTATACTGTCGTTCATTCTTGTCATTCTGCTTCTTCATGACTTCGAGAGCTTTGCTTCGGACCAAGTCCAACGAATCCCCCCGAGAGAAAACTGCTGACCTCTCATCCACCAGCCGCAATGCTCTCAAAAGTTTGTACGTTGCTCCGGAAGTGATGCAGTGCTGCCCGAACACCATATAATAGGGAGTGGTATTCAGACTTGAATGAACTGCTGAACGCAGGGCGCAGCAGATACTGCTGAGGTGTTCATCCCAGTCTTTTTGATCTTCACGTACATTAGATCGGATGGCGGCAATCACCGAACGATTCACCCGCTCGGAAGCATTCGCTTGGGGTGAATACAGGGCTGTGAGAGCGTGCGTCACTTTATATTCCCGGAGAAAATTTTGGAATGCCTCGGATTTAAACTGTGTGCCATTGTCTGACACTATGGTCTTCGGAACTCCGAAAGCGTGAAAGAGCTCTTGCTGCATGTATTTGACTACCACATCAGCCGTCAACTTCTTCACTGCCTTTAGGAACACGTATTTTGAGTAGTGATCAAGAACAAGAAATATACCTATGTGCCCACTCCTTGAACGCGGATATGGCCCAAGAAAATCCACATATAATTTCTGGAAGAAACGCTGCGACTCGGGCGCAACTCCGATTGGCGGTCTTTGCATTGTGTTCGGGGCCTTGGTGGTCTTGCAGACCTCACAAGCCTGAATATGGTTTTTAATATCCGCAACCAACCCTGGCCAGTAATAATAACGCCGTATCCTCTCCAAGGTTTTGTGAATGCCTCCATGGGAAACTAACGGATTGTCGTGTGCATTTCGCCAAACTTCTGCCACTAACCCTTGCGGTACCTATAGCTTCCAGATGAACGTATCATGTAGCACCTCTCCTTTAGCATGATCTGATTTTCGATACAAGAGATTATCTACCACTTTAAGGTCTGGCAACTTTTCACTATTGGCCCTAACCCTCACTACGATCTCCATGTAATCGTCTTCTTTGAATTCCGGTGATTCCAAGTCCACCAATAAACCATGGCTCGCGTCCAAAGTTGCCACGTCTTCTTCATTAACTCGAGACAGAGCATCCGGAACTACATTAAGCTTGCCGCTACGATGCTCGATCTTAAAAGTGAAACTCTGCAGCTTTAACGCCCATCGAGCTAGTCTAGAATGCAAGTCTGTTTGTGACATGAGCCACTTTAAAGAGGCGTAATCCGTGATCACGGTAAACTCATGCCCCTCGATGTACGCTCGGAACCTATTTATGCAAACTATTGCTGCCAGACACTCTTGTTCCGTGAATGAATAGTTCTTTTGGGCTTTGTTGAGTTTTTTCGACACAAACAAAATCGGATACTCGTCCCATTCTGGTGTTTTCTGCATCAGTACTCCACCTACGCCTCTCTTACTCGCATCGCAATGCACATAGAATGGCTTGCTGAAATCAGGACTACGCAAGACCGGCGCCGAGCAAAGCATTTCCTTCAGCTTTTCAAAGGCCTGCTGACCCTCGGGAGTCATTGAAAATTTTTGTTTTGGTTTGAGCAAATCCGTGAGAGGCGCGGTTACGGCAGCGAAATTATTTATAAACTTCCTGTACCACCCTACCATACCCAGGAAACGGCGCAGAGACCTCAAGGATTTTGGCAACGGAAAGTCAGACATCGCCGAAATCTTATTCGGATCCGTGCGAATTACTCCTTCTCCGACAATATGCCCCAAATACCGTACCGACTTCATGCAAAGCTTGCTTTTTTCCAGGTTTAGAGTCAACCCTGCTGTTTTTATATGACCTGCCACCTCACTCAACACCTTCATATGTGACTCAAAACTGTCTGATATAATCAAAAGGTCATCCCAGTAAACATAAACTTCATTCCTCAAACCAGCTGGAATCACCTTATCCATCAGCCTCGTCATAGTCTGCGAAGCGTTGGTAAGACCGATTGGCATTACCTTGTACTGGTAGAGTGGTTTTCCCGGAATGGTAAACGCGGTTTTATCGCGTGAACTTGGCTCTAACGGCACTTGCCAATAGGCATCCTCAAGGTCCAGGCTGGAAATAAACATTGCCCTTGGAAGACGACCCAAAATCCCCCAATCTGTGGCAACGGATATGCATCCCTTTTGGTTACTGCATTAACCTTTCTACTGTCTTAACATATCCTCACCTTTCCTGGCTTTTGCTCTAGAACTGCCGGTGAAGACCACGCACTATCCGATGCTTCGATTACCCCTAAGCTAAGCATTCGATCTACCTCCGCGTATAACAATTTTTCCACTGCCGGAGATACAGGGAAATGCCTTTGTTTCACGGCTTTTGCATCTCCCACATCAATCGAATGAGATAGCAGAGTCGTTTTACCCAGACCGGAAATGGCAAACGATGGGAACAATCTAATGATAGTTTGAAGTTGTTCCTTTTCTCTCTCACTGAGATTCAGCGATTCCTGCGCTACCTCAGATACTGTCATGCTGGGTGGTAATAAACCGAAATTTATCCAAAAATCAATCCCTAAATACAAATCTTGGCTCTAGGATGGAATTATATGCAGTTCAAGGTCCTTGACGGCATCTTTGTAATGCACAGGTGTCCGCAGTCGACCCACTACCTCTTGCCTTCTCCCATCCGCAGTGGCGGCAGCTATAGAACCTCTCTTAAAAGGAATACGGCTTCGAATTACACGTTCTGCTAAATTCCCGCCTATCCCGCTTATTGCTGCTCCAGTGTCTAACAACCCAACGATCGTCTGACCCAGGAGCTGAACTTCCGCATATGGACGCTTATCTTTCGGCTTATAGCGAATGCAGCTTATCGCTTTCGCCGCCTGCCAAAACGCTCTCATCCTTTTAGCACTCCTCAAATTTGGTTTACCTTTTGGTTTGTCGACGACGAATGTTTGGGTACTGGAATTTACTAATTGCGGCCACACTAAGGCTTGGCCTGTATAGAAGTCTGATTTCTCGGACGAAGGATTGGAAGTATTTTTGTTTTCTTTTATTGGGAATTCGCCTCTGCACTCGACTGCTTGTAGCGCTGAACACTGACCGGCTGGCGAGACTGGGTGTTCACCTTGCCGTTTTTTTGGCACTTGCTACAAGAAGGCTTATATTTATTAGGTGCCCCACACCCAAAACAGAAAATCTTCCGCTTACTGTCGCAGTCATGATAACGATGCCCCTCCTTTCGGCAATTCCAGCAAATCAATGCCATTGTGGCTACCTCCTCTTCTCCATCAATATCTGAGAATTCGGATGCCTCCTCTAATTGGGCTTCCTCTACTAACTCTGCGACTTGCTTACGGAACGGAACCACCTTCTGATAGCCGTAGCTCCGTTTCACATCATCGAGAAAACCCTCCCTACGACGGCAGATTTCTCTCAGTCGCTCTATGGAATTAATTTGAACATTTAATAATTCATGCCTGATTTCGGGTCTTAAATTTCGGTGCAAAGTTTCCACGACCGCTTTCTCCGACAAGGGAGTTTCCAGATCGTCCATCCATTGTATTAAGGCGTCATGGAAGGAGTCGAAATTTTCTTTTTCCTTCTGCTTTCTGTCCCTTATGGCTTCTCTTATATCGATGTCTGTTCGTGAATCTCTAAACTGTTTCCTCAAAGCTTGGCATAACAGATCCCATCTCCTCTCTGTAGAATTCTTGTGGAAACGCCAATAAAAATCCCTGGCCTTTCCATCAAACAGCAGACTGGCATTGCTACACAGCACTTGAAAGTTCCCCTCAAGAGTCTGATACGTCAAAGCCTCGACTCGGTAGATAAAGTTATCAATGCTTAATCCCTCTTGGGTCCCGTTAAAGCGTAGTTTCCAACTATTTAGGATATGGGCAACTTTATCTGGTCGCAGACTTAGATCGGAAAATGCACTGTTTGGACGAACATAGGGAGGAAACAGTTCTGAAACCGGTCTTATCGGCTCTTGCCGTAACGCCTCCTCGACTTCTACACCTCTGCTCTGTGGGACCGGGTTAACCGCTTCCCCAGTTCTATCCCTTTGGGAAGTGCTACCACCTACCGACTGGAAATGAGCTGCTATACTGGACTGAATGATTTCAGCCATTTTATCTGTAAGTTGGGCTACCACCTCGTTTTGCATGGAACTAACGGCCTGTTTAACTATGCTACCAACCCTTTCGGCGGTCACAGGTGTCTCGTTCTGTTTGGTTTGCGACCTAGTATTGAGCGGTGTACCTCTATCGACGCATACTGCCTTACAGGTGGGACAGGTAATGTGGGTCTTACAATGTGCATCAATACATAATTTGTGAAACTCGTGACCGCACTTGGTTTTCACCGTAGGAGCAGATGTTAACACCTTCCCGCATAATTTGCATTGGGTCGCCGGAGTCGGCTCAGTCTCGTGCTCCAAGTTCCCCATTGCACAAAAAAATATGATCTAATTCCTAAAAAAAAATTAAAGCCTAAAATCCCAAAAAAATATATAAATAAGAAACTACACGACAAAAAAAAAACAGACTCACGGACGGATTGATTTACCGCAAATAAAAGTTAAAAAGGTAAAAGTACATAAAATAAATAATGATATATAAATATGAAAATAACTAACTAAATGTAAATAAATAATTTAATAAATAAATATAAATAAGTAAAAAAATAATAATAAATATCAATTGTACCTATTGTTTGCTAACAAAAAAAAATGACCAAAACTGATTTCCAAATTTGTCTTGTCTTTATGCGTTACCGACTTGAGTTCAATAACCGCAGCAACCACCACAGCTGTTCTAAAGTCTCGCTTCCCTTGTACAGCGAGAGAGCTTACACTTCAAGAGAGCTAACAAGCTGCATACAAATAACGCATATATATTTCATATCAAATACGAAAAAAACGAAAAGAGTACGATGAGATAAAATAAGGTCATAAAAATATTTGCCTATACGCATAGCTAATCCCCATGCGAAACGAAACCTATGCTAAATAAGACATCAACTCGACAGCACAAAAGAGATTTGAAAGAATGTAAGCGCGCAGTTGCCTTGCACTTGTCGCTGCTCCAAAATAAACCAACAACAACCGCAAGCGCAAGCGCGAGCCATGGCCAGCTGCTGCTTTGATTAGCGCCGCTGTTGTCCAGACGTCTCGCTCTGCACCCTATCATAGAAAATGAGCATGCTTCTTCTGATATAACTCTTGGCCTGCGAAATTCTCTGGTCAAGACTTATTCGAGTCTATCCAACGAGTTGATCCTTCATCAGAAGTACTGGCTGAGCCTCTTGCATTGCCCTTCAGCTGTGGCCAAAGTTTTTATTAATAAACGAGACTACATTTGTCATCCTATGCGCCTGAAAAGACATGCTTCTGAAGCTTGCCTAAGAAAAGAAGGGTATTGTATTTGTGTATCACTGCACTTTTCGAGCTGCTCTTCAGACGTGGCCGGATGAAAGGTCGGAACCCCCTTCTTCCGTTTTTCCAAAGCATCTAAAAGCATCTGTTGTGAAAAGAATGTATTCTTCAGCAATGACCGTGTCGGCTATCCAAGTGATTGGGTGGCTTTTTCCCCCACGATCCAAATATCAATTTTGGTCCCCGCCACCTTTGCTGAATGGGAAAGTCTTGGAAATTGAAAAAGGAATTGAATAGTGTGTATGGTGTCACACCTGAGATAGTGTGGCCCCACGTTGGGCGCCAAATTTGTAGTTATAATGATTATATTCTTAATAATTCATAAATGTAACGTGTCACCATGCACTTCTTCGTTAGCATTTAATAATATTGACAGGCTAGGTGTTGACCTGAGACGTGGGAGCGCACGCATGGTTGTTCCGGCTTCTGCTCGTCGGCTATTGGGGTGATGATCTTGCCCCCCTCCTCTCATGCTCTTGCCTATACTCATACAACTCTAAATTCATATGCGTGCTGCGACAAACCAAAACTAGCCGGAGACACTATCTATCCCTTGTGGTGTTGAAAAGAGTGAGGTACATGTGCTAGGAGTGTACGTCTTCGCCTCTGGTGTCAATGAGGCTGTTTCGCCCGGCCTACCATGGCCATTCCAATCCGCCTATCAATTTCTGAGGAATGGCCCCTTTAACATGGGAATCTACACGGGGAGAGCGCTAGCTAAGGCAAAGACGATGAATTTAAAACATTATAAAATTTATTCTTAACACTAAAATCTTGGTTTTGGAAACATTCTTACCCTAAGGGACAATACACTAAACGAACCACTAGAATTAAAAATATAAATTTGCTAACAAAATGAATATTTAAATTTAATTTATCTGATTAGATGATTTGGCGGTAGTTGAGTCAGGTATTGAAATATATTGTTTTTTTGTGAGTCGCATTGGGCAAGAATGAAAATCGCGGAGTACTGAGGAGGAGGACACAAATGGAAAGTTTATGGCAATGGTGTTCACTCACCCTTTCGGCAGTCCATCGACGAAAGCGCTTTCTTCGAGGATATTCGTATTGGCTGAAAAGGGGATATAGTAAAGGGAACGTGGAGAGCATTTTCGATTCCAGAATACCTCGTCCTCTTGCGCTTTTCTAAGCCGCATAAACACTATCTTTCAACCACTCCACTTTCTCCGCAAACACTTAAAACTGGATTCAAATTTTCGTGGACGACATAGTGGACGACACTAAACAAACAAATTAAAACTAATCCTAAACTAAATCATTTCTCTGGACTAATCCTCAGGCTATTCTTGATGTGGCCTCTTATCGGCCCGATGGTCACTAGGGCCCGAAAGTGATTTTTCCGCCGGCACTACGACCCCAAACTGCGGTGGATCTCACGCACGGCCGACACACACGAATTATTTTCTTGTATTAAATATTCGTTTGCCTATCGCCTGCGCAAACATATAACTCTCTTGGCACTTCCCCTCCTGCTGCTGATCTGGTTAAGCGAGCGGGGAATTGGCGAAAGCGAGGCGCAAAGGAGACCGAAAATATTTTTCTCGCACAATGTGTTTGCTTGCGTTAAATGAAATCTGCGTGATTAGGGGTGTGCGATTGGATTCTAGCTGGCCTTCCCCGATCCCCGGGAGCGATCAGGGCTTCCTCCAATTTCGCTCGGCTGTGGGTGCTCCGCCTGCGGCTTAACCTCCGTCCTGCTCTCGGTATGGAGCGCCAAACCTACACGAAACCAACGATCAGCTCCTCCGCTGCACGTAAAATCATAAAACCCCAACACACCTAGGTAGCGCCGTTTTTTTTTCGGCAAAAATCAATCTCTCACTAAGGCAGCTCGAAATCTGCGCACAATTTGCACTAAAATATAACTTGATATTGGGTACAATATTTGGTACGACTTCACTGTCTGGCGGCCTCACTGCTCCACTGACGACCACGACCGACATTGACCAGCACGCAGCAAATAGCCACGTGCGGCCGAGTAGCCAAGTAAGAAGGAAGACCCAAAAGGAAGACCCAAAAGGAAGACCCAGAAGGACGACCCATCCGGAGGACCCGAGACGACATAGACGCACATATCTAACTATTCACTCTGTAATCTGAAGAATAATAAAAACTTGTTATACTGCTAACCTACGCCTTCTTCTTGAACCCGAGATCCCTTAATTATAGCTTACACACCCAGAAACCAAACATTTTCTGTGAACCCCGGCGCGGCGAGTATACCACGGCAGTAGCAACGTCACACATTTAATAAAAAAAATTGTTTCCCAAATCCCAAGCATATTTTTCTACGGTCATTTAGACCAAGCGAAGGAAAAAATTCAGTAAAATTATAAAAAGGAATTATTCTACAAGAACTAAGTTTTTTCAATTAGGTTATTTTGTTTTCGATGCGACGAGAACAGAAGGATGACGGCGGCGCAGTGAAAGATCGTCCACGCGCGGCTTGTTGACTCTTTGTTTGCACGGATGGAGGAGAACCCCACAGCTTTTATGCCCACCTTTGATGGTGCTGGGTTACGTCACCGAACCACTCCTAACGCTCTTATACGAGGCTTTTGTTACGCTCTTGTCGGGTCGCGAAGCGCAGTTAAGCCTAGCATATAGTTAATATATGAGTTCAAGAACCACATCGACATGCCGATGATGAAGTCAGCGAGCGACAGTCCATGAATGCAGAACGCACCCTCTGTGCCAATATTGTAATTTTCATTCCTTAACATCAAGTAAAATAAATCTATTACGCAATCTTTAAGCCCGCGTGTACAACTGTTCAATTGGGACCAACTATTTCGCCATCCTGAGGAACGTCCACTGCCGTCATAGGTGTACAACCACTCTGTGCGCCGCCACATTTCTTCTAGCAGTTTGGGGCTCCTTCGAGGCGCAGCTTTATCCAACAAATCTTTTGGGATGCACTGATTCCAACTTTAAAAGTGCCAATTGAAATTAAAGTCGGCAGCACACAATTTTTGTTTGATGGAGCTAACGATAGCTTCACATACTTCGGCCTCCTACTTAACAAGCTCCATAAACAGTTGGATACTCGTGGTGATGAACGTACATGATGAAGAAGTATCCTGAGATAAAAGCATTCTGACTGGGAAGGATGAATGCTGTACACTCTTCCCAATGCCGAATTTTTTTTTTAATCCGGAGTGTCCAACTACATATTGGCCACGTTTCCTTCTAGAAAATGTATTGCTAGCCCATGTATAGTAATGAGGGACTTCGTGGTAAAGTAGAGTTTTAGCGAATCCGTCACTACGGGACAGATCAAAAAAAGCCGTGAGTATCGTTTTTGGTGGATTTTCCACTATATTTTGCATATTTTACGCTGTGAAGTATACTCGTCCGTTCTCTAAGTGTACAGCTAAGTTTACTACTGTAGGGTGTCTGTCATGTATAGGAAATTCTAACAACTCCCACACTGCTTCAGATGTACTGATGTTCTTTACCGGCCATTCAAATAATTTTCAACTTCGTTATGAGCATTTGTGACACTGAAAGTTGCTTGATCCGATCCTTTGTTGATGTATTTATACATGTATTTAATCGCTTGTCGACACAATATTGGAGAAAATGGAACGATATATCTATTGTCTATGTTAACTGTTCTCCCTCGCACATTTAAGGTAGCTACCTCTCCTCCGTTGTCGATGTCGCGTCGTCGATAAAAGGGATTTCCATCCTCGCCGGTCAGGGTTTGAGTTACGAAACCTCGTGGATACTTTTTTGAACATATGCCATTTTTCATGCACGGCGAAGTCAAATCTTCTTCCCCATATGGCCCATGTACCAAATTTTTTTTTCACTATATCTAACAACTCTGGATCTTCGTCTTTATTAGGTAGCTCGGCTACTATTATTTTATCCATTTCATCGGGCCGTATTTTTGAGTCGAGTCAAAATAACATATGACAATGCGGCAGTCTTCTTTTTTGCCACTCTACAGTAAGCATATAACATTTGACCGGCCCAAAAATCGAGTCTTTTGTGATAATTTTTATGAGTTTTTTCATTTTTAAGTGAAACACTTGAGCGATGATGCCATTCCGGTCGAAAGATCGCTGACCGCGAAAAAGTTCCTGCTTTATTTCTTTCCATTCCGGAGTACAGGTGAAAGTTACAAAGAGGTCAGGCCTTCCATAATTGCGCACATATGTCATAGCATCTTGCGTCTTTTCATGGAGATACCTCGGAGACCCAGTAAATGATGACGGTAAGATAACATGCTGACCTATATTAGCGGCATTTATGCTTGCATCTTGGTTGAAAGCATCCCTCAAATGAATATAGTCATCTGCTCTTAGCTTTTGTTGGTTATGGCAAATAAAATTTAACCTTTCTGAAATCAACTTCGCCATCATATCCACACAGTACTTATTAAACAAATATTTGTAATAATGCAGTGTATTAAAACTGTGGGTCCTAATCATGAACCGGTATGCATCATGTTGCAAACATGATACCGTCTTATTTCGTAAGGAATTCTGCTGAGGAATAGTCACATAATATTCGTCGTCTCCTGATACAAATATTAGTGGATATTCTAACGGATCGTAAGCGCGGTGCAATTGTGACACTCGTTTTAGTTGTCCATCTCTACCATGCAGTACAATATCCCTGGGTCCTTTGTCTTCATCGACCAATAGAACGGCCACTTCATTTTTGGAAAGAGCATTATATCTGCCCCGATGTTCTGCCTGAGGTACGCGATCAGACTGAATAATTAATTTTAAACTCTCCGGGTTGTTAAGTTCGATACTTTGTTTAAAACTTCGTATAAACATGTTGTGGCTATTTAATACGGTCTGCAATTCGTTGATCAAATCAATTTTTATATTTAATTCATTGCTCCAATTTGGATGCTGCTCTGATTCTGATAATAAAAATTCGACAAGTAGACTTAAATCGCCCTGCTTTCGAATACGATTCCGCCATCACCCCAAAGATCTTCGCTGCGCTGATATCGGTTCATTGTTTTTTGTATGCCAGCATTGTAATGCACTGATGTTCCGATCGGAAACCCTCGGAATATTCTGCGCTAGTGGAAAGGTTTCTCTATGGAAATACAATCCAATCAAAATATTTCCTGTAGAATACACAATAAATAATGGATGCTTTCAAATGACTCCATTTGGAGCCGAAGTTTTTGATCAACCAGGCTACAATCCGACTTATAAGGTAATGGCGTCAAAATGAACAATTCTCACATTAATTTATTTCTTAAATTAATTTAAACTTCTTAACATTCAGATTCAAGGGCGAATTCACCACTGAGCGGGCGCTTTGTTACCACCAATAAACGAAGATCAAAAGTTCCTTCAAATCGATTTCGTTGGGGATTCAGCAATTTAGCTAGATAGGCATTGTGCAATTTTTAATACGACTAAACGTGAAATGATACCCATCCTTCTTGGAAGCTTTTTTGTGCCTCATAACTCCTATTTCCCATCCCTGGATCAAACCGAGACGAGTTTGTTTCAAAATTTGGCCACGCCCCCTTCCGACCCCACAAAAAACGAAAATCTGTGAAATCCACAATTTTGAAGATACGGGAAAACCAAAAACGCAGAATCATAGAAAATGACTATATCTATCATAGTGTTGAATTTGGATCAGATCGGATCATTAGTAAGCCAAGCGCTTCTCATTCTCTCTCTCTCTCTTTTTTTTTTGCTAAAATTCAATTTTTTCGTTTTGCGAACATATATCTATATATATTACATATATCGTAAGCTCACATACATATATAATGACTGAGAACTGGGTATAAAGTAGGGCCACGGCCTTAGCCACGGCTCGCAACGTTCCCCCTCGTTTGATATCGTATTCATTCAATAAAAAAATGTTTTTCCCACATCCCAAGCACTTTTTTCTACCGTCATTTAGACCAAACGAAGAAAAAAATTCAGTATAATTATAAAAAGGAATTATTCTACAAGAACTAAATTTTTTCAATTAGGTTATTTTGTTTTCGATGCGACGAGAACAGAAGGATGACGGCGGCGCAGTGAAAGATCGTCCACGCGCGGCTTGTTGACTCTTTGTTTGCACGGATGGAGGAGAACCCCACAGCTTTTATGCCCACCTTTGATGGTGCTGGGTTACGTCACCGAACCACTCCTAACGCTCTTATACGAGGCTTTTGTTACGCTCTTGTCGGGTCGCGAAGCGCAGTTAAGCCTAGCATATAGTTAATATATGAGTTCAAGAACCACATCGACATGCCGATGATGAAGTCAGCGAGCGACAGTCCATGAATGCAGAACGCACCCTCTGTGCCAATATTGTAATTTTCATTCCTTAACCTCAAGTAAAATAACTCTATTACGCAATCTTTAAGCCCGTGTGTACAACTGTTCAATTGGGACCAACTATTTCGCCATCCTGAGGAACGTCCACTGCCGTCATAGGTGTACAACCACTCTGTGCGCCGCCACATTTCTTCTAGCAGTTTGGGGCTCCTTCGAGGCGCAGCTTTATCCAACAAATCTTTTGGGATGCACTGATTCCAACTTTAAAAGTGCCAATTTAAATTAAAGTCGACAGCACACAATTTTTTTTTGATGGAGCTAACGATAGCTTCACATACTTCGGACTCCTACTTAACAAGCTCCATAAACAGTTGGGTGCTCGTGGTGAAAATCCCAAATGCACCGTTTTCCACATTAAAAAGTAAATCGCTCATTATTTTTCAATAAATTTTAAATTTCAATAAAAATTACTTTCCTCTCTTCTTCTTACTCACCTCGTTTATTTACTTTAGCAGGCCAAACAGCTGAAAAATGCTGCGAAAAATGCTTCGGCTTTGGTGTTAACGCCTCGTAGCATTTTTCCGCAGCTTCGTCAATGCTGCGGCAGTGTAAAATGGCTATTACATCTGCTTGTATTTAACTTTTGAATTCTAAAAAGCTGATAAATGCAGGTAAAAATCGTAACTAAACACCATGTATACTGACGAGCAAAACTGTAACACGATTTCAATGTTCTCATTTCAACGGTCTTTATTTTCACTTCTACTTTATGCATGCTTAAGATCTTAGTCTTGTTTGGTTAGTGCAATATTTGGCTCTCTTATCTACAACAATTTAATTCATTTGATAAGCTGGAAGAAATATTCCAAACAAAAATGTAAAAAAAGGCAAATGTTACAATTTTGCACTGCGGTTATTTTTAAAGAAATATTTTTATTGAACATATTTTAATAATGAGTCCACAGCTCATTTGATTTTTTGAGTTAATCCATGATATTTGGCATACTTCGGGTGTAGCGTGGCACCATTTCAGGAGGAATCTAACTCTATTTTTATGTATACACCCCCAAACCATAATTGAGCTGCCGCCGTGCTTGTCGGCTTGCCGCACTGAACTTGGTGACTGGATTGTGTGAGCTCTAGTTCATACCAGGATTTTTTTTAAGGTAATATGGTCGGGTGAAACAAAGATCAAAAGTTTCGAGTAAGACGGACGATCCTTGTCATCCCACAGATCTTCATTGTGTATCTGGGGTTAAGTGCTTGGCCTTTTAGACGACGAACAAATGTTTTGCCATCGGGTCCTACTATATTTATCTTAGTCTCATCGCTCCATAGCACATTTTTCCAATAATTCAGACTCTTATCCCGGTGGGTCCTTGCGAAACTTAATCTTTGTTTTGATGTTTCGTTTTGACAGAAGTGGCTTCTTCCTACTGTTGCGTCAAAAGAGCGAAGCTTTGTTCAGTCTTCTAGCCACTAGTCTTCTTGACATATTCGTACCACATTCATCATTAATTTCCTTCACAATCTCTCGAGAGGATTTAAAAGGGTCCGCTTTGCTCTTCCGCACTATGAGCCTATTCGTCATAGCATCCGTTTTTCAGTCAATTGAGTTGGGCTTAACTTCACTAATTTAAGTGCGTTGTACACCATCTTTCTGGAGCATTTGGGCTTAACTTCACTTATTTAAGTGCGTTGTACACCATCATATTTCAGAGGGTTTTTTTGCAGATTCACTTAGTGTGAATATAATCTTCCTTTGTTCAACTGAGCAATGCCTTCCACGTCTTATTTTAGCACGTTTTCGATCAATTTTATCGGCATAATTCGGCATGCCCTGGTTTGGTTAAACGGCTCCACCTTAGCCGTTTATCCATCGATTCTTACAAACGATATGATAAATTCAGTTTAGGAAATATTTTTTTTCAAAATTTTTGCAAAATATACATACAAAAAATTATCAAATTTGAATGGGAGAGCTTTTTTAACTTCCAGACGGTAAGGTGCATGTACAAAGTGTTTGGGTACGATTTTTAGCTTCATTCATGAGCTTTTTAGAACTGCAAAGTTCAGTACAACCAGATGTGAGATACTTAAGTAACGTCAAAAAAAAAAAGAAGCAACATCTCTAAAAAAAAGCAAAAAAAAAAAACATAATTTAAATAATTCTTTTAAAAAAAACTGCGCCTAACAAAAAAAACATAATTGACTAAACTTTTTTAAGTCCCCGAATCTATCAGAAAATGTAATCTTTGCCACTGCGGATTTCAATTTTAAATTTTGTCGAGTGGTGTTATTGGCAAGGCGTTTCGATTTCGAGTTTATTGTTTACAACGAACATAGTACGAGATGAAACGATACGGTTCTAGACAAAGGTGAGCGAAACCCAATTTTCTTGGGCAGAGAATGTTCTGACATAACCTTTTCACCAAGGTCAGACCAGACCTATGTTAGGTTAAGTTAGCCCGGACGGCCCTCAGCGGGACCACTCATGGGCCAGTATGGCCCTCAGTTATCCAGATGGAGTATGGACCTTTACGGGGATGGTGTTGAGGTTTTAAAGTCCTCGAGAATCGAGGTATTTTTCGTGAAAGCAAGCAGTTCCCTTGGCGTCCTCCTGGAGGCGTCTTCCATTGATGCCAGTGCCGGTGCGCCTAGGTCTGCTCTTTGCCCGTGAGAGAACCGGACAGTTGCATATGAGATGTTCCAGGGTTTCCATAGCCCCGGGTTCATCACATTTCCTACAGCTGTCTCTTCTGGTGATGCCTAGCTTGGCTGCATGAGCCGCAGACAGACAGTGACCTGCGAGTATTCCCACTAGCAGTCTGCAGTCTTTCGGTGATAGATGCAGTAAATAAGTGACTGAGTTTTTCGTTGCTCCTTGCACATGGTTCTCGAGATTCCTCCACCTCCTTTCTTTCTGCAGTTCAGCCTGCTTCTCCAAGTCGCTTTGTAGCGTTCTAAGGGAGACAGGCACGTCTTCGATTCCATCACTTGCCAGCCCGACGCCCTCAATTGCCAGAACGTCTGCCTCTTCGTTGCCCTGGTGACTAGGAATCCAATAGATCCGCACTGACTTGGTCGTGCTTAGTGCGTCTAGTGCCTCACTGCTTGCCAAGAAATTTCTGGAACTAACCGCGGACGACTGCATGGATCTTATCGCCGCTTGGCTGTTAACGAATAGATTGACCACATTATGTTCTCATTTGGTCTGTTGAGCGACCTCTGCAGCCTTCTTGGTAGTGAAGACTTCCGCCTGGAATATGCTGCATCGGTCCGGTAGCCTATATGACGACCTTATTTCTGGGTGTGTGCAGTGCCCACTCCTACTCCTCCGTCTATCTTGGCCGTCTGTATATATATTGAGGTGTTGAGTCTGGTCCCGTCCTGCTTTCCAGTCTGCGGGTCCCATAAATGTGTTAATTTTGACCTCGAGGCAAGTTTGGGGGGTCATGTAGTCAGTGGAACTAATCATGCCCCTTCCAATTGAACTGTGCCCGAATCCTTACGGCGACCTGATGCAATTAAGCGCTGCGCTGCCTTGCCTGCAGTCATACGAGCGTGGAAGTCCAGGGGATCAATTCCTAGTATGATTTCGAGTGCTTTTGTTGGGGGTGACCTCAGCGCCCCTGTAATGCAGAGCAGAGCCTGTAGCTGAGTTCTTCCCATAAGCTTGTGATACATCTCTTCTCGGTCGCTTTCCACCACACTAGGACTCCATACAGCGGAGTTGGTCACACCACCGAGATGTAGATCCAATTCATTAGAGCAGGTGACAGGCCCCAGGTGCTGTTAAACATCTTCTTGGATGCATAAAGCGCAATGGAGACCTTCTTCACCCTTTCCACTAAATTGGGTCTACATGCTATTTGACCTGTGATTTTGGGGCTAGCCTTGTTTGGTTGATTTTCGGTGTCGGTACCTTGTACCTCTTTGTAAAGATGATGAGGTCCATCTTGTTCGCGTTAATACTGAGTCCTACTCCATCCGCCCACTCACATATTTCCCTGAGTGCTCGTTCCATTATGGAGCTGATGGTCGATGGAAAGACGCCCGTAATAAGTATGCTTATGTCGTCTGCACAGGCTGTTATTTTAGAGGCCTTCCTCTCGAATCTCTTGATAAGGTCGTCAACCACCAGATTCCACAGGAGAAGAGACAGGACTCCACCTTGGCGTGTGCTTCTGTGTGCTCCCTTTACCATGAAAACGGTGCCTCACTCTGATCGCACCCGTCTACAACTCAGGAGGTTCTTTATCCATAGGTTGATTGCTGGGTGTATTTTGGTCGCTTCTAAGCGATCCATTATTGCGTTCATAGCCACTTTATTAAATGCTCCAGATATATTTACGAATACTCTTAGTGCTTATTTTTTGTTATTGAGAGCTTTCTCGACGGTAGCTACTAACGAATGTAGTGCTGTCTCCACCGATTTCCCTTTGGTGTAGGCATGCTGGTTGGTTGACATCAGTCCTCCATCATCATCCAGCAGCTTTTCCAGTGTTTTTAGTAGAAAGGAGGTGAGGCTTATCGGTCTATAATCCTTGGGACTAACAAGGCTGCACTTTCCTGCCTTTGGGAGGAAGAAAACTCGAGAGGTCCTCCATTGGATTGGGATATAGCCTGTACTTAGACATGCCGAGTATATTGCGGAAAGCCATGGGGTGATCACCTCTTTGGTCATCTGCAGCATGCCTGGGAATATTCCGTCCAGTATAGGTGCTTTTATGCCCGTCAAGGAATCTATGGCCCACAGGATTTTTTTTTGGGTTATCAGGTCTGTTTGGGGGGTTTTGTTGCTCGGTTGATAGCTCCAATTGCTATTCGGCATCAGTGACTTCAGTGCATCCTGGGAAGTGGGCCTCTTTTAGTGCTGTCAGAGCTTATTCGCTGCCCCCTGACCACTGTCCGTTGCTTGTATTGCTGCTTCAGACACTTTCCCAATGTTGGAGCAGAAATTTTTCCACGAGCATCGTTGTGCTTTGCGTAATCCTTTCTTGTAGTTCCTGATTAGAATCTTGTATTCCTCGTTGATTGTCTCTTCGTTCGCTTGTTTGGAGAGCTTGAAGAATTCCCTGAGGTTATTTCTTGGAAATGAGAGGTCCCGGTTGCACCAGAGTGACTTAGTTCTCTTTATTGTTCTCGAGTGTCGGCATGATGCATGGTAGGCCTTCAGTTGTTTCTCGGATAGAGGTTTTTTCGATGTCCCCAGCAGATATTACTGCAACCGGGTTCGCAAGCTTCGTGGTAACTGTCTTTTTAAACTTTTCCCTTCTTGTGTACCTATGATCTGAGAAGAATGGTCTGTCCAGGACTTTCCAGCCAGATGCTAAGGTACTCTCTTCCGTTAAGAGGGTAAGATCTAGCACGTTCGACGAGGTGGGACCTATGTAGGTGTATACTTCCACCACGTTTGCTATATCTATATTAGTTGATAAAATAAAGTCTTAGGGTGACTCACCTCGGTCGTTGATATCGGGGCTTCCCACACACAATGGTGGGCATTGACGTCCGTACCAATGAGGAGTTGGTAGTCATTGCAGTCGGCTTCTTCCACCACGCTACTTAGTTCGTCAGGTGGCGCGGGCGTCACTGACCTTCGACTGCTACGCCTTTGGGCCCGCGTTGCCGCTTGCCTTAGCCTTAGCGGCACTCTCAACCGAGCATTTCCTCTTGTTGGGCAGCATCTCCTCCACTTTGTCTGCATATTTTCCAGTTTTTGCCTCATTTGGGGCATCTGAGAGAAATATGCTCGGCCCTCTTCCACACGTTGCACGGCCAAGGCTATGTTGACTCTCTCCTCCTGGGAGATGTCGGTTTTGCCTTGGAGGCAGCTTTGGATTGAGAGGGCTGCCTTGTATTGAGATTTCGTCTTCATGTACTCCCTGGAACACTTCGGCCCTTCCCTACCCAGGGAGCTGGTGCCTGATTAAGGCGATCAGAGAAGGCTTTCTTCCTCCGTCTTGCTGATTGACAGCACGCTCTCCACATCCGTGTCTGTTTCGATAACGGCATCCGTGCGGCTCAGCTTGGAGTGATAGAGTGGTGTTTTGTCAGTAGCTTTGCAGCTCACATGGCCTTCTCCCGCCACTTCAGAGGTGTGACCGCTGGCGACACGCAGAGAGGATTGCTCCTCCCCGTGCCCACCGGTGTTAGCAGTCACGCTTCCCACCGACGTTTGGGCTGACATCCCAGCCCGTGCTTGCCATATTCGCTTCCATATTTGGCCCGAAGGTCCATGTGGTTAATATTTTTCGGGGGAACCACCCCCTAGCGTCTAAAGCCTATCCGCCAGGCATCTCTAGCCATTGCCTTGACCCGGCGCTCCCGACTCAAGGTGGAGGCACCTGGCCATTGCTTTAGTTATACACTGCATTGCCTCGGACAGAGCAAGCGACAATGCATTACCCTTGTCCGGGATGGTTTGTGGAGGGTTCAGCTAGAGGATTTTCGCCAGCCAGTCGGAGCAGTCGAGGCAGAAAAACCCTACCACAGTTACCAGGCTCCCCGACGTTGGCAGACCAGCAGCCGCAGAAACGCGACTTATGCGTTGCTCAGTTCTGTGGGATTGTAAGGAGCGAGAGAGCAAGGTCAACGACTGGAGCAGAACGTTCAGGGAAGGAACGGCAAGAACATATGTATGCCATATACGACGCAAAACTATTGCAGCAGGATTTTCAATACAAATTGGGTTCCAAACCAGGAGTTTAGTGTATAATGGGATTGAGTAAATGGGCTTATGTTTATTAAAACTAAAAATAAATGGAAAAAAAAAATAATTCAAGATCCCAGACACATTCACAACCGGACTAAAAAGAGCAAACGATAAGTACATGCAAAGTGTGTGAAAAGAAAGTAAACGAGAACCGAACTAGTGAAACGAAAAGAAGAACAACAAACGTAATACGACCATAAATACTCTGTCCATCCAAATACAATAAATAAAATGAGAGGGAACGTTGTGAGCTCTATTTTATACCCGGTACTCAGTCAATATATACGTGAGATTACGATTTATGTAATTCATTAAATGTTCGCAAAAAATAATTGCCAAAAAAGGAAATTAAAAGACAAAAATAAAGTCGAACCCTTTCCATTTTTGTTTACAATTGTTTTTTACATCTGTATTTTCTACATTTCTACATCTACATACGACTTAACTACGACTCGTGGAGATGTGTGCGCGAGAGAGAGCGGGAATGAGTCTGCGATTGGAAGGCCACTGAAATTTAATTTCTTCATTATGGCTATAGTTAAAATTTGATCCAATCCAGATTCAACACTATGATAGATATGGTAATTTTCTATGATTCTGTGTGTGAGAGAGAGCGAGAGCAAACGATGCCTTATGAAATGGTTTTTTTCATTGTTGTTATATTTATGATCCGACCTAAAACCAGATTCTAAACTCTGATAGATATGGTCATTTTCTATAATTTTGCGTTTTTAGTTTTCTCGTATCTTTAAAATTGTTCATGCCACAGATTTTCGTCTTTTGTGTGGGCGGAAGGGGCGGGGTGAAATTAAAAAAAAAAACTTGAAACAGTGTGATAGGACAGAAGTCTCTGAGATATAAGCGCTTATAAAGACGGACACACAGTTATATCTATATCGACTCGGCTATTGATGCTGATCAAGAATATATATACTTTATGGGGTCGGAAACGCTTCCTTCTGGGTGTTACACACATCCATTTTTTCAACAAATCTAATATACCCCTTTTGATTTTCGAGTACCGGGTATAAAAATATTTATAACTAAAACGGATCTTCGGGAAGGCCTACATCGAGTATCTGGGTGAGTTTAAAGAAAACTAAATAACAATGTATATTAGAGTGAAAAACAAAAACAACCAGATCGTCGAAGATCGATCGTAAAAGAAAAAGAGTGTCAAGCGGAAAGATCGATGAAAGCAGAAGAGTATTCGCACCGATTTATACGTTGTTTGTTTTGATTATTGCGTTTGCTGACTTCTTACTTTCATCTGCTGCTTCGTTATTAGAGAAAACGAAAAAAATACCTTAAGCCTTATGACACCACTGCATTAAATCTTTATATACATTTTCATATTTACATTGTGATTATATACTTGATATCGCTTAATAAATAATTCTTTTCAGCCGGTTGGTAAAATTAAAAAAAAAAAACAAAAATAAAAAGAGAAAACAGATTATAGTTATTACTTTATCAAAATTATGAAGGGTAAGAATTGTTAAAGAATAAGTATGAAGGAAGAAAGATGGTAGAAGAAATACATTAAGAAATTTTGAAGAAACAAAGCTAATAAAGGGGAGGTTACCGTCACAGCGGAAAAAAAATCGAATTTTTTGTTTGCCTAATTAGTATCCTTATTCTATGGAGAATACGTAGATGAAAGGATATTTCGATATCACATGTAGTTCTCGAGATATACTAGATTTGGCGAAACAGTTTTACAGTATGATATTTGTACTACAAAAAACTTTAAACGCGTTTTTCTCGAAACAACGTTTTCGACGCGCGGTACTTTCTACAGCTTTGAGAAGTCAACCAATTTCAATTTCAAAAGCAAATTTTTAGAAATATTTTTTTTAACGTTAAAGCACAAAAACGAAGCACTAAAAATGAAGTTTTTTGTATGGCCGCCAATTGGTTTTAACATTTTTGTTTTTAAATCGAAATCCGTCAGGTCCCCCTAAATATAATTTTTTTTGACAATTTGTTTGGTTTTTAAATTTTGGAGGACATTTGGAGGCTGTAGGAGGTACCGCGTGGGGTCACCTCGTGCCAGGAGAGGCTTCTTTGGCGGGAGCTGGAGCCGCCATTTTGAAAAAAAATGCTATAAAAAAAATAATAATAATAATAAGTAATAAATTACTTTGTTAAAAATCGAACAAAACCTGCTAAAAAGTTTTTGCAGAATAATTTATTTTGTGTCGAAAAACATATTTTTTAAAAGTAGTAAATTTTTGGGATTTAGAACGGTAACCTCCCCTCAAGTTTGCAGAGATATATTATCGAATAGATTTAGAGTATAGAAATATCTTTAATTAATAAGAAAACACGGAAAAAAAATGTTGTGCATTAGTTGGAAGGAGTAATGATTAGCTATGAGAATGTATTATGAATTAAAACTTTGAAGATATCGAGAACATTATGGAGTAATAAAGCAACAAAAATTTCCTTGAAGGAATGTGAAGAAGAAGAGGTATCGTTTTTGGCAGTTGTTCAGATTATTGTACGCGCAGAAATACTCAGTGGTAGGTAGGGCTGTGACGCGTTTCTGCATAACATCAAGCAGACTCACTGATCCATGCGTATCTTTTGAACATTTGTATTGGCTGAGAATTCGAAAAAAGTTGTGGAAGTTGTGGATTGAATTGCCTTCTGCATTGCGAATCGAGGGATGTAAACATTAAGGCAAGGGACATTTTAAATGTGTGCCCTGAAGTTGGAGACGGAATGGAACCCCCCCACAGGCTGTTTTTACTAGCTGTGTCGACTTTATTCACTGCCAACAAGATACTCAGGGAAAGGCCAACGTTAAGACCGGTCTTATGCTACGGTCTGCACTGTTTTTTTTAAACAGAGGGGGTTGGTGTGTGCTACCATGTGCTACCATAGTGTGGTGTGCGTGATTGACAGAGAAAAAAATATGAAGCTCAAATTATATTCCGATTTTGATTATTAATTGGGCGAGAAATTTGAACGCATTACGTTATTAATTGCGATTCGCGAGTTTTGCAACACCATCAGCTGTTAGGCAAGAAGAGTAGCTCGATCATTTGAGTAGAGCGAGAATAAGTTCAAGCGGGGCTCAGCGAGTTTTCTCTTGCTTTTGGATTTGACCAGCGCTACAGAACAGACCTTTTCTTGTTGGACCAAAATCAAAACACGTATATCGAATCTAATCCAAAAGAAAACCCAAGGCCTGAACAACAGAATTAATCCCGCATTAGCAAATGCATCCGGTAATATTTCCGAAACATTCCCGGGATTGTTAATAGTAGCAGTTGACTAGAGTTCGGCCAGCGAAATATATTGGGTGAAACCCCAGGTAATCACGTGTAATTTATACAGTTTTATTCTACCGTAGATTATTGGCAAGGCGCTTCGACTTCGAGTTTATTGTTCAAAACGAACATAGTAGGAAAAGAAACGACACGGTTCTAGACAAAGGTTAGCGAAACCCAATTTTCTTGCGCAGAGAATGTTCTGACATAACCTTTTCACCAAGATCTAACCATACCTAAGTCGGGGCAGAAAACCCCAAAGACAGTGCTCAGGCTTCCCGACGCAACTTTCATTGGCAGACCAGCAGCCTTTATCTGTGGGATTGTAAGGAGCGGGAGAGCGAGGTCAATGAGTGGAGCAGAACGTTCAGGGAAGGAACGGCAAGAACATCAGTGATCAGTTAGCTCTCGCTATGTCTCTTCATCAATGCTCGGAATGCAATTTGAACGTCACTGCTGCTCAGCTTCGCTGCATTGACGCTGTTCGCTGCTCGTCGTTGCGCCGCCGTGCATTTCATTTGTCGTGCATTGATTTGCCCTCAGATGATATTAAACTTTTAATAAATCTGCAGTTAAATGTATTGCAGAACCGAAAATAAAAGCAAATCGGTAAATTTGCCGCCGTGACGGAGCCAGAAGCGGTGGTGAAATTTGTTGCCGATAAGCTCCAGGTGCCCGTGGCCGAAATTTCTCGTGTGAAGTTGGTAAAACGGGATGTTGATATTTCTGGAGTACCTGAGCCTCTATTCCCGATGGTCTTTGATGACAAATTCTGGCCAGTCTCGGTAAGAGTTTCCCGCTTTGTACATAGGCAGAGGCCGGTAATTGATGTGACGGCTGTTAATCTGCCTACACTTGTGCCATTTCGGACGTCCACCCCGACTCAGGAAGTTCCAGTTCCATCCACTTCAAAAAACCCCCAGTGAGCGGTGCCTATGATTTTTGGATCGCCGCTTCTCGACAAGCAATTCCGCTTGATTGTTATCGCCTCTTTACGTTAAGCAACGAGCCGTTGCTTCATATTCGGCATTCTTTGGAACACCAACAAAATATCTATTTTTCGCACTGCGCTTTATGCGATATTCGCTAGGCTGCTGCTGGATCAGACGTCGATGCTCTTACCGGCGCTATTTCTCGACTGCGTGCGCCTCTGACGTCATCGCTACAACAAAATGCGCCAATGCATTGCTTCGTGTGCTTGGCTTGCGCCGTCGCTGCATTCGAAGAGCATTCGCTCTTAGATGGAGCGCTCTCTTCGGTATCAACACATGGATTGGTATTCCCTACCGCTGCCCTTCCCAATCTTCTAGACGAGGATGGTGTGCTGCTGTTTCTGACTGCGACGTGTGGACAGGTTTCACGCACGAGCCTCGCCCCTCTTGCTGTGTGCGATGTACCTGACCCTCCTCAAGATCCTACTTCTGTGTTCGCTAACTGGATGGCACCTCCACTTCCTGGGGCCACGCTGATGAACGGAGTGAAATCGATCCGGCTATTCTTCCAAAACATTTCGGGTATGCGCACTAAGGCTCAAGCAGTCTACTTGGCAACATCTACGTGCGATTTCGACGTTATCATCCTTGCTGAAACCTGGCTCAATGAAAACTTCTTCGACAACGAGTTTTTTGATCCCCACCTCTTCCAAGTGTTTCGTAAGGACAGAGACTGTGCCAAAACGAAGCTCTGCAAAAAGGGTCATTGTGGCCGTTAGACGCACTCTACGCTGTGATCCAATTTGTCTCCTTGATGTAGACTCTATCTTGAATCTGATTGGCGTGTTTGTGGCCGGTCTGTCGGAGACGTTAGTGGTCAATGCATCGTATATTCCTCCGAATAGCAGCTATGATATTTACAAGGCGCACACACAGAATATTGCCAACATATATGGTAATTTGCGGGACCGCCAGTATCTCTGCGTGGTTGGCGACTTCAATCTGGGTTCGTTGGTGTGGTCTGCCGATCCACAGTCGTCGGCTATGATGCCGAGCAATGTACATTTACCACGTGAGATTTTTTTCTGGATGATTGTTTTAGTATGGGCTTAACCCAAGTCAAAGAAGATGCTAGATTTAATTTTTTTTAGTTTGGATATCGATGCTTGTGTTTGCGTACTGCCTATCGCAGAATGTGACATGCATCACAAGCCGAGGGTATTCGTCGCTAAATTCCATTCAGCCATATTTTGAATACTATTTTACCGACGTAAGCCTGAGAGCTATACGTGATAACATGTTATATGTTAACTTGGCGTCTGTTCTCTCGCATCCTAGTGTTGACACTTCATATAATATTTTCCTGAATAGCATTCATCATATTGTAAAAAATAATGCTTCCAAAAGAGTGCGTGGCTCCTATAGGCAGCCGTGGTATCTGAAGGATCTGGTTAGATACAAGAATCTACGTAATACGTTTTTTAAACGTTTTAGGTGCAGCATAAGAGTGAGTTTATTTTTTTTAAACAAATTCTTATATAACCAGTATATTGCCGATGTTTAAATGGGACTCAAAGTTAATCCAAGGTCGTTCTGGCGTTTTGTTAATTCAAAAAGATCAACGAGCACTCTCCCTTCAGCAATGAATCTTGGTAGTGTGAGCGCTAACACTAATAGTGGCATAGCAAACCTTTTTGCTTCTTTTCTTTGATCAAATTTTGAGCCGGGTGCAGTTTGGCACGATTCGGTTGTCTTGGACACCATCTTTCGGTGGTCAATATTGGGACCTTGATGTATCGAAAGTGGACATTTTGGCAGCAATTGCTGATCTTGATGATTCCAGTAAACCTGACGTAGATGGCATTTCCGCCATCCTGCTTCGGAGCTGCAATGTTGCATTTTGTGATCCCCTTAAAATTCTTTTCACAAAATCTTTGCGAATGGGTCCGTTTATTGAAAAGTGGAAAAAAGACACGACTACGCCCGTTTTTAAAAAAGGTACTAAGAACATCATTTCAAATTACAGACCAAACGCCAAGGTCACCAATGTTTCTAAACTTCTTGAGCGAATCATTGCCAAAAAGGTCACGTTCCTCCTGAAGTCATATATTAGCCCTACTCAGCATGTTTTTATGCCGGGTAGATCGACGACAACCAATCTGATCGCCTTCAGTCATTTTTGCATACATGCTTTCGAAATACACTCCCAAGTTGACGTTGTCTATAGTAAAAAGTCTCCCACTGTGCGTTAATAGCCAAGTTTCACTGTTTATGACCATATGACATTAGACTTTGCTAAATTTGTTGCGAAGAGAAAAATCAAAAATTGATGTTCGTAGTCGTCCCTAAGCCCAACTCCCGGCAATCAGTCGAATAACTGAGGCCCAATTTGTTACTAAATGATGTTTTAAAATACACACAGCCAGCCAGCCAGCAAAATTGTATCTAAAAAGTATAGCAATCGATAAACTCTGCCGCAGCGCTGCTCCCAGCTCAACTGGAAAAACAACTGGACGCATACATCTCTTTCGCTCTCACTGCATGCTTTTTGCATAAGGCTATCTCTATTTTTGCAGCTAGTCCAGCTCCAAAGTCTAATGTCATACGGGTATTAGGGATTCATTCCTGCCTTCTCAGTTGGTTTGCATCATATCTTAAGCGGCAAGAGTATGTTTTGATGGTAAATGGAAAGCAGTCGGGCCGTT
Organism: Drosophila helvetica; assembly: GCA_963969585.1. Classification (NCBI taxonomy): domain Eukaryota; kingdom Metazoa; phylum Arthropoda; class Insecta; order Diptera; family Drosophilidae; genus Drosophila; species Drosophila helvetica. The sequence continues at coordinate 32,505,187 of OZ018401.1, read as the reverse complement.
ACTTGGCTACTTACGGCCTTCCAGAGGGAAGTGCACTTTGTCCACTGCTGTTCGCTACATTCATTAATGATATATGTCTGAGTATCTACTTTATGCTGATGACCTTAAAATTTTCCGCTCGATTAAAACGTTTGGCGATAGCATTAGTCTTCAGCGCGACCTTGATAGAGTAGCTCGTTGGTGCAGACTTAACTCGCTCCTTCTCAACATTAGCAAATTTTACTTTTTTACCTACAGCAAGAGTGTATTCAGTTTCAGGCCTCACATTCCATTGATGGCCATCCGCTCTTAAAGCAGACAGAGACACTTGACCTAGGGGTCTTGTTCTATTCAAAATGTCTTTTTATCGAGCATTTGAACTTAATTTTGCCAAAAGCCTATGCTATTTTTGGCTTTGTTAGGCGCAACTCATCCCTGTTTTTGGACCCGTATACGAGGCTTAGCTTTTACTCATTGCTTGTGCGCTCGCGCCTTTAGTATGCGTCAATGGTTTGGAACACCACGGGGATCGTTCAGATTGCCCGTATTGAAAGTGAACAGTTGCGTCCCCGTGGTTTTATATGTCCAAATAACCAGAGGAGGGGTTCCCGAAGAAAATGCAAACACTTGTTGTAATTAGTTTAGGTTAGATTTAATTAAACGAAATGAAATGGATTTCAGCGGTAGATCGATGTTGGTTAGATCGGGCGATGCTCTCATTGGTGACGTTCGCTGGCAGACTGACTCTCTCTCCCACGCACGTCGCTCGCCAGACCTATGCTGTGGTCCGAGAGAGCCTAGATTGGAGAGTTTGGCACCTTGGGATCAGTGATGCAAAACCGAACAGAAAGGTCACAAAGGAAGTTTTTGAAGTTTGCGCTCCACCCTCTGCAGTTTTCCAGCCCGTATCCATCTTACGAATGCAGATGTCGCCTCGTGCATCTCTCCTCTCGGAGAACCATTGCTGCTCAGATGTTTATATTTGATTTACTAGTGGGGAACATTTATTGCCCAGACCTACTCCGTAGCATCGGCTTAAGCACGCCTGCCAGGAGCCTTAGGACTCATGCACCTTTTGCAGTTAATTTCTACCGGACCAACTATGGTTTTCCCAGCTGCCAGCTGGGATGCGCTTTGACTTTTCCCAGACGATTTTTTCCTAGTTCATAATTAATTTTGTTAGTTTTGCTCTTTTGTTATTTTTTAAGTTAGTAATAAGTTAGTTTACCCAGTTAAGGTTTTTTTCCGTTGGCGAATAAATAAATAAATAAATGTTGTGTTCCAGTGGGTTTATGTTTATTAAATAAATAAATAGAATACTAAAAATAAATAGAAAACAAAATAATTCAAGATCACAGACGTATTCAGAACCGGACTAAAAAGAGCAAGCGATAACTTGTTAGTACCTTAAATTTTAAATTATAATTTTATAGTTTCTTAAAGTTAAGTTTAACTTTTTTCATGTAAAATCCGATTGTGACTAGTGCATTAATTTAAAAGTGTAGAACTTGTAGCACTAGGAATATTTAAATAAAAATTACAATCATATTAGTCTATTTTAAGCACTCTCCTAGTGCGCTTCGTCACTACGTGTACTGCCGTCCACAGTGATAATCAATCTGACTGCCTTAATTAAAAACAGCACGCATAATTTAAGCAAAAACAGCACGACGTATTCGTGATCGCTGTGCACGATTCAGTACAGGTACAGGGTCAACAGATCTATTTCGTGCATTACGTTCACGCTGCGATGCATTAGCTTGGGCGCGTTCCTCTGCAGTCTGTGATCGTTTTAATAATTCAACATCATTTACACTACGCGTTCGCCGACCTATATTTGCTCGTCTGGCTCGTGGCAGAATAAATCAAATTAAAAACAAATTGCTCCAATTCAAGACTCACGGTTTGTATGAATGCACTCAACAATATGTTTAAAAATATAAACACAACAAAGCAATAATTATCGCAGACAATTTGCTTTATAGCCTTTTCTCACACAGTACATTAACGGGGAACGGTGGGATTTTTGACAGATGTGAAACCTCGATTCCCACAGGCCACCATCCCCCATCCACCGAAAAAACAGCTGAAAATAATAAACAAAAAATTTGTGCTCTACATTTTTGTGAAAATAAACAAAAAATATGGAACATTTATTTATGGTTTCGACTGCGCTTCAACAGCAACAAATATGTGGACGGTTGTAAGTAAATTATAATCAAAGTAAAATTATATGTAAAAGACTATGTTTTATGTGTTTTAGAAGCGGTACGGCACTTTTTGGGAGAAGGATGTTCTGGAGAACAACGAGGAGTTCTTCAAAGAAAGTTTCAGTATGGAGAAGTCCACCTTCTGTTTATTAGTAAGCCGGCTTGACGTTCTTCGAAAGAAAGACACCAACTGGCGCGACGCAATTCCGTTGGAGAAGCGAATTGCAATTGCCCTCTACACCTTGAGGTCTTCCTCTGAATACCGAGTAGTTGGTAGGCTCTTCGGAGTGGCAGCCAACAGTGTCTGTTGCATGCATTTTGCGCAGCTGTGATTACCCAGTTTTCTGACGAATATATGTCTGCGGATTATTTGACATCAGAAAAAGTTGATGAATGCGTCCAGGGCTTTGAAGCAATTGGATTTTCCCAGTGCCTAGGGGCCATTGGTAAGAGATCAATCAATATTTTCATTATGTATTATATGTGAATTGGTATATACACTTCATTTTTGTTCTAGATGGATGTCATATAAAAATAAAGCCACCAGCCACACCGACTTCCATAATTATAAAGGCTAGTACTCAACAGTTTTGCTTGCCATAGTGGATTATAGGTAAGATATATTAAGTCTATTAAGTGGTTCATAGTCTTCCAAATGTATTTCATTACAATTTACTTCAGATATAGATTTACGTATGTGAACATTGACTCTCCAGGAAGGTGCAACGATTCGACAATTTATCAAAAGTCGAGCCTTGCACAACGGATCGAAGCGCCGTCATTATTGGAGAAAAAATCGAAGGAAATTTGTGGAGTGTCGGTCCCAGTAATGCTGATCGGGGACTCGGCTTTCAGGTTTTCCAAAAAACTTATGAAGCCATACCCATTCTCCACATCCGCTTCATTGGAACAGCGGACTTTTAACTTCAACCTTTCTAAAGCTAGGAGGGATGTGGAAAATGCCTTTGGCCATTTAAAGGCACGCTTTAAATTCATTGGCAAAGGCCTTGATAGCCACGTAAGAAACAATAACGCCATAATAATGACCTGCTGCATACTCCACAATATTTTAAATGTTCACAACAGCTCCATTAATGAGAATTGGGTTCTGCTGAATTCAAGTGAGCAACATGAACAGCCCGATAGAAGCAACACATCTGCTGACTTTAATCAGTCTGCAAAAGTAATAAGATCTGCCATTGCAAAACATTGCTTAAACAAATAAAATACATTTTAAAATTACTTGTCTATATTTTTATTTTTTTGCCTCCTTGTCCCGAAGAAATTGGAGCATTTCAGATTGAAAATTTAGCATCTGGGATTGATACGATTCCTGGCTCGTCACCATTTGCTGAAAAAGATCAGCTTGTGCTTTCTGCACCTCTAGCCGTTCCTGCGCAATCCTCAGCAGCTCTGTCTGTGCGTCCTGTTTCGTCCGCTTCGGTGGGGGCGCACTGACCGTAGATTGTATGCTTGAGCTGCAGTTGTATCCGTCAGGGTCGACCTCGATGCTCTCTAAAATGTATTCCTCAATGTCTGCAAATGAAGGCCAATTATTATAATATTGTTAATATATATTTCATTTAACGTACTGTGGTTGTCCAAAGTATTATGTTCCATATTATGAACACGAAAGGATCCCAAGAACGCGTTGATCCTATTATAGTGCTGCCAAGTAGATGGAGTACCTCCGCTTGGCCCAATTTTATTTTTTTCGAGCCTGCAAAGTATAGTGTATTAGTAGGTTTGCCAAATACAATAATAATATTACCGGTATATTTGGTCATATTCTCTAGTTTGGTGCGTACTTCTGACCAGCCTAGCTCAAATCCAGCCTCCTTCATGGGCTCGGCCATTTCCATATAGACATGGAAGTTCTTTCCCCGAAAGTCCTCGATTTTCTCCTGCCAGATATCAATGAGAAGGATCTCCATATTTTCAGACCACTGGAGTCTTCCGCTCGCTGTTCTTTTGTGTGCTGCATTGTCAATTGTGAATTAATAAAAAAAAAATATATATATATCTAATAAACTTACCTGCTGAATTTTCTACCGTGCCTTCCATTTTTCAAAATTATTTTGAAATTGTCTTTTCTGGCTGTGGCAGCTGTTGTTTTTCGTTATTTTTGACAGTCATTTTTTACAAATTCGCAGTGAATTTCAGTTTTTTCACTTTGAATGCCAATTTTTCAGAGTTGTATTTGAAAACATCGGCTAAATATCGCATAGAAACGTGTGGTTTAGGAACATCCAAAATGGATGGTGGAACTAACTGGGAAATTTCGGAACGGCAAAACCTTACGATGGTCCCCCATCCCGAAATGGATGGGGGATGGTGGATGGTCGCCTGTGGGAACAGGCTATTAAGCGTAGAACGTCGAAAATGAAAAGATCGTATGAATGACATATAAAAACATGCTTGTACTGTTAACACTGAAAAAGTTTCAATTTGACAGTACAATCCCACTTGTTGAATTCATTTGTTATAAAAAATGTGATAAATAAGCAAATTTCACACAAACCATCTACTAAAAAGTCGAATAAAGCCTAAGCATTGGGTTAGTATAGGTCAGTCCGTTCTTGAGTTATAAAACTTAAATGAAAAGTGTCATCAATTTTGATATGTATAGACTAAAAAACGGCTGGAAAACCCCAGAAATCGAATTGATTATTTCTTGAGTCTTACAGTTATATGCCTATCTCCAGCACTGCGGAAAACTACTGACTATTATTTCTTACTGAGATCAGCAAAAAGTTCTGCTGGCAGATTGTGCAATATAAACATAATAGCGATCGAGTATGACCAGGTGAGCATGCTCTACGGTCCACTGTGTACAAATAAAATCAATTAAAAATTCAAATTTTGTATCAAAGCAAGCAGAAAGGGCAAGCAAGCAGAAAGGGCAAGCAAGGGCTGTCAGCCGTCGGGTGTTACAGGGGGAATTACGGATAACGGGTCAACCCACCACAACTATAAGCTCTGGCCTAAGCATAATTGCTTTTGGGCTAGTATGCCCAGAAGCAATTGTGTTCAATCTGCCATAGAATATAGGGAGATCACGAGCAACCCTTTTTCCGCCGTAACTGTGCACACCGGCGGAATCGCGACTATACTCCCCCCGAAAGGGCGGCTGGTAACAGGTCCTGGTACGGTCATGCCTCTGCCATGATTCTGGCTAATGGTAGTCGGGCGGAGAGAAGAAAATTCTCAGTGAAATTTTTCCAATCCAAGGTGACACCGTCATATGCCGATGGATGCATGGCCGAAGGGGTGCTCGGTCGCTAGTATGCGGACCTGCCGACCTCCAGTTTCAAAAAGGCTTCCCGGGGCAAGCGGGCTATGCCTCGGGTGACTAACCGCTTCCCGCCTACTCGTGGGCCCAAATATGCCAAATTCTAAAATATTAAAAAATACCTCAAAGGAGCTCGGCACTCCTCAAAAAGTGCCGGTGGGACAAGACTATCCCTCTACATCCGCACATGGGAAACCAGTGCCAAGCAAGATGTGGAAGAAGACAAAGTCGGTCCACCGTCCCAAGGCAGTAAGCGCTGCGGGGATAGGTCCGAAAAGACAATCGGGGCCAACCGGCTACCGGAGTGGATGCCAAGCAGAGCGAAATCGCAGCTGGTAAGTGCCCTGGCGCAGCCAAGGCTCCTAGCAAACGGCAACGTTTGGCGGAAGACACCGCTATACAAGTCCAGCAGGCCAAGCGGACAAAATCGCTACAAGGAAACCGCTTGTTCGCCGAGGTGGCGAGGGGTTAGACCCTCATTGGCGTCCTAGACAGGGGCTCCAGTGATGGGCTGATCCCAGCGAGACAAATGGCATTTGGTGGAGAATGAGCTCCAAGACCGATTTCTCCAGGAGTTGGGGGTAAACGAAGGCCCTCCCCCCAAATGTGAGGATGCCGGGTGGCATCAGGCTAGGGTGAAAGCCATCGCATGCCAAGATGCTCGTTCGGCAGCCCTTTTCACTAAGGCGGTAGCGGCGCTAGGTGAGGCCTACCCAGGAGCCAAGCCGGAGGCCGTAAAGTGGGAAGACGTCCCAAGCATGCCAGGAGCCCGGGTGTGGGTATCGGCGAAACCTGCGGAACCTGAGTGGATTGTCAGGCTCCTGCAGGTCTGTAACTCCCACCTTCCTACAGACAATTGGAAGGTGGCCAAGGTGGAGGAAGCATATGGCCAGAGGCGCAAGGTGATCCTCGTCATTAACGAGGAGTCGGTGGGGCTGCTCGAGGAAACGGGCTGTGTGGTGGACTACGGGTACAGGAAGGTAGCCGTGGTCCCCTACAAGTCCGATTCCAAGAGCAGTCATCCGGAGGTCGAGCCAGACCTGGAGCCCACAGAGACACCGGACGCGGAAGCCAACCCCGCAACATCAGACGCAGGGTCTGCGGTGCCGGCTACGACTCCGAGGCAAGCGACCTAGCCAGGGGTCTCAGGCTTATCGGCGTCGGGGAGGAGTTGGAGTCCCCCGATAGCGACTTAGACAAGACAATGGTGGAGGTGGGCCCAAGGATGTCTCTGATAATCCTGCAAATCAACCTCCACCATTGTAAAGCAGCATGCGCTGCTCTCCTGCTCCACCTAACCAAGGGTGGAGCCGATATAGTCCTCATCCAGGAACCGTAGATCCCCGGAAACAGGGTCTATGGCTTGAGGACCCAAGAATATAAGCTATATGTAGCTGATAACCCAGGTAAAACACGCACCTGTATTCTCTCAAAAAAAGACCCTTATATTTGATGCCAAATTTCACTGAGCCTCGAAGGCCAGGAGGACTCACTGAGGCTTTGTTCCGCCTACATGAATCATGACCAACCCAGCCCACATAGGCCTAATTGTCGGGTGCGACGCCACTGCACACCACTGCCAGTGGGGAAGCACTGACACAAATGAACGGGGTGAGTACCTCCTTAGCTACCTACTCACCACTCAGATGATCCTACTTAACCGGGCAAATGATCCCACCTTCATAATTAAGAACCGCAAGGAGGTCCTGTACCTTACTCTTGCCTCACATGAGTGGAACGTAGTATCCTGGAGAGTCCTAGAAGAACACACCTTCTCTGACCACAGGTACTTGGGAACTGTACTCTCTTTCTCAGTACCGAGTCCAGCCCAATTCCGGAACCTCAGGCGGACAAACTGGATTCGGTATTCAAGTCACCTGGGCCGTATTCTTCCTGAGTCCCCCCCGGAAGAAATGTTCTCGCGGGAGGCCACAAACGTACTTGTTAAAACATTTACCGGCGCCTGCACTGAGGCGCTTGATAAATCGTGTCCTTCTTGTAGAACCGGAGGCCGGAAGAAACTTGAATGGTGGACTCCAAAATTGGGGGAACTTCGCAAAGCCTCGCGGAGACTCTTCAACAAAGCTAATGCGTTAATGATGAGCAGAACTGGGTCGAGTACAAGACCGGTCTGGCAACCTACAATAAAGAACTCAGAAAAGCCAAACGTGCCTCATGGCGTAAGTTCTGCAGCGAAATCGAGAGCAATTCGGAGGCTTCGCAACTGCGGAAAGTTCTCTCTAAGACAACACCCACCCTGGGCTACCTGAAGAAAGCCGACCAATCCTGGACAACATCCAACGAAGAGTCGTTAAACCTTCTCCCCGACACCCATTTCTCGGGTTGCAGTGTAAACAGATCCGACTACAATGCGCCTCCGTCTGTTGCCTCCAGTTCTATCTTAAGCCTTTTAAGTCAAGAGAATATTTCCTGGGCAATCAAGAGCTTTGAACCCTACAAGTCTGCTGGAACTGATGGTATCATTCCGGTTCAACTGATCCATGCAGGCCAAAAAGCCATTAATTGGCTCAAAAGGATTAATGAGGAAATCTCCTCCCATGGACACATCCCTGACACCTGGATTCAGACCAAAGTCGTTTTCATTCCAAAGGCAGGTAAGCCCTCGCACACTGCCCCAATGGATTTCAGACCCATAAGTCTCTCGTCCTTCCTTCTGAAGACAATGGAAAGGCTTTTGGGACTGCATCTCATGGCGAGTATTCCGCCCAGTCTATTTTCGGGGTCTCAGCATGCCTATCGGAAAGGAAGATCCACCGAAACGGCCTTACACACGATCACATCGGTCATCGAAGCGTCCCTTAACTGCAAGGAGTACACCCTGGTCGCCTTCCTAGACATTGAAGGCGCATTTAACAACATCCTCCCGACTGCCATCACGGGTGCACTAATGGACCTGGGGGTTGATTCCCGGACGGTGAGCCTCATCGATCAGATGCTAAAATGCTGGACCGTTGAGGCTTCCCTGGGGACATCGACGTCGACCGGGCTTGTCAGCAGAAGCACACCGCAGGGTGGAGTCCTCTGCTGAACTGAACTGAACGAGAGATAGAGGGGGTTGACTGCTGCGTGGTGGCATACGCGGATGACGTTGCTATAGCGTTCTCTGGAAGATTCCCACAGACGCTGTGTGAATGTATGACCAATACTCTTAAGAAGATGTCAAGATGGGCTGATAATTGCGGGCTAAGTGTTAGCCCGTCCAAAACGGAACTGGTGCTCTTCTCACGAAAGTACGAAATTCCGACACTAATCCCCCCAAACTTAGCAGAGAATCGCTGGTCTTCAGCAACAATGCCAAGTATCTTGGCCTAGTCCTCGACAGATAGTTCGACTGGAAACTGAGCATAAAAGACAGGGTAAAGAAAGCCACAGTGGACCTTTTTACCTGCTGGAAAGCCATCGGACTGAAATGGGGACAACTCGGACTACTCCAGGAGAAGCTCTGGACACAGTGTTGGACCTTCTTCCCGTGGATCTCATGGGAAAGAAGGTGGCGACACTCTCCGCTCTCAGTATGAGAGAAACCGGGCTGTGGATAACATCTGCGGCAGGGCACACAGGAATATTGACAAGACTTCCGCAATTACCAGACAGGACTGATTACTGTATCCCACGTGATCACCTCTCGATGCACATCCAGGTATCAATCCCGCATAGGGAGCACTGGAGATGGGCGAACCTGGGCCTGTGAATGCGGTCCACATTTATACTGATGGCTCAAAATTAGACAACCGCCTTGGAGCGGGGGTCTACTGTGACGAGCTCTACATCAATTACTGCTTAAGGCTTCCGGATCACTGCAGTGTGTTCCAAGCCGAGGTTGAAGCAATCAAAGAGCCATTTCTATTGTCTCCAAACTACCCCTCGACAGGGGCTCAGTATGCGTCTTTTCTGATAGCCAGGCAGCCATTAAGGCGCAATATCGTCGAACTCCACGACTGTAAATACCTGCCGTAGGTCTCCAAATGAGACCTCAGAGCAACTTTTTCTTATGTGGGTCCTCAGACATAGGGACTTCCAGGGAAATGAGGCTGCCGACGAACTGGTCAGGCATGGTAGCAATGCCAATGGCTACGTGCAGGCTTCGCAGGCACGAAATATGTACGGATAAGGCACCGCAATATCGGATAAATTCGTTTTTCCGGAACAGAAATGCAAACAACTATTTTCTATTCCCTTTTTATCCCATAAATTTAATCCGTCAACGATTTCCTAGCTTTGTTTCACGTATCACCTGGAGTACACCCATATGAACATATATTTACGTTTTATAATTATTTTTTAAATTATTGCAGCCACAGACTCCCATGAGCCTCTTATTTCGTTTGCAACAAAGTGCTTTTTATCCGAAAAATTCCATATCACCTGCCTATAAAAATTGATTTGATCAACGAATTGCAGACCGTATTAAATAGCCACAACATGTACATACGAAGTAACTCAGGACGTTCTACAGTGTTCCTTATAAATCTTGTTATGAACTCCCTTCACGTTTGGGATTCTTCAAATACCCGATATAAAATCAAACACCTAAAGCAGGCTTACCTGTACTTACCTTCTAACTCGCGGTTCAATAGCCATTTCGCCAACCAAATCTTTCTCTTTTTTTTGTTCTGCTGTTGCAGCATGTGACACGCAATCATATTATTATTTTGCACTATTAAAAAAGCTGCACAAAACATTTTTCGTCTGTTTAAATCCAATGTGCTTGCCATTTTGTTAGATATTTAAATTTTTTTCAGCTTCTTCTTCCTCTTTTTACGAATTATAAACACTGCATTTATGTAATTACACAACACACATTGCCACCAAGCCAGCAAAATCATATCTAGAAACTATAGCAATCGATAATCTCTGCCGAAACGCTGCTCCCAGCTCAACTGGAAAAACAACTGGACGCATATATCTGTCTCGCTCTCACTGCATGCTTTTTGCATAAGGCTGTCTCTATTTTTCAAGTTAGTCCAGCTTCAAAGTCTAATGTCATATAGGTATTACGAAATAAGACGGTATCATGTATGCAATATTATGCCTACCGGTTAATGATTACGACCCACAGTTTTAATACACTGCATTATAACAAAGATTTGTTTAATCAGTACTGTGTGGAGATGATGGTGAAGAAGATTTCAGAAAAGTTAAATTTTATTTGCCATAACCAACAAAAGCTAAGAGCAGATGACTATATTCATTTGAGGGATACTTTGAACCAAGATGCAAGCATAAATGCCGCTAATATAGGTCAGCATGTCATCTTGCCGTCATCATTTACTGGGTCTCCGAGGTATCTCCATGAAAAGACGCAAGATGCTATGACATATGTGCGCAATTATGGAAGGCCTGACCTCTTTGTAACTTTCACCTGTAATCCGGAATGAAAAGAAATAAAGCAGGAACTTTTTCCCGGTCAGTATCTTTCGACAGGAATGACATCATCGCTCGAGTGTTTCACTTAAAAATGAAAAAAACTCATAAAAATTATCACAAAAGACTCGATTTTTGGGCCGGTCAAATGTTATATGCTTACTGTAGAGTGGCAAAAAAGAAGACTGCCGCATTGTCATATGTTATTTTGGCTCGACTCAAAAATACGGCCCGATGAAATGGATAAAATAATAGTAGCCGAGCTACCTAATAAAGACTAAAATCCAGAGTTGTTAGAAATAGTAAAAACGAGGAGAAACGTAGTGAGCCGCGTCTACGCCGCGGCTCTACTTTATACCCGGTACTCAGTCAGTAAATATGTATGTGAGCTTTTTGTAATTTATTACATGTTCGCAAAAGGGAAACATTTAATTTTAGCCAAAAAAAAAAATTTAAGTCGAACCTTTTCGGAGATTTTGATCTATTAGATGTTTCCATATTTGTTTACATCAATTTTTTACATCTGCCATTTCTACATGTTTTTATCTACTTCCTACATATACATAGACGGCTGTGTGCGAGAGAGAGAGGGAATCAGTCTGCGCTTGGGAGGCCACTGAAATTTCATTTGTTCCTTCTGACTATTTTTATGATCCGATCTGATCCAAATTCAATACTCTGATAGATATAGTCATTTTCTATGATTCTGCGTTTTTAGTTTTCTCGTATCTTTAAAATTGTGCATGCCACAGATTTTCGTCCTTGGAGTGGGCTGAAGGGGGCGGGGCGAAATTTTGAAATACACTTGTAACAGTGCGATAGGACAGGAGTCTGGATACAAAATTGTGTTCCTCTAGGTTTTATAGTCTTTGAGCTATAGGCGCTAATGAAGACGGACAGACGGACGGACGGACGGACGGACGGACAGACAGACATAGCTATATCGACTCGGCTATTGATGCTGATCAAGAATATATAGACTTTATGGGGTCGGAAACGCTTCCTTCTGGGTGTTACACACATTAATTTTTTGCACAAATCTAATATACCCCTTTACTCTTCGAGTACCGGGTATAACAACAGAAACTCTGACAAATTGATGGGGGGCGTAACCTTTGTGTTGGCTGGAGACTTTCGCCAAACACTACCGGTTATAGCAAAAGGTACACGTGCTGACGTTATTGAAGCGTTCCTCAAATCATCACGTCTGTGGCAATCAATTGTAAGCGTTCACTTGCGCACAAATACGAGAGCTCATTTAGGTAATAACCACAATGGAAACTTCCCACAAAAAATTCTTCAACTTGGTGATGGAAAATTATTATTGACAGTTGCAAATAGCCCTCAAGTATTGTTTGACAATGAATTGGCTCAAACTGTTAACAGTCTAAAAATTCTTATAGACACAATCTATCCCGACATCGAAAATCTCACAGGAAGAAATTTCAATTGGCTCTGTTCAAGGGCGATATTATCACCGAGAAACGACTCAGTAAATGAGATAAATAGAATAATTATGGAAAAGGTACCGGGTAATTTTAAATTTTACAATTCTATTGACACCGTGTGCAACATCGAAGATACCGTGCACTACCCACAAGAATTTCTAAATTCCCTCAATCTTAACGGCTTGCCACCCCACGAACTAAAATTAAAAGGAGGTACTCCCATTATGCTTTTAAGAAATGTTAGCCCTCCCAATATGTGTAATGGCACACGACTTTTGATAAAGGAATTACGAGATAATGTGATCGTAGCAACAATCATCACTGGGCCGGCGGCCGGACAGCTCGCTCACATTCTGCGAATTCCGATGATTCCAACGGACTTGCCAATATCCTTTAAGAGGTTACAGTTCCCGGTGAAGATATCGTTTGCCCTTACGATAAATAAATCACAGGGATAAACTTTTTCGAATGTTGGCATCGACCTAAGAAAGAAGTGCATGGGCAATTATATATAGCACTTTCTCGAGTAGAATCTCCTGAAAATCAAAATGTTTTGGTATCATCTTCAAATACCACTGCCAACATAGTGTAGAGTGAAGCAATAATCTAAAACTTTTGTAAAATAATAGTAATCTACACTAATATTATAAAGAGGAAAGATTTGTTTTTTTGTGTGTGTGCGTGTGGGAATGTATGCTTGCTGAAGCAGCGAAGCGTGCGAGTCTGCTAATAATAATATAATCTCCTCGTCGCTAAACTTGCCCAATCTTCTTATATATTGCTTTGTTGAATCCATAGCGTTGTATTTGGTTTCCGTGGCTGGGATAATAAATTTGTTGTGCCTAGCAGAATACCAAAAATACCATGAAATAATTTTCCAGAATATATCGGCAATCCATTTTGTCGATCTGAGTACTACCTGAATAATGCGGCTAGCAGAACCGTTCTACTGGCAACATATTTGTATCGTTTCCATACGAATATCAACCCTGATTCTGCTCGATGTCACTTTCTGCTGATCTGAGTACTAGGGCTTAGGCATAGTAACAATAACCACATATAGATAGCCAGTTCATACAAACAGCTGTCGCAAATGAAGTCTGAGAAATGCGGTACCAAACGTTCGGCTCGGTACTAGAACTGTTCGGCTCATGACGCGGCGCTAGCAGAAGCCGACAGCAATGAAGCAATTGCATTGGTGTATGTGTTATAATACACAAAATATTTGTGATTGTATGCATTGTCAGTTGTTGGGTTTTTCGTTTCTGTTTCATTTTTTTTTGATTCAGAGTATTTGAATGTATTGGTACACATGCGTTGTCACTTACTTTGCGTTCGTGTGATAGTATTTAAGGGCGCTAGAACTGAAATTCCGGAGTTCGTATAAGTTTTTGGCCTTTTTTAACCCTTTACTTTAGCATTTTTTGAGTCGACACTTTTTGAAGACACTTGCCTAATAATATCAGAATATTATTGATTTAGATGATAATTTTGTTTAATGAAAAAGTATTAATATAATGAGCGGAGTAACATGCGCTGAACAAATTATAAATATCATCCATGATTATGGATATTAATGACATATAAATAGATATTGAATATTCGCGTCAATAAGCAACACTCAGTAAATACATTTTTCTCGTCGCAAATTCGTCAGCTAGGCACAAGTACGCACACATGCATATGTAAGAACTTGCAGCTCTGCGCGTACTCACACATGTAAGCTCATTCTATTTTTAGATCCATGGCTCGACTTCGAGCTGCCAAATTAGCGACGAGAAAAATGTATTTACTGAGTGTTGCTTATCTGTATAGACCCATTCAATACCTATTTATATGTCATTAATATATATAATCATGGATGATATATATAATTTCTTCAGCGCATATTACCATTTTTTTGTGATACTGTTATGAACCGCCTTTTTGCCGCCCTGGTTTATTATCCCCAGCAATCTCTCGGATAATTCATGGGTCTTTACGATCCGAAAACCCAGGGAACGGATTGACCAATAAAAACAAATAAAAAAAAACAAATATTAACATACATAAGGTGTTGGTCCTCGGATGAACTCTCATAACATATCAGTCGATATTATTGTCCTTAGCGGGGCCCTCCCTTCCATTAACGCTGCGGATATTCAAATTCCGCGCTCCCTTTTCATATCCCGGGTCTCGCTCTTCTTATTGCTCTTGTCCCATCCAACTAAAGAATTCTACTCACTCATTTTCCTTTTTTTTTTTCTAATAATTCATTATAATATATTTTATTCTTACTAATTCTACCTAAACATTAAACAATTATTTTGATTGAGATTAATGGATTTACAAAAAAAATACTAACAAAAAGACTAACCAAGAAATTATTATAAATATAATTAATTATTACAAACAAAAAATTACTAACAAAAAGGGAAAAGAAGCCCACCGACTGGTGGGCATAATAGAAATCGCTCACCCGCTTTGATTTGAGCTGAGCTTATTTTTTGTAAATTACTACTAGTTGATGATTTGTTTCTATTTAGTTTTTATTATTATGTTTATTTGAATTTTATCAAATGGAATTCCGCAAAGAGAAAAGGAATTTAAAGAAATCATCACGATTGTGATTGTGAAGGTGATGAGTGTGGGACGTCTGGGTATGATGGGTTTTAAATGAATGGTATTGATATGGTGAATTATATTGATAAATGACATATGATATTGTGATATGTGCGGGGAGCTAAAGGGTTATAAATGCGGTTGCGTTTGCAGGTGTAAGGTGGTGTAAGTATGTAGATGTGTGGGTGTGTGGATGTGTGAAAGTGTTGGTGTGTGTTGATGTGGGTAGCAGAGACTTCCTCCTAGGCGATGCTCTCTAGACTCCTCCTCTGGGTGCTGCCCCGAAGAATCCTCCTACAGGCGCTGGTCCCTGTATACCTCCTCCAGCCACAATCCGGCCTGGCCAGTACCAGGTTTTTGCTGTGGTTCGCTGGCTCCCGTTGAAAGCTGCCTCTGCTGTCATCATCGTCCTCTTATTCTCGTCATTTTTTAAACAATCTCCTCAGATCACGTGAGGTCCATCTTGCGCTCTTCCGGAAACTGACTTTCTTCAATATAACCTTCCCGGTCACGTTCTCCGTTTTTCTCTGCCACGCATTCCTGTTCCCGTCTCTCCCGTCGCTGTTTTGCCGTCGAAAAGGTAGTGCAAAACCAGGCGGCTTCCGGATATGATCAGTCCAAACGTAGGCCATAGCCCACACCTTTCCTCGTCTCAAGCCCCACCGACAAATCTGACCGGGCTACTGCTTAAGATCCTGCGCATGGAACCCCCCCATTCGTGAGCCTTGCAATGTTTCCAACTCATATAGACTGCTCCCCATACTCCGGATCACTCGGCACTTGACATATTTGGGATTGAGTTTGGCATTGACATTGCTTTTAAAACTACTCAGTCCGAAGTTACGCTTGTGCACCTCCTGTCCTGGTAAGTAACGGATTTCTCAGGCTCTCCGATCATACTGAATTTTTGCTTTCTCGTAGGCTGCATGTGAGTTCTTTCGGACTTAAGTTATGTTAGGCTAAGGCGGTAGCTTTGGAGAGAACCTCCCCCAGCACACGTGGACCTATCAAAGATCCATTGTGATGCCGTAAGAGCGCGAGCCCCTTCTTACTGCCTAGACCGTGGTGAGCAAAAGTTTCCGTTTAAAGGGCCTCCCCATTCGATGGCTTAGGTGTACTTGGACAAGAGCACTGGTTTGATTTCGGAAAGGTCCGTCTTGTTTCGGACTTCATCCCTGACAACTTCCTGCTGATCGTGCCGTACCAAGGGTGATACCTGCGCATCATTCAAGGCGCCCAGCCTCCGGGCCAGTCTATAATCCCACCCGCTGGTGAACATGTGCTGTTCGAACAACATGAAGTACGGTGACGTCCTGATACTCGTATGTATTGCGCTTCTGGCCGCACTCTGTATCTCCGGCAGTTTCTCGTCCCAGCGCGTAGAGTCGTCGCTGACGTAAGCTCGGATTTCTGCGAGGACGGTCTGGTTTGCCCGCTCTGCAGTGTTTGCCTGAGGTGCATATTTCCCCGATCTCATGATTGTAATAATATTCTTATTCAGGAATTGAGTGAGCTCAGCTGACACAATCTGCTTGCCATTATCGGTATGTACCGTTTCCGGCAAGCCAAACTGCGCGAAGATCTCTGCTCCTAGGAACTTGACCACGGCTGCTGAAGTGGCCTTAGACATGGATTTCAACCAGACGTATCTCAACACGTGGTCGAGGACTATTAGTATTACCACATTCCCGCTTCTCGTCCTAGGATATGGACCCAAAAAGTCGAGGTATTACTTTTGGATCGGCCCCTCGGTTATGGTTTCTGACCCCATGAATGAACGACTAATCTGGGTTGAATGTTTTGTCTCCTTACAGGTGCCACAATTAACCACGTACGCCTTCACCTATACAGCCATACGAGGCTAATAATAATATTGACCGCCATGCATTGCCACGTCGCTGTCGTGTGCCTCCTGGATCAAGGTGTTCGTCAAGGCTTCTGGAATCCACAGCTTCTACTAGAACTCCTCCAACTCTGGCCGGGCAAACTGTATGCGTCTAAACAATAGTCCGTCCTCCACTTTCAGGTCTGGGAAGTTGTCCCCATCCTGCTGAACTGACTCTATCCTTTCCAGGTAGTCCTCGTCCTCGAGTGCTGTGGTGTCGAAGTCGAGGAACTCAATCGCCTCTTCGTCAATTGGACGAGACAGCATATCGGCGACAACATTATCCATCCCTTTGCGGTGCGCTATCTGGAAGTCATAGACCTGGAGAGCTAACGACCATCGAGCTAGCCTTCCATCCAGTGCCTAGAACTTCATCAGCCACTGCAAACTCGCGTTATCCGTTATTACCATGAACGGCATCAACTCCACGTAAGCCCGGAACTTCTCTATCGCCTTCACCGCCGCTAAACATTCTTTTACAGGAACGCTGTAATTCAGCTGCGCCCTTCTCAGCTTCGCCGAAAAAAATGCGATCGGGTGTTCTGCTCCTTCCTCATCCCTCTGGAAAAGAACTGCTCCGATCCCTACGTGGCTCGAATCACACTGGATGAAAAATGCTTCTTAAAATCCGGGTGACGTAGCACGGGAGCGCTTGTAAATAATTTTTGTAGCTCTCGAACGATTTTTCCGCTTCCACCGTCAGCTTGAACGCACCTTTCCCTTTCAGGCAGTCCGTGAGATAGCGCCGAGAATTTTCGGATAAGCCGCCGATACCAGCCAGCTGTCTCCAAAAATCTCCGAGTCTGTCGCACGTTCGTTGGCATCGGTATTTGCGTGATTGCCTGAACTTTTTCCTGATCGGTCCTCAGTGCTCCGTCGCCTACGATGTACCCTAGATACTTTAGGTATTTATAGACGAACCTCGACTTCTTTCTCCCTATGGTCAGGTTTGCCGCCTTGAGACACTTTGCCACTTCCTCTAACAGATTCACATGCTCCTCGAACGTCCTTGAAATGACCAGCAGATCGTCCAATTGCACGAAGACATGGCTCCGCAGTCGTTGGGGAATTACACGGTCCATCAACCGGCACAGCTGCTGTGCTGCGTTGCACAATCCGAAGCGCATCGACTTTAATTGATAGAGCGGTCGCCCTGGCACCGTAAATTCCGTATAAGTCAGACTTTCGGGCTCCAACTCTATCTGCCAAAAGACGTGCTTCAAATCGATGCTGCTGATGAATACTGTGTACTCAAGGATAAGGATCGACTCGATGCTCTGCAGCGGGTAAGCATCCTTGATTTTTAGCTTGTTCAGCTTCCTCGCATCCAAGCACAACCGATTCTTTACCGACTTTTTCACCAGCGTCACACGGTTGCTCCACGGACTCTCGCTGAGCTCGATGACTCCGAGACGCAGCATCTTATCGACTTCGACAAAGAACAACTCCTGCACTGCCGGCGATATCGGATAGAATCGTTCCTTCACGGGTACTGCGTCATCAACCAAGCGTATTTCGTGCTTCTCGAGCGATGTCCTCCCTATACCGTGAGCATCGAATGACCGAAACTGCTCCTTCACTCGGTTCAATCGTGTCTGTTGAGAAGGTGTCAACAAGTGTGGCTCCGTCGGTCTACTCCTCGTCAGCAGTTCGGCCCAGTATATGCGGCGGCAGTCCAAACTTCCGCCAGAAATCGACCCCTAGGTACAGAGGTTGTTTCAGCGAGGGAAACACGAATAATTCCATTGCGTGCTTCTGGCCTCCATATGTCATCACTGCCAACAAATGACCCAGGATTCGATGAGGCGTGCCGCCTGCCATTTGTACCGAGACTTTCGTCGATTCTTGAAGTTCTAACTGCAATTATTTAACTAATTCTTTTCCCCCTCTTCCCAGCAGGCATCGTGGCTTAATGCGGAGTGGATTTCTGCACAGACGCCTCGTCGCCTCTTCTTGCGTGCCTTGACTTCTGGTTAACTTTGTTGGAGCGGCCTCCGCCACCTCGCCTTCCTCTTCTTAAATTACTAATACTCACATATCTTGCTCGTAGTTAGTAATTGTAGTTGTGGAGTACGATAGTTTTAATGCATGATTAATTCCTTTAGTAAGATTAGTTCTAATTTTCCTCGAATACTAGTCTAACATCTATCTTTCCTGCATGATCGCGATCGGTTCGGTTAACGAGTCGCGCGTTTTGCGGCAGCGCCCCTCGGTCGGTTGGGTGGGAGGAGGGCTGCGTTTCGGCCTCGGATTCGCGCGTAACAGCATTCGGCTGGTGTCCCAAGGGCCACTTGATGGTGCAGTCATTGCACATCAACGTCCAAACATAAAGTCGCGGTAGACATGTAAAATACAAAATAACTGGGCGGCTTGTTCTCTGCTTATTTCTGCTGCTGCTGCTAATTTACGTCTTTTCACTGCTTCGATTCTCTTCCGACTGTGTCTTCTTTCTGCTGCTCTTCTTCTCTCTTTCTGCTTCTCTGCTGCTACTGTTACTCTGCTGCTTCTCTGCTGCTACTGCTGTTACTCTGCTGTTACTGCTGTTACTCTGCTGCTTCTCTGCTGTTACTATCAGTGCTCCTTTAATGGGCCCGCTTGCCCACTCCATCTTACACTCGGTCATCCTGATCCTGAGTCATCAGTCCTTGATGACCATGCGTCCTCGTTTTCTACAGCAAAACTCCATATTTTCGTATTGTCGTTGCTCGTGGTCGAGTTGTTTGGTCCTTCGACGTCTGCTGCTTTTCGAACATTATAGCGTCCGCCTCGTTTTACGTTGGTTATTTTGTATGGTCATAAGAATTCGCTAGCCATATTTCTTCCAGCTACAAATTGTGTTCTACGTATTGCCACAAGATCTCCGACCTTGTATCCATACTCGCATATCCTGGTTTTGTCAAATTGTTCCTTGTATTGTTTCACTGAGCCATCCTTCTGCTTGTGGGCCACCGGCAGCTGCTGCTGGGCCGCCTTGTTCTGCTTTTGTGTAACGTTCGATTTCTTGACCTTGTTGCGCACACGTTTCCTCAGTGTCGATGCCGCAAGAACCTGACTGATCTTAAGACTCTTCAGATGGCGTGAGCGACACGAATCCGGGTCTGATTTCTTCCACTTTTCGCACTCATATTCATGTTTTTTGGGACTCGGCTTCTCGGTTTGCCCTTTTCGTCCACTTTTACGTCGGCAACAACATATATTTTCGGCGTAAGGGGGTGCACAGCATCCGAGTGTTTCTGCTTCCTCTCTGGTTTACTTTAAATCGACTGCCTTAGTTAGCTCATTTGGGACTATTTTTTCATACAGCTGGCTTTCCACAGCTTTCCACGGCTTTGGGGATTCTTCTGTATTCTGATTAAGGCATTTGTTGGCGGTGATTGTGCTGCTCAGCAAAGTTCCTGGCTCCTTTGGTATGGGTATAGCATCTGATGAGGCCGAACGTGACCAGTCCTGCTCATTCTTGCTAGTATCTGCTGCGGTAACCACTTCGACATGGTCTGCGCCCGCATCCGGCACGATCTTCAGCATGATCGGACATACAGCAGTCTGCTTCTTTTCGGCAAAGTCCTGAATCATCGATTGGACGACATCTATGCACTGCGAGGGAACATCTATATCAGTATTTGCTTCAACCACATTAAATACCTATCTGATTAGTGTCCACAATTTCCTCTCCCGGCCGAGGAGAAAACTGAAAACTATCCTTCTGGCGTTGACGTCATTATGAACTTCGAAATAAAGTCGTGTCCCCGCAGTAATTCGCATCCGACGGCATGATCGGCCACTGCAAGGAACTTGTGTGCCAGACACATTCCGTCGATCTCCACTTCTGCCACGAACTGTCCACACGAGCGTGTGATCCTACATCCGAGTCCTCTTAAAGTCGACGAGCTTGCTTATAGCTGGACGCCTTGCATTTTGCCAAACACGGACAGCTTTAGCAGGGAAACATCTGCACCGGTGTCTATGAGCCCCTTGACTTGATCATCGTTGATTTTGAGAGACTTCAGGCGTTTTTCCTCGAATGCAACGTTTACGGCAGCTGCACTCGGGCAATCTTTAGACATGTGTCTATTCTGTTTGCAGCGAAAACATTTTAATGCAGCTTGGCAATCTCTGCGTAGATGCTCCTGGGATCCACAATTATAGCAGAGCTGCTTCCTCTCATAGTTGGTGTAATTTGGCTTCTTTACGAACTGCTGCGAGTCTTCCTTTTTCAGGGTCAAACCATAATTGGCCGAGAGCGTTCTTTCGCAGATTTCAATACAAAGTGTACTTGTAATCCGTTCTTAATTTCAATCCGTCAACAATGTATCGAATCACTGACTCCGTGTCTATTGTCTCACGCGCAACTGGAATCTTTGCTGTAAACCGTACCGCAGATTCGGCCAATCCGGAGCCCCTGCCGTTCTAACGTGCATCCAATACCAGTCCCTAGCATGTCCGGTTACTAATGTGTGGAAGGCTTTCAGCACATCTGACCATGCGACCTGGTATACCGACTTCAGATGCTCCAATCGGAAGATAAGCTCCGCTACGGGCATCCCCTTCAGATCGCCTTCGAAGCTGAGCCCCCATCTCTGAATCTGTACCTGCTCCTGCCCGACTTCACCGATGCTCGGACTATTTCGGTTCTGGTTTGCTCCTGAGCCTCTTCCGTTCGTCAGCCAATCTTCCACCGGTCTCTGTTCGGCTTGGGCCCTCTGCTCCGACTCCAACGTCCGATTGTCCACGAACAGGTTCGTTGGCTGGGCTTGCTGGTTCCGGCGCACCTCATGTCCTCCGTCTACATCACTCGCCATCGCTTTTAGCGATCCTACCACGGCGTTTATCTCTCGCATAAGCTCTAGCATGTCGACTTGCATCGATGCCTTCAGAGACTCCATCTGCTGCCCGAATGAGGCTCGATAAGTCTCATGGACCTGGGCTAACGCCACGTTCACCGCTGATCGTAATTCGGCGGGTAGTTGCTGGTCCTTCTGCATTGGCTCTTGTCCTTTGACTGCACCAGCCTCGGGGTCGCCTAAGTACAACAACTCTTGCCCGTTGTTTATCCCTTGCGTTGCCCCTCCCGTCCTACTGACGGCTTTACCGTCCAGGGACCGTGTCGTCGGCATATTATATGGTTGGACTCTGCGCCGTGTCGCTGGGCTATGCCTTGTTTTTCCCGACCCTTTGAAAGCCTCCGGATCACTCATCAATAATTTAACCAATCAACTTCTATCTTTCGTCTAATCCCTTCACAGGCACCTATGAATAAGTTGTAATGTTCCTATCTCAGGCCGAGGTAGACTCAGCTCGTTCAGGATTCTACTACAAGAAATTTGTAGTTTTGGAAAAAGGGGAGGACCGGTCTCAATTCAGTTGGAGGACGAAGGGATATATAAGAACGAGATATGTGAGGCTGTAGGATGTAGTTACGCTTGGTCGTTGTTATCCCCGGTTTACGAATAATTAAACTTTGTTAATGTTCGTTTCTGTGAGATGAATACACTTTATTAAATATTCGTTGTTTTTACCTAGACTTTTTTTATTGTGTTTATAATGTTCGTGCTTATTGGACTCGTTATGTTACGGTTTTGTATGACTTTGTGTCTTTCTTTTAAGAAGGGGGTTGCTATATAGAGCAAACCCGTCCCTGTACGAGGGTCTTGACTACGTATCTTGCTTTCGGTATCCTTATCCTTATATATCGTCGCGATCGAAGCCCCGTGACCATTGATCGGTGATTTAGCGCGTAGGAAAATATGCTGCCGCAGCTTAAAAATGGTCACGTTGGGATTTCGCGACGTGAGAGCGGAAGTTCTTGTTAAGGTAGTGTGTAAGGGGGAGGGGAAGTTAAAGAGGGGAATTCGAAGACGGTGATATCGTACTGACGACGCGTTGACAGCAACCCGTAATGCAGGTGTCGGAATTCTTACATAACATATATATATATTTAACACAAGCCAAAAGAATTTACTGACGAGGTATACATTCGCTTAAATATTACTAAAGGTCCGATTTCAGTATCGGACTCACGGTCTCGAATAAGACATTCGCCGGAGTTCTTGCATAACGTATGTATTTTATAAAGCAACAGAGGAATTTGACTAAAGAAGTTTATATTCACTTAGATATTACTGAAGGTCCGATGTCAGTTCGGTCTCATGGTGTCGAATAAGACATTCGCCGGAGCTCTTGCATAACCTATGTATTTTATAAAAAAACAGAGGAATTTGACTAAAGAATTTTTTTTTCACTGAAATATTACTGAGAGTCCGATGTCAGTATTGGTCTCACGGTGTCGAATAAGACATTCGCCGGAGTTCTTGCATAACGTATTCATTTGATAAAGAGACAGAGAAATTTGAATAAAGAAATTTATTATTGCTATATTGTTGTAACGTCCACCTGTGGTTCGTTACAAAGTATATGTAAACTAACTCTACATAAATATACAGGTGCTATCTAGCTTGGATATTTTACTGTTCCCCTGACCTATTCTACTAAACAAACAAAACCTGGCTATCTAAATATAAATACTTTTAAAAACAACAAGAAAATAAATAAATAAATAGCGTAATAAATAAATACGCGAATAACTAAATAAATGCCTAAATAAATAAAAAAATAAAATTAATGATATAAATAAATAAATTTAAATAAATAAATAACTCGATTTAAATAAATAAATAAACACCTAAATCATTAAACAACACAATAAATATTCCAATAAATAAATAAATACTTCCTCTCAAAAAAAACTCCTATTTTGCTGACCTAACTAATACCTACTCCTAAAATTGTCTCCTAAAAATAGTAGCGAGAATCTTCAGTCCTCAAAAATATGAGCCTTATTTGGTTTCGAAACAATTGCTAACATAAACCAAGGTTCTTTACTCCACACAATTCACATTAAATTTAGTGGGCGAGACGAAAGACAACTGCAACTTACTTTCGCTGCAGGTGAACGAACCCTATATAGGGACCACCACTCGATAGACCCTCGACATCTCCTCCATTTTTTGGATCCGATCCGTGGATTCCTCAAGTCGGGCAACGATGCTCGTGCCTACAAGGCCCGATCCGTGGATTCCTCAAGTCGGGCAACGATGCTCGTGCCTACAAGGCACGACACGGATTACAACTCGCTAAATCCCCGGTCGAATCTACGTGCTCTCTACCAGTTGGGCAGCAATGCCTGGACCACAACTCGAGACCTACTCATCCGCTTGTACTATCCTTCTTTCCCCTCAACGGCTACTATGAAATCGCCGGTTCACGGACCAGTTGAGGTTCCTATCTATAGGCTCGGTTTTAAATCAGTTATTATAGATCTACCTTGCTTAAGCCCGATCCCTTCGATTTTAGTTGGGCGCCATTTGTTATAATACGGCTTTACGCTCTGGTTTATCGGCCCCAGCTAGCTCTCGAATAGTTCAGGGGTGTTTTGGACCCGATAATCCAGGGGACGGATTGAACAAAAAAAACAAACAAATAAAAAAAACATTAACATACATAAGGTGTTGGTCCTCGTTGGCACTCTCATAACGGGGGCAGTCGGTGTTATTGTCTTTAGCGGGGCCTTCCCTTCCATATTCAAATTCCGCGCTCCCTTTTCTCGCTCTTCTTATCGCTCTCGTCCCACCAAACTAAGAAATTCTACTCACTCATTTTCCTTTTTTTTTATCAATTCATTATAATATATTTTATTCTTACCAATCCTACTTAAACATTAAACAATAATTTTGATTGAGATTAATGGATTTACAAAAAAAATACTAATAAAAAGACTAACCAAGAAATTATAGACAAAAAAAAAATACTAACAAGAAAGGGAAAAGAAAATACGAAATCTATTGCGTCCCAGTTGGCAGCCCCAGAAAAAAAATTTAAATATTTGATCAAAAATATTTGGTCAAAAAAAGAGAAATGCAAACAAATGTTACAAACCAAGAGCCGACTGGTGGTTAATAGAAAGCGCTAACCCGTTTTGATTTGCGCTGAGCTTACTTTTGTAAATTACAACTAGTTTGATGATTTGTTTCTTGACTATTTATTTTTATACCCGGTACTCGAAGAGTAAAGGGGTATATTAGATTTGTGCAAAAAATGTATGTGTGTAACACCCAGAAGGAAGCCTTTCCGACCCCATAAAGAATATATATTCTTGATCAGCATCAATAGCCGAGTCGATATAGCTATGTCTGTCTGTCCGTCCGTCCGTCCGTCTGTCCGTCTGTCCGTCTACATTAGCGCCTATAGCTCAAAGACTATAAAAGCTAGAGGGACACAATTTTGTATCCAGACTCCTGTCCTATCGCACTGTTACGAGTGTATTTTCAAATTTCGCCCCGCCCCCTTCCGCCCACTCCAAAGACGAAAATCTGTGGCATGCACAATTTTAAAGATACGAGAAAACTAAAAACGCAGAATCGTAGAAAATGACAATATCTATCAGATTGTTTAATCTGGATCAGATCAGATGATAAATATAGCCACAATGAAGAAAACTATTTCGAAATGCATCGTTCCCTCTTGCTCTTTCTCACACACAGGGTTGGGCGCTGTGCCCATTCGTCCAGATGAGCGCCTAGATCTCAGAGACTATAAGAGCTAGAGCAACCAAACTCTCTATCCATGCTGCTGTGATATCACGTCAGTACAAGTGTATTTCAAAATTTTTCCACGCCCCCTGCCGCCCCCACAAAAGACGAAAATCTACAATTTGAAGATACGGGAAAACCAAAAACGCAGAATCATAGAAAATTACCATATCTATCAGTATATTGAATCTGGATCAGATCGGATCATAAATATAGTCAGAAGGAACAAATGAAATTTCAGTAGCCTTCCAAGCGCAGACTCATTCCCTCTCTCTCTCGCACACAGCCGTGTATGTATATGTAGGAAGTAGATTTATACATGTAGAAAAGACAAATGTAAAAAACGTATGTAAACAAAACTGGAAACATCTAATATATAAAAATCTCCGAAAAGTTTAACTTAATTTTTTTTTTCTTTTTTGGCTAAAACAATATTTATCCCTTTTGCGAACATGTAATAATGTAATTTATTACAAGCTCACATACATATATACTGACGGAGTACCGGGTATAAAGTAGAGCCGCGGCTCACAACGTTTCCCCTCGTTATTATTATTTTTATTTTTATTTTATCAAATGGAATTCCGCAAAGAGAAAAGAAACTTAAAGAAATCATCACGATTATGATTGTGAATGTAATGAGTGTGGATATTTTAATGCGTGTGTCGGAGGGACGTCTGGGTATGATGGGTTTTAAATGAATGGTATTGATATGGTGAATGATATTCATAAATTATATATGATATTGTGATATGTGCGGGGAGCTAAAGGGTTATAAATGCGTTTGCAGGTGTTAGGTGTATTTTGGTGTAAGTATGTAGATGTGTGGGTGTGTGGATGTGTTTTTTTTTGTTTTTTTTTTATATTCATATTTATTAAGCTCTATACCAAATAAAACTAATACAATTTTCGTGACTCCGAAAATACAGGAAATGTTGTGGAGTAGGGGCCCCTCGTCATGCGGTACTACAACACAGCATTGCTTCGCATGCGATGTGGACTCCTACTCCGTCTGCTCCTTCCACCTTCTCTCTAGGGCCCTCAGCTTTCGCATGACGATGGCGGCGAACTCCGCGGTCGCCTCTCATGTCTTGGGATCCCCTATTATTAGAGGTACCAGGGCCTCGACGCTGATTCGAGCCCCAGCTACTGCCTCCAGCGCCTGTCGTTCGTGGTGGAACCGGTGGCACTCGAAGAGGACGTGTTGAGCGTCCTCCAATATGCCCGCACCACACTCAGAACACCCGTCCTCAGCCTCGTGCCCGAAGCGCTTGAGGTAGCTGCGGAAGCAGCCGTGACCGCTCAGCACCTGGGTGAGGTAGAAATCTACCTGCCCGTGACTCCTTCCGACCCAGCACGCTATGCTCGGGATGAGTCTGTGGGTCCAACGCCTTTTGGTTCACCGGTCGCAGTGCGTCTGCCAGTTCTCGATGCTACTCCTTCTAGCGGCCAACTTCAGCTCGGCCATGGAGCGAGGGTCCGCTGTCCTGCGTGACGGCGTGGATCTCCTTCCTCTCCCGGACTAGCTCCCTGACCGGAACATGCCCAGCGATGACGAGCGCTACTTCGTCCGAGATGGTCCTGAACGAGCACGCTGTCCTCATGGCGCACAGTCTATACACTGCCTCCAATGCTCGCATGTAGCTCTTGACCTTGGCTGCTTCCGCCCACACTGGCGCGCCGTAGAGCAGCTGGGACGTCACAACGCTAGTCAGCAGCTTCCTCGTGTCCTGCTTCGGGCCTCTTGTGTTGAGGAGCATAATGTACAGCGCTACTGTAGTTCCACAGGCCTTCCTCTGCGCATACTCCAGGTGCTCCTTAAATGACAAGCGCGTGTCTATGAGGACGCCTAGGTATTTAATCGCCCTCTGCAAAACGATTGTGTTCCCACCGACCTGCACTCTCACGGACTCGACCACCTTTTGGCTCGATACTAGAACCGCCTCCGTTTTTTGGGCCGCCAGCTCCACTCCTGCGACGGCTAGCCACTCCTCTACGGCTTGGATGGCCGCGTTGGCGTGGTTTTCCGCGGCGGCGAGCTCCTTGGCCATCAGGTAGCACGGGATATGAAAGGCGTCTATCGTCGACCTCTCCTTCCTAAAGCCGTACTGGTTCTCGGAGAGACCACCTGCTGCTGGATGTGTGAAAGTGTTGGTGTGTGTTGATGTGGGTAGCAGAGACTTCCTCCTAGGCGATGCTCTCTAGACTCCTCCTCTGGGTGCTGCCCCGAAGAATCCTCCTACAGGCGCTGGTCCCTGTATACCTCCTCAAGCCACAATCCGGCCTAGCCAGTACCGGGTTTTTGCTGTGGTCCGCTGGCTCCCGTTGAAAGCTGCCTCTGCTGTCATCATCGTCCTCTTAATCGGCAGTGGTTTGGAATTTCTTTATATTCTCTTCACTTTTTTAAACAATCTCCTCAGATTACGTAAGGTCAATCTTACGCTCTTCCGGAAACTGACTTTCTTCAATATAACCTTCCCGGTCACGTTCTCCGTTTTTCTCTGCCACGCATTCCTGTTCCCGTCTCTCCCGTCGCTGTTTTGCCGTCAAAAAGGTAGTGCAAAACCAGGCGGCTTCCGGATATGATCAGTCCAAACGTAGGCCATCGCCCACACCTTTCCTCGTCTCAAGCCCCACCGACAGATCTGACCGGGCTACTGCTTAAGATCCTGCGCATGGAACCTCCCCAATCGTGAGCCTTGCAATGTTTCCAGCTATATACATATAGACTGCTCCCCATACTCCGGATCACTCGGCAATTGACATATTTGGGATTGAGTTTGGCATTGACATTGCTTTTAAAACTACTCAGTCCGAAGTTCCGCTTGTGCACCTCCTGTCCCGGTAAGTAACGGATTTCTCGGGCTCTATGATCATACTGAATTTTGGCTTTCTTGTAGGCTGCATGTGAGTTCTTTCGGACTTAAGTTATGTTAGGCTAAGGCGGTAGCTGGGGAGAGAACCTCCCCCAGCACACGTGGACCTATCAAAGATCCATTGTGATGCCGCAAGAGCGCGCGCACCTTCTTACTGCCTAGACCGTGGTGAGCAAAATCTGCCGTTTTAAGGGCCGCCCTATCCGGTGGCTTAGATGTACTTGGACAAGAAATGTTTCGGACTTCATCTCTGACAATTTCCTGCTGATCGTGCCGTACGAAGGGTGATACCTGCGCATCATTCTAGGCGCCCAGCCTCCCGGCCAGTTTATAATCCCGCCCGCTGGTGAACATGTGAACAACATGAAGCCCCCTGGCCGCACTTTGTATCTCCGGCAGTTTCTCGTCCCAGCGCGTAGAGTCGTCGATGACGTAAGCTGAGGCGCATAATTCCCCGATCTCATGATTGTAATACTCTTCTTATTCAGGAATAGAGTGAACTCAGTCGACACAATCTGCTTGCCATTATCAGTATGAACCGTTTCCGGCACGCCAAACTGCGCGAAGCTCTCTGCTCCTAGGAATTTGACCACGGCTGCTGGAGTGGCCTTAGACATGGCCTTCAACCAGACGTATCTCGACATGTCGTCGAAGACTATTAGTATTACCACATTCCCGCTTGAATGTTTTGTCTCCTTACAGGTGCCACAATCAGCCACGTACGCCTTCACCTGTACAGCCATACGAGGCTAATAATAATATTGACGCAGGCGTCCCAGTGTCCTTGCAACACCGCCATGCATTGCCACGTCGCTGTCGTGTGTCTCCTGGATCAAGGTGTTCGTCAAGGCTTCTGGAATCCACAGCTTCTACTAGAACTCCTCCAACTCTGGCCGGGCAAACTGTGTGCGTCTAAACAATAGTCCGTCCTCCACTTTCAGGTCTGGAAAGTTGTCCCCATCCTGCTGAACTGACTCTATCCTCTTTAGGTTGTCCTTGTCCTCGAGTGCTGTGGTGTCGAAGTCCAGGAACTCAATCGCCTCTACGTCAAACGGACGAGACAGCATATCGGCGACAACATTATCCATCCCTTTGCGGTGCGCTATCTGGAAGTCATAGGCCTGGAGAGCTAACGACCATCGAGCTAGCCTTCCATCCAGTGCCTAGAACTTCATAAGCCACTGCAAACTCGCGTGATTCGTTATTGTTTTTTATTGCTTATTGTTAAATATTGTTTAAAGTTTAAAAATGTGCAGTTAAACTGTGTGGGGAAAAATTAAATGACAAGTGTGTATTTTACGAGACTTAGGCAAGATACAAGATAAAATTAAGATATAATTTAGAATTATTACAATAAATTATTCATTAGGGTATTTTTGAACATTTTAGAACTAGTATCAAAGGAGAACAGATGAAAATATGTGTTATAGTTTCGGCAAAGGCTACTGAAAGATTCCTGATCAGAGTAGTTAGAAAGACAGAGTTGAAGGTGGAGAGGAAAGTAATGCCTAGTCGGACGGGATGGGACAGCAAAACTAAAAAGACTGATAAGGTCAGATGATTCAACCTCAGCAGAGAGAAGCTTGTGGAGAAAGAGAACTCCATGACAGATCGTACGGGACTTAAGAGATTGGAGGTTAATAAGACGCAGCCTGCTTTCATAGGAAGGGAGATGTATCACAGGGTCCCAATTAAGTCCACGGAGGGCAAAGATGAGGAATTGTTTCTGTACGGATTCAAGCATATCTTGAAATGTTTGGTAATGTGGTGACCAGATACAGGAACCATATTCCCAGATTCGCCGGACCACAGAAACGTACCAGACCTTAGTGTTGTAAGGGTCAGTAAATTCCTTAGACCATCTTTTGACAAATCCAAGATATCCTTTGACTTTATTTGAGATGGTGGAGATATGAGAATTAAAACAAAGATTTGGAACAAAGATAATGCCTCGGTTATTAACTTTGAACTTGCGTTGTAAGATAATGCTATTGATGGAGTAGTTAAATAGGTATGGCTTGCTGTGGTTGAAAGTCATGATATTACATTTTGATATGTTCAGGGGGCCCAAAAGGCTGCTGTGAGGTACACCCGATGTGACTAGAAAGAGGAGTTAAGGCAAACACGCTGAGAACGATTACAAAGGTAAGAATTAGTCCAGTAGAGAAGATTCGTCGGAAACCCAAGGAGAGATAGCTTATGGATAAGGATATTGTGATTAACTGAGTCAAAGGCTTTAGTAAAAGTTTAAGAATTAAATTGTCAATGTAAACGACATCAGTTTGGCACTGATTAGCAAATCCAGTAGTTACGAAGGAGGAGAATTCAAGGAGGTTAGAAGTAACTTATGACGTTTTACAAATCCGTGCTGGGATTCCCAGAACAAGGAACTACAAAAGTGCTGCAGCTGAGAGGTAATGATTTTTTCGAAGAGTTTAGGAATGGCAGATATATTGGATATACAACGATAATTAGAAACATCTGATTTCGAGCCTTTTTTGTGGACAGGATAAAGGATAAAGAGAATCAGCACAACGTTTAAGAACGGCACTGGGAACCGAATCCGGGCCAGTAGAGAACGAAAACTTACTCGATTTTAAGTTGGTTAGCAGGCAGTTATAATCGATGAAGGGGGAATAGATGCGATTTGAGCTATTTAGGGGAATAGAATAAGAGTACCTGGTACGATGGTCGGATGTGGAGGCCAGAATAGAGGGAAGGTTTATTGAGAGGACAGAGGAGCAACGTTGAAAAAAGAAAGCGAACAGATCCGCAATGTCACAATCATGATCAGCAAAACTACCATTTAAGTCTAGAGATGAAGGAAATTCACAAAAGTTACGTTTAGAGTTAACAAACCTGAATAATTGTTTTGGATCGCGTTTGAAGTTAAGCTTGCATTTGGCCAAGTATTTATTAGCAATTGAGTACTTAGAAAAGTTCGATTGAGAGC
Organism: Drosophila helvetica; assembly: GCA_963969585.1. NCBI lineage: Eukaryota > Metazoa > Arthropoda > Insecta > Diptera > Drosophilidae > Drosophila > Drosophila helvetica. Next base: position 32,473,973 of record OZ018401.1, on the reverse strand, counting down.
CGGATTTTTTAAATTTTTTATACATGCGGGATCTAAAATTCCTCAGGTTGAATAACCTCGGGGTGAACCAAATGGGGCCAGAAGGATTTCTCAAGGGGGTGACTAAAGGGACATAAGTAGTAAAAATGGAGAAAATGGTAGTATAGAATGCATTAGTGGCAGGCTCAATTTCATGGAAGCCGTCGAGGAATGACCAATCGATCTGGGAAAGAGCAATATTCAAAGAAGGAAAATCGGCCTTTTTAAAGCAAAAGATAGCCGAGGGCTCAGTGAAAGATGTGATGGGCCCAGAAGAAGCCAACTGAAGTTCAATTTCAAGTGTAGGATGATAAAGCTCTTAAAGGAAAGATAGAGGTGATCCTCTACTAACCAGAGTCATCGATGTATCGGAGGTGAAGACGACGTCTAAGATCCTGCCCATGTTATTACAAATGCCATTAACCTATAGGACAAGGAGTCGATAAAATCATGTTGCATGGATGGGAGCATCAAATTAGAGTCAACAGAAGGAGACCAAGTAATATTTGGGAGATTAAAATCCCCAAGGACAATAAGACTATCGGAATCATTAAGTTGCGACGAAACGGACTGAAGGTGAGCAGTGTGAAGCATATAGGTTGCGAATTCAGAAGACGGCGGGATGTATGAACAAGAAATTAATAAATTAAAAGAGCACAGACGAATTTTAACTATGGCGATTTCTAAATTGTTACACTCTTCGAAGGAAAGAGTTGAGAAGTTAAGTCAAAACGCACGGCTATCAGAACTCCACCACCTCGAAATGGACGGTCAGATCTATATATGTTATAATTCTTTATAAAAATCTCGGAGTCCGAAATTGAGGAATTGAGCCAGGTTTCAGTAAAGGCGATAATATCGGAATCAAAACTTGCACTATCAGAATATAGCTTGCTGAGCTTACTGCACAGGCCACGTACATTCTGATATGAGATCTTTAGTGGAGGGGGTGAATTCAGTTTTTTGAAGCGGACGGAAGTGGAGTAGAAATTATACCAAACAGGTGGCAAATCGTATGATACGGCCAGTGAGAGGGATCGAGTATTCTATTTACGTGTTCATCCGGAACTAGAATTTTAAATGAAGAGATACCACGTTTTTCTTTAAAGTTAAATTTGGTAACTACTAGGCCAGAGCAATCATCATTATTGAGTTAAGAAAAGACGTAGTCTCTAACGAGAACATCCGTAGTCGAGTCTAAGAGTCGGGACATAAAAATAGATTTTGGAGGAGCACGAACGAGAAGAATAGGTGGGGCGGGGCGGGTTCAGATATAGTATAACTGTCCGAGGAGATGGCGATGGAAGCAGAAGTGGATGGTGCTTCCACTTCCATTCTGACAACGGTGTCCTCGGCATCAATTGAGGGCGATGGAGTGCCAGCGACATGATCGTCATTATCTTCCGATTGGACCGTCGACACCGGAGAGGCTACAGGAGAGGAGCCGGATGCAGCCATCTTCATCGAAAAGGATCGTTATCGAAGATATTCTTGCCGTCCATTTCCATCGCGCCAGAGTCGATCATGGCTGATGAGATTATTAGAGGAGCGGTCATATCGTTGACTGCAAGAGAATTAAAAGTCTACTCCTCGTCAGCAGTTCGGCCTCGATTTCGCATACTTCCTCTTCTCGTTCCAGGCCCACTAAATGCGGCGGCAGCGAGGGACACACGAATAATTCCATTGCGTGCTTCTGGCCTCCATATGTCATCACTGCCGACAAATGACCCAGGATTCGATGAGGCGTGCCGTCTGCCGTTTGTACCGAGACTTTCGTCGATTCTTGAAGTTCTAACTGCAATTATTTAACTAATTCTTTTCCCCCTCTTCCCAGCAGGCTCACTGATGCCCCTGTGTTGAGCAATCCCATCAGCGTTCTCGGGCCCAGCCACACTTGCGCAAATGGTCTGTCATCGTGGATTACGCCGGCCAAGTCACACCTGAAGCAGATTGTATTATTCCTCACCGCCGACTCGCACTCAAAATATTTGTGTCCTGGTTGAGCGCAATTCCAACAATTCAGCTGTGTGCGGTCGCTCTAGGACTTCTTCACCCTGTAGACTGCTTCCAGTGCTTCTGTCTGTTCCTCGGGCTCAAGACAGTTCGTCTCCAACTCGTACACCTTGCGGTGTTCCCTGCGCCTACTATTCCCTTGATCCGGACCGCTTCTTGTCCATCGAGTCGACAACAGCTTCTCGGTAGCCGCACTCTCCTCTCGCAGCTTCTGCAGATTAATGATCTGCATCGGGTAAATTACTCTGGACACCGCATCTCTAACATTAACTTTTATGATCTTTATTAAATCACAGTCAGAGAGGGAGGGATTCAATAACCTGGACCTCAATACCAGCATCTCCTGAATATATTGGTCCGTCGACTCCCCGCGTCGTTGTCGGCGTTCCCTGAGTCCTGCTCCAGCTCGAATTCTGTCCGTCGCAACTGGAATCTTTGCTGTAAGCCGTACCGTATGTTCGGCCAATCCGGAGCCCCTGCAATTCTAACGTGCATCCAATACCAGTCCCTAGCATGACCGGTTACCAATGTGTGGAAGGCTTTCAGCACATCTGACCATGTGACCTGGTATACCGACTTCAGATGCTCCAATCGGAAGATAAGCTCCGCTAGGGGCATCCCCTTCGGATCGCCTTCGAAGCTGAGCCCCCATCTCCGAATCTGTACCTGCTCCTGCCTGACTTCACCGATGCTCGGACGATTTCGGTTCTGGTTTGCTCCTGAGCCTCTTCCGTTCGTCAGCCAATCTTCCACCGGTCTCTGTTCGGCTTGGGCCCTCTGCTCCGACTCCAACGTCCGATTGTCCACGAACAGGTTCGTTGGCTGGGCTTGCTGGTTCCGGGGCACCTCATGTCCTCCTCCTAGCGGGCTGGCTTCGCTCGATCCCCGATTCCTGCTGTCTACTTCACGCCATACGCTCCTGTTTTAGCGATCCTACCACGGCGTTTATCTATCGCATAAACTCTAGCATGTCGACTTTCATCGATGCTTTCAGGGACTCCATATGCTGCCCGAAAGAAGCTCGATAAGTCTCATGTGCCTGGGCTAACGCCACGAGTCGCCGAGTCACCGGCATATTATTTGGTTGGACTCTGTGCCGCGCCGCCGGGCTGTGCCTTGTATTTCCCTACCCTTTGAAAGCCTCCGGATCACTCATCAATAATCCAGCCAATCAACTTCTATCTTTTGTCTAATCCCTACACAGGCACCTATGCATAAGATGTAATGTTCCTATCTCAGGCCGAGGTAGACTCAGCTCGTCCAGGATTCTACTACAAGAAATTTGTAGTTTGCAGAAGCCTCTTGGAAAAAGGGGAGGACCGGTCTCAATTTAATTGGAGGACGAGGGAATATGTAAGAACGAGAGATGTGTGGCTGTAGGATGTAGTTACGCTTGATCGTTGTTATCCCCGGTTTACGAATGATAACACTTTGTTAATTTTCGTTTCTGTAAGATGAATACACTTTATTAAATATTCGTTATTTTTACCTCGACATTTTGTATTGTGTTTATAATGTTCGTGCTTATTAGACTCGGTTTTTATTACGGTTTTGTATGACTTTTGTGCCTTTCTTTTAAGAAGCGGGTTGCTATATAGGGTGGTGTGTAAGGGGGAGGGGAAGTTAAAGAGGGAATTTCGAGGACTGTGATATTGGATTGACGACGCGTTGACAGCAACCCGTAATGCAGGTGTTGGGGTTCTTACATAACATATATATACATATTTAACACAAGCCAAAAGAATTTAATGACGAGGTATACATTCGCTTAAATATAACGAAAGGTCCGATGTCAGTATCGGTCTCACGGTCTCGAATAAGACATTCGCCGGAGTTCTTGCATAACGTATGTATTTTATAAAGAAACAGAGGAATTTGACTAAAGAAGTTTATTTTCACCTAGATATTACTGAGGGTCCAATGTCAGTATCGGTCTCACGGTGTCGAATAAGACATTCGGCGAAGTTCTTGTATAACGTATGTATTTTATAAAGAGACAGAGGAATTTGAATAAAGAAATTTATTATTGCTTAGATAACAAAAGTGTTCGGTGTCGATCCCGCGGTGTTGAACGTTGTAACGTCCACCTGAGGTTCGTTACAAAGTATATGTAAACTAACTTTACATAAATATACAGGTGCTATCAAGCTTGGATATTTTACAGTTCCCCTAACCTATTCCACTAAACAAACAAAACCTGGCTAACTAAACATAAATAATTTTAAAGACAACAAGAAAATAAAGAAATAAATAGTGCAATGAATAAATACGCGAGTTACTAAATAAATAAATAAAATTAATTGAATAAATAAATAAATTTAAATAAATAAATAAATTTAGATCAATAAATAAATGAAAAAAAATTAATAACTTCCTCTCAAAAAAAAAGTCCTATTCTGCTGACCTAGGTTAGGTTAGGTAGAAGCGGTTGCCAGGCTCGCCAGGAGCCCACCACACATAGGCCGGTTTCGGCCGGTTGTGATACCGCAAGAGAATCTTTGTCTTTTCCGTGTCGTGAGACCTTAATTTCAGCGGTTATCCCATACGGCTGCTCTTATAAAGTTTCCTTTTTTCCTGGGACAGATTATGGACATTTTTGAAATGTCTGCTATGAAGGGCGAGCCCATATGTTGTAGCCTTCTTCTGCTGAGAGCTGGACAGGAGCAGAACAGGTGCTCCACCATCTCTGCTTCTTCCTCATCTCTGCAGCTTTGGCAAAAATCGTTATTTGGGGCGCCCAGCCTGTTTGCGTGGGTGGCTATTAGCCAGTGTCCCGTATGGGAGCGTATGACTGCACTACACCTTCTTTTGCCGAGCCTGCATAGCTCAGAGGTGCGCTTTCTGTTTATATTCTTATCTTGAAGGAGGTGCATAGTAGTGCCAGATCTGGCCAACTCGCCGGCTACGCAGTTACCTTCGATGTCCAGATGACCCGGGACCCATATAAGGTTGATAGCAAATTGCTGAGCCATCTCGTGAAGAGATTTGCGGCAGTCTGCCATGGTGGCCAAGTTCGAGGAAATCGCATTTAGCGATTTGATCGCGGCTTGGCTATCGCTGAATATGTTTACATTGGTTACCATGATGGCTACTTCTTGAAGGCAGTTTAGTGCTTCCCTGATTGCAATGACCTCCACCTGGAAGACGCTACAGTGATCTGTAAGCCGGAAGGAGGGTCGTATGTTTAGCTGTTCGGAGAAGATTCCTCCTCCGACCTTGTTATCCAGCTTCGATCCATCTGTGAAGATGTTTATGGCCCTTTGAGGTCCCTCGAGCCATTCGCCTCTTCTGGGGATGATTATATTGAAAGGAGTGTCTGTATGTTCCCTTGGGACGCAGTAGTCCGTTTTTGTGGGACGGTACCGCTATTTAGTATTGATGAGTGACCCATGTGCTGTGGGACGTATTGCTGCCTTTTCTGCTTGCTCTTTTCCTGCCAGGTCGAGGCTCTGGAGGCATAGGATGGCATTTATCGCATCATTCGGTGTGGTGCGAAGAGCTCCACTGATGCATAAGGCAGCAGTTCATTGAACTTTGTTCAGTTGTTTGAGGATCGTCCTTTTTGATAGGGCCGGCCACCACACTGTAACTCCATAGAGTAGTATAGGTCCAACTATTGCTAGATATATCCATTGGACTATGCTTGGGTTCATGCCCCACTTTAAGCCAATAGCTTTTTTGCATGTATAGAGGGCTATCGTGGCCTTCTTTACTCTGTCTTTTGTACTCAGGTTCCAGTTTAGCTTCTTGTCAATTACCAACCCTAAGTAACTGGCACTGTCGCTGAAGGCGACCCTGCAACCGTTCAGTGTGAGGGGGTTGAGAGGCGGATTCTTATATTTATTTGTAAACAACACAAAATTCGTTTTCGAAAGATTAACTCGCAGACCTCGAGATTCCGTCCATTCAGACAGTTTCGCGAGCCTTGCGGTCATAAGGTCGCAGAGTTATTGTGGGTATTTCCCCGAAAAGATAACTGCAACGTCATCCGCGTGTGCCACAACTTTGCAGCTATCTATCTTTGCCTTAAGCCAGGCATGTGGTATTTTTCCTACCATTAGTATCTTCTTGAAGATACATTACTGCCATTTGATGGCCATGTCACCAGCCTTTTGAAGTTGGGCCGGAATGACCCGGTCCGGGCCTGGAGATTTTAACGGATGAAAGCTGTTTATTGCCAAGCTGATGTTCCGTTTTGTAAGGATGTGCGTCATCAAAGTTGCCGAAACTTCGTTTGAGAGGCGTGCCGGCTCGATTGTAGTACACCCGGGAAAATGAGTGTCGAGAAGAATGTGTAGGGATCCTTAACTTAAGTTAGTTCACGTACCATCGCTTCTTTTAAGGTACCCCACCGCGGGGTTCGTTTTGGAGAGGATCTGGCGTAGCCTTGCAACTTCTGACGTTTCTTCGATTTCAGAGGAACATTTTTGCCAAGAGGCTCTTTTTGCCTTAGTTGTTTATTTTTTGTATAGCGAAAGACTGGTCATATAGTCTGCCCAGTGTTCCTCCCCGTTAGCGCTTTGGGCTCTGTTGAAGAGAGTCCTGGAGCTTTTCCGTAGGATATCCATTTGTTTTGACCACCAGGGGGGTTTCTTTTTCCCCTTATGTCTGTTTGGGGGGCATACTGCCGTGAAGGCCTTATTGCATGCTTTAGTGAGCCTATCAACTAGACGGTTTAAGTCGTCCTCTGTGTTCGGGCATATTGGTGCTTCGGAGGGAAGTAGTTTGTCCATTTCTTTACTTACTTTTCCCAGTTGGCTCTCCTGGGATTAATGTAGTCAATGAGTTTTGGGCTCTCGAGAGATAGTATCATCTCGATGTACCTGTGGTCAGAAAAGGAATGTTCCTCTAAGACTTTCCAGCTCTTGACTATGTCTGACAGCTGAGACACTAGTGTGAGGTCGATAACCTCTTGCCAGTTCTTTATTATAAATTTAGGGTCATTGCCCCGATTACAGATTAAAAGGTTCGAGTTTAGGATAAAGCTGAACAGTGAATCACCCCTTACGTTTGTGTCCGAGCTCCCCCATTAAGTGTGGTGAGCGTTGGCATCGCAGCCTATTATCAGGCCTATGTCTGACCTCTCGCTATTGCTGGCTAGCTTGCGAACGAGGTCTCTCGGAGGATCGCATTCCTCGTGAGCCATACAGGACGACATCAGTCTAAGATGTGTCCCCTGCAGCTCTTAGCTCAGAGCCGTGTTGTCGCCATGGAACAGAAAAATATTTAGGCGTTTTTTTGCAAGAATGCAGGTACGAATTTTACCTTCTTTTTGAGTTACAATCAGATTTTACTCCTTCGTCTCTAATCCACAGACCTTTTTTCCTATTATCGAAGGCTCCTGGACTAGGACTATGTCGGCTCCGCTCTCGATCAAGCGGAGTATGAGGGAAGCAGATGCTGCTTTACTGGGGTGGAGATTTATCTGAAGGAGTCTCAGAGACATCTTCCAGAATCCCCACCATTGTGATGTCGACGTCTGAGTCGTCGGATACTTCCTCGCGACACATCGCCTCAAAGTCGAGCAGTAGCTCTGTCTCGGACGAGTAGCCTTCTGTGGCGTGCTCCAGCTTGTTGTCGGGTGCTTCGATCTCAGAGACAACGTCCTGCTCGACTGAAGCCAAAGTTCAGCTCGCCTTTAGCTGCCTCTATCGGGGCCAGCGACTCCTTGTTGAGTACGAGCACAGCCTGGTTCATCGGTCCCTGCGTCGTCTTAACCTTCACTACCTTCCAGTTTGTGGTCGGCAGTTGTGGATTGCACCTCTGCAGCATTTTGAGGATGCGCTCAGGCGCCTTGAAGGTAGCCGGCACCGATAGTCTTACCCGCGGTCTACTGGGCAGCTCGCTCCAGTCTACTGCGACGAGCTTCGGCCCAGCGTAGACTTCTCCGATCTGCGCCACCGCTGTTTTATACAGCTTCACGTCTTCGCAGGCAATGACTTTTATGTTGCCCTGGAACCACCCCACGTCTTTGCAGACTGGAGGTGGCCCGGGGTCGTCCTCGAGGAGCTCGAAGCAGCGGTCGGCCAATGCCGCTTCCACCCACTTCCTTTGGCTCTTGCCCTCCGTCCTTCAAGGACGCCGATTAGCGTCCTCTCCTTGGCAATCTGCGCGAAGGATATGTTTGGCAGTACTCTAGACCGCTTTGAAGTCGGTCCAGGCATCTTCTGCGAGCGCTGCCTCTTCGGTTGGGGCGCCTGTTGTTGCTCCTTGGTGAAGTCTGGAAGCACTGCCGAGACCCACTTCACCTTCTTCAGCCAGTCAGATGATGGGCTTGCTGTTTTGCTCGCGTTTTGACGACGGAGTATTTGCCCTGCATTCCTCCTTTTGGCATACGAGTATTTCCTGGCTTGGGCACTTGTCGATGGCAAGTCGGCCCCAGCCACTTTACCAGGAGGTCGGGCAGCCGCACTAATGCTTAGTTGCCGTTTCAGGGTGTCAGTTTTGGGAGGTGCTTTGCCACCCACCCCAGATTCAGCATGGGACCCTCTCGGTCTTGTAACAGCGCCTTTCACCGAACAGGTATTTCCTGCTGTCGAGCTGGTTGGGCCACTGCCTTTCCAAGCATGGGATTCCTCCCAATTGGCGTTTAGGGAGTGTCAGACTCAGTTTTTTAGTTTTTTGTTTTTTTATTATTATGCATCAAACGATTAACAAAGAAAGTACGGTCCGTCCGGGCAGAGATTCACGTTACTCGGATAAGGCATCACAGGAACAGGCAGCTGCAAAGTTCTGATCTCTCCGTTCACGACTGAGCTAGTTTTTAGACCGGGCCCCCAGAAAGGCTGACTCTCGGTACGGGTCGAATGACACCTTAGTTCGGCCCGGTGTGACGTGAGTGTGGGGGTCGAGATGTGGGTAGGTAGTGTGTAAGAATAAAAGTGTGTGAGCTACTTATACTAGGCGGCACCACAAGCGCATCGTCAGTGTTGGTGCTTCGCGAACACCCGCTGGCTGTCCAGGACTGCTTATTTTCGGTACTTTCTCCATAGGCATGTCCTTTTATTCACAGCTGACCTACCTGCCGAGGTAGGCCGTTCGCTATCCGCAACCTGCGACCCGTCCGGTGGCCTCAGCTGGGCCCCCTTAAAGCCACCTCACCAGCTCATCCGACCAGATCTGCTGACCTAACTAATACCTACTTCTAAAATTGTCTCCTAACAATAGTAGCGAAAATCTTCAGTCCTCAAAAATATGAGCCTAATTTGGTTTCAAAACAATTACTAACCAAAATTGTTTACCCCACATAATACACATTAAATTTAGTGGGCGAGACGAGAGACAACTGCAACTTACTTTCGCTGCAGGTGAGCGAAACCTATATTTTTCCCTCGCTATTTTCTTCCGATTTCTGAATGCCAACCAATCTTGCTGTTTCCTTTTTTTTACAGATCATCGTGGCTCCTTTGAGTTTGCAACGATTCCAAATTGCCTCTAGAGCAATGCACGGACCACCACTCGACAGACCCTCGACATCTCCTCCATTTTTTGGATCCGATCCGTGGATTCCTCAAGTCGGGCAACGATGCTCGTGCCCACAAGGCCCGATCTGTGGATTCCTCAAGTCGGGCAACGATGCTCGTGCCCACAAGGCCCGATCCGCGGATTCCTCATGTCGGACAACGATGCTCGTGCCCACAAGGCACGGCACGGACCGCAATTCGATAAATCTCCGACATCTTATCCATTTCTCGGATCCGATCCGTGAACTCCACGAGTCGGGTAACGATGCTCGTGCCTACAAGGCACGACATCGATCACAACTCGCTAAATCCCCGGCCGAATCTACATGCTCTACCAGTTGGGCAGCGAGTCCATTTACATCCTAGAAATGCCTGGACCACCTCCGTTACGCTCTGGTTTATTGTCCCCAGCTAGCTCTCGGATAGTTCAGGGGTGTTTTGGACCCGATAATCCAGGGGACAGATTGAACAAAAAAAACAAAAAATAAAACAAACATTAACATACATAAGGTGTTGGTCCTCGTTGGCACTCTCATAACGGGGGCAGTCGGTGTTATTGTCTTTAGCCTGGCCCTCACTTCCATGAACGCTGCGGATATTCAAATTCCGCACTCCCTTTTCTCGCTCTTCTTATCGCTCTCGTCCCACCCAACTAAGGAATTCTACTCACTCATTTTCCTTTTTTTCTTAATCAATTCATTATAATATATTTTATTCTTACTAATCCTACCTAAACAGTAAGCAATAAACAAGTTTCTGGCCGACTGGTGGGCATAATAGAAATCGCTCACCCGTTTTGATTTGAGCTGAGCTTACTTTTGTAAATTACAACTTGTTTGATGATTTGTTTCTTGACTATTTATTTTTATTATTATTTTTATTTTATTAAATGGAATTACGCAAAGAGAAAAGAAACTTAAAGAAATCATTACGATTGTGATTGTGAAGGTGATGAGTGTGGATATTTTAATGCGTGTGTCGGAGGGACGTCTGGGTATGATGGGTTTTAAATGAATGGTATTAATATGGTGAATTATATTGATAAATGATATATGATATTGTGATATGTGCGGGGAGCTTAAGGGTTATAAATGCGGTTGCGTTTTCAGGTGTTTGGTGTATTTTGGTGTAAGTATGTAGATGTGTGGGTATGTGGATGTGGGAAAGTGTTGGTGTGTGTTGATGTGGGTAGCGGAGACTTTCTCCCAGGCGATGCTCTCCAGACTCCTCCTCTGTGCGCTGCCCCGGGGGATCCTTCTCCAGGCGCTGGTCCCTGTATACCTCCTCCAGCCACAATCCGGCCTGGCCAGTACCATTTGTTGTTGTGGTCAGCTGGCTCCCGTTGAAAGCTGCCTCTGCTGTCGTCGTCATCCTCTTATTCTCTTCACTTTTTTAAACAATCTCCTCAGATCATTTGAGGTCCATCTTGCGCTCTTCCGGAAACTGACTTTCTTCAATATAACCTTCCCGGTCTCGTTCTCCGTTTTTCTCTGTCACGCATTCCTGTTCCCGTCTCTCCCGTCGCTGTTTTGCCGTCGAAAAGGTAGTGCAAAACCAGGCGGCTTCCGGATATGATCAGTCCAAACGTAGGCCATCGCCCACACCTTTCCTCGTCTCAAGCCCCACTGACAGATCTGACCGGGCTACTGCTTAAGATCCTGCGCATGGAACCCCCCCAATCGTGAGCCTTGCAATGTTTCCAGCTATATACATATAGACTGCTCCCCATACTCCGGATCACTCGGCAATTGACATATTTGGGATTGAGTTTGGCATTGACATTGCTTTTGAAACTACTCAGTCCGAAGTTACGCTTGTGCACCTCCTGTCCTGGTAAGTAACGGATTTCTCAGGCTCTCCGATCATACTAAATTTTTGCTTTCTCGTAGGCTGCATGTGAGTTCTTTCGGACTAAAGTTATGTTAGGCTTAGGCGGTAGCAAGGGAGAGTCGTAGAGTCGTCGCTGACTTAAGTTCGGATTGCTGCGAGGATTGCCCGCTCTGCAGCGTTTGCCTGAGGTGCATATTTCCCCGATCTTATGATTGTAATACTCTTCTTATTCAGGAATTGAGTGAACCCAGCCGACACAATCTGCTAACCATTATCGGTATGTACCGTTTCCGGCACGCCAAACTGCGCGAAGATCTCTGCTCCTAGGAATTTGACCACGGCTGCTGAAGTGGCCTTAGACATGGCCTTCACCCAGACGTATCTCAACACGTGGTCGAGGACTATTAGTATTACCACATTCCCGCTTCTCGTCCTAGGATATGGACCCAAAAAGTCGAGGTATTACTTCTGGATCGGCCTCTCGGTTATGGTTTCTGACCACATGAGTGGACGACTAATCTGGGTTGAATGTTTCGAATCCTTACAGCTGCCACAATCAGAAACGTACGCCTTCACCTGTAAGGCCATACTAGGCTAATGGACGACTAATCTGGGTTGAATGTGTTGTCTCCTTACAGGTGCCACAATCAGCCACGTAAGCCTTCACCTGTAAGGCCATACAAGGCTAATAATTATATTGACGCAGACGTCCCAGTGTCCTCGCAACACCGCCATGCATTGCCACGTCGCTGTTGTGTGTCTCCTGGATCAAGGTGTTCGTCAAGGCTTCTGGAATCCACAACTTCTACTAGAACTCCTCCAACTCTGGCCAGGCAAACTGTGTGCGTCTACACAATAGTCCGTCCTCCACTTTCAGGTCTGGGAAGTTGACCCCATCTTGCTGAACTGACTCTATCCTTTCCAGGTAGTCCTCGTCCTCGAGTGCTGTGGTGTCGAAGTCGAGGAACTCAATCGCCTTTACGTCAAACGGACGAGACAGCATATCGGCGACAACATTATCCATCCCTTTGCGGTGCGCTATCTGGAAGTCATAGGCCTGGAGAGCTAACGACCATCGAGCTAGCCTCCCATCCAGGGCCTAGAACTTCATCAGCCACTGCAAACTCGCGTGATCCCGGAACTTCTCTATCGCCTTCACCACCGCTAAACATTCTTTTTCAGGAACGCTGTAATTCAGCTGCGCTGCTCTCAGCTTCGCCAAAAAAATTGCTTTCGGGTGTTCTGCTCTTTCCTCATCCCTCTGTAAAAGAACTGCTCCAATCCCTACGTGACTCGAGAGCACGGGCGTAGCACGGGAGCGCTGGTAAATGATTTTTAAAGCTCTTTGAACGATTTTTCCGCTTCCACCGTCAGCTTGAACGCACCTTTCCCGACCGTGAGAAGAGCTGATAGCGCCGAGAAATTTTGGATAAGCCGCCGATACCAGCCAGCTGTCTCCAAAAATCTCCGAGTCTGTCGCACGTTCGTTGGCATCGGTATTTGCGTGATCGCCTGTACTTTTTCCTGATCGGTCCTCAGTGCTCCGTCGCCTACGATGTACTCTAGATACTTTAGGTATTTAAAGACGAACCTCGACTTCTTTTTCCCTATAGTCAGGTTTGCCGCCTTGAGACACTTTGCCACTTCCTCTAACAGATTCACATGCTCCTCGAACGTCCGTGAAATGACCAGCAGATCGTCCAATTACACGAAGACATGGCTCCGCAGTCGTTGGGGAATTACGCGGTCCATCAACCGGCCCAGCCGCTGTGCTGCATTGCACAATCCGAAGGGCATCGACTTTAATTGATAGAGCGGTCGCCCTGGCACCATAAATGCCGTATAAGTCTGACTTTCGGACTCCAACTCTGCCAAAAGGCGTGCTTCAAATCAATGCTGCTGATGAATACGGTGTCCTCCAGGATCAGGATCGACTAGATGCTTTGCATCGGGTAAGCATGATGGTTAGCTTGTTCAGCTTCCTCGCATCCAAGCACAACCGATTCTTTCCCGACTTTCTCACCAGCGTCACACGGTTGCTCCACGGACTCTCGCTGAGCTCGATGACGCAGCATCTTATCGACTTCGACAAACAACAACTCCTGCACTGCCGGCGATATCGGATAGAATCGTTCCTTCACGGGTACTGCTCCATCAACCAAGCGTATTTCGTGCTTCTCGAGCGTTGTCCTCCCTAGACCGTGAGCATCGAATGACCGAAACTGCTCCTTCACTCGGTTCAATCGTGTCTGTTGAGAAGGTGTCAACAAGTGTGGCTCCGTCGGTCTACTCCTCGTCAGCAGTTCGGCCTCGATTTCGCATACCTTCTCTTCTCGTTCCAGGCCCACTATATGCGGCGGCAGTCCAAACTTCCGCCAGAAATTGACCCCTAGGTACAGAGGTTGTTTCAGCGAGGGACACACGAATAATTCCATTGCGTGCTTCTGGCCTCCATATGTCACCACTGCCAACAAATGACCCAGGATTCGCTGAGGCGTGCCGCCTGCCATTTGTACCGAGACTTTCGTCGATTCTTGAAGTTCTAACTGCAATTATTTAACTAATTCTTTTCCCCCTCTTCCCAGCAGGCATCGTGGCTTAATGCGGAGTGGATTTCTGCACAGACGCCTCGTCGCCTCTTCTTGCGTGCCTTGACTTCTGGTTGACTTTGTTGGAGCGGCCTCCGCCACCTCGCCTTCCCATTATCCTTTCCCTCGTCCATTCATATTGGTATTGACGCTTTTCTAGCGGCTTGCGTTTGGACCATTTCTTTTCGGGTAACACCGCCTGATTTATCTTATAAATAGCTGTATATATATCCTTATTTTTAGGTTTTTCGTATACGGGTGCTGCTAGCTTCATATTGGAATATAGACTCATTGGTTTTTCTCCCTTCTTGGTGATAAAGCGATCCTACCACGGCGTTTATCTCTCGCATAAACTCTAGCGTGTCGACTTTCATCGATGCTTTAAGGGACCCCATCTGCTGCCCGAAAGAGGCTCGATAAGTCTCATGTGCCTGGGCTAACGCCACGAGTCGCCGAGTCGACGGCATATTATATGGTTGGACTCTGCGCCGCGTCGCCGGGCTATGCCTTGTTTTTCCCGACCCTTTGAAAGCCTCTGGATCACTCATCAATAATCCAACCAATCAACTTCTATCTTTCGTCTAATCCCTACACAGGCACCTATGCATAAGTTGTAATGTTCCTATCTCAGGCCGAGGTAGACTCAGCTCGTCCAGGATTCTACTACAAGAAATTTGTAGTTTGCAGAAGCCTCTTGGAAAAAGGGGAGGACCGGTCTCAATTCAGTTGGAGGACGAGGGGATATATAAGAACGAGAGATGTGAGGCTGTAGGATGTAGTTACGGTTTACGAATGATTACACTTTGTTAATGTTCGTTTCTGTGAGATGAATACACTTTATTAAATATTCGTTGTTCTTACCTCGACAATTTTTATTGTGTTTATAATGTTCGTGAATATTAGACTCATTATGTTACGGTTTTGTATGACTGTTGTGTCCTTCTTTTAAGAAGGGGTTTGCTATATAGAGCAAGACCATCACTGTACGAGGTTGTTGGCTAAGTATCTTTCTTTTGGTGTTCTTATCCTTATATATGAACTCGATCGAAGCATCGTGACCATCGATCGGTGATTTAGCGTGTGGGAAAATATGCTGTCGCAGCTTAAAAGTGGTCAGTGGCCAGCAACACAAACGACAATCAGCAGCAGCGACAGAAGCAGCAACACCAACAACAACCAGCAATAGCGGACGCGGCTACAGCGGCAGCGGCAGAAGCTTCAGCGGAGCTAGGTAGAATTTTATTTACTTTTAAGTTTGAAAACCATATCGAATACAACTTTGAAAGTGAACACTCGTTCTGTTCGCCTAAATAAAAAAACTTAACTGGCGCCCGAGCAGGGACGGACACATTAACTCGCGACGTGCAATAAAGTGCCTGATACAGCCACAACGTAACGTCAAGGATATTTAGTACTGATTTGAAAACTACAAGTGATTCAAAAAATCAAAGGTTGAAATTATTAAATAAATCGCAAAATACAAATTTTAAACGTAAACCGCATATAAAAATCTGAAGAAAAAGCACCAAATTTTTATTTTAAGAACAAAAACTAAAATTTTTAAAAATTTGATTTCCATCTTCTCGTCTGTGTGTTTAAAAAACATATAATCATGCTAGACGAATTGTCTGATGCTCTCGTGGGCCTAAATATTGGAAATGCCAATAGAAATCAACAATCAGCTTAAGGATGTTATAGCAAGGATGATAAAGGAGGTCATAGACTCCAACACAAATAAAGAATTAATGTTAGATGTTCCATTAGTAAGACCCAAACAGGACCAACAGCAGAAAATCCCTGAGGTAGTGAAGATAATTCGAGATTTTTCAAGTTACCGCACTTCGTTTGGGTCTTGGAAAAAAAATGTAGATAGAATTAAGAGCATCTATGAGGGTCAGGAAAATACATATAACTATTATCTGGTCACGTTAGCAATACGTAACAAGGTAATCGTAGAAGCTGACACAGTACTAGAGTCCTACAACACCCCAATGAATTGGAATGCAATTTCCCAATGCCTTACAAGCCACTATGCGGATAAACGCGACCTCAAAACTTTAGAATATCAACTATTCTCTTTATCCCAGGGACGTTCTACAATAAACGAGTTTTATCAAGCCGTTTACCATCAACTCTCTTTGAAACTAAACCAAATAAGTATCCAAGAGCAGTCAAAGGAATGCGCGCGTGCTCTAACCAAAAGCTATCGCGGAAAAGCCCTAGACACTTTTGTTCGGGGTCTCAACGGCACTTTGCCTCGACTAATGACTATTAAAGAGCCAAGAGATCTGAGTCATGCGCTTTACCTATGCGAACTGGTCGAAAACCAAGAGCATAGAAACTCGTTGACATCAAAACTCAGACAACCTCAAGGGCATTTCCCGACCAAACCAAGCCCAACAAAACTGAACACTAATAATCAAGTATCTAACTGGAAAAAAATCGATCATCGATTATATTACGCACCCAATAACCAACAACAGTTCGTCCGACAGACTCAAGCACCAAGCATTCATCCAAGGTCTTACAGGCAATACTACGCCCCTCAACCACAATTTACGACCGGTATTTGGTCAAAACCCAAATATTTTCTCACCACCACGTCCGATAGCTGCGAAGCCAGAACCAAAACAGGTGCCAATGGAGGTAGATCCTTCCATCAGGACACGAAATTTCAATTACATGAACAGAACCCCAATCAACGATCTAGTGGGCAAATTCCCTCCACAATCAATCCAAGAAGGGCGACCTTAGAAGTTCCAGAGGCAGTTCCACATTGCCACTGAGTCCCCTAAAGAAGGCCAAGAAGAAACGACACTTGAGAGTGGTCAGCTTGGAGAAGCAGATGAGCAGGCTTATTTTGGTGCAGTGGAAGAATCGGGAGCTGCCTATCTACCCGAATCGTTTGACCTAGGATACGAGTCTGAATTAATGGATGCAACTGACATCAATTTTTTAGGTGGAAAGGTTCCTCGCTACCATACTTCCGGTGTAATGCTGGGAACGGCGAATATTATAACTCTCTAATTGACACGGGGTCCAACCAAAATTATATCCAGCCTCATCTTGTCCTAAACCCAAATGAAAATGAAAAACTTTTCAACCTCCGTGGGAGGTAATAACCCATCATATCCATATTGTCCTGTTTGGTTACCAGAATCTCCCAATACAATTTTTCCTATTACCTACACTCAAAACATTCCATGGCATATTAGGCAATGACATTTAAAAAAAAATTGAATGCAGTCATAGATGTTCCGAATGACACATTGATAATAAATGGTACTTACAGAATCAGACAACTAGTTACTCAGTCCGTATTAAAATCCGATCAGAACACATGATTCACAAGCAAAAGGAGCTCATTGACAAAATTTCGAACACTCACAAGAATCTATTCTCCAATCCAGATAAGAAACTCACCTATACCACCAAAGTGATTGGGGAAATTAGAACTTCATCTGACAGTCCTGTCTACACTAGGCATTACCCATACCCAATTTCTCTTAAAAGCAATGTAGAAAATGAGCTAAAAGAATTGTTGCGCAACGAAATCATCAGACCTTCACGTTCACCGTATAATGCCCCAGTATGGGTAGTACCCAAGAAACTGGATGCCTCGGGAGAGAAAAAATACCGCGTGGTCATCGATTAACGAAAACTTAACGCAGTTACAATTTCGGATCGATTCCCGATCCCAGAAATAGGAGAAATCCTCGCCCAATTAGGACAGAACAAGTACTTCTCAGTACTGGATCTCAAGAGCGGATTCTACCAGATACCACTCAAAGAAACAGACATTGAGAAAACAGCATTTGCGGTAAATGGAGGAAAATTAGAGTTTACTAGACTACCCTTTGGCTTAAAAAATGCCCCCTCTATATTCCAACGAGCCTTAGATGACATTCTAAGGGAGCCCGTTAGCAAAATATGCTATGTTTACGTTGACGATATCATCGTCTTCAGTCCTTCCGAATACCAACATGCCATAGACCTAGAAAAGATATTCGGCACTTTGGCCGATGCCAACATGAAAATTCAATTAGATAATTGTGAATTCTTCAAAACCGAGGTCGATTTCCTAGGTTTTACAATATCATCCAATGGGGTAAAAACAAACGTCGAAAAAGTACGAGCCATAAACGACTTTCCGGCACCTAAGTCATTAAAACACCTTCGATCCTTTTTGGGTCTTTTGAGCTATTACAGGCGCTTTATTCGCGACTATGCCAAACTGGCTAAACCCCTAACAAATTTACTGAGCAGAGAAAACGGACGCCTATCCAAAAATATTTCCAGTAAAGTTCAGATCACTTTAAACAACGAGGCTCTGGAAGCCTTCAACAAAATTAAAGCAACTCTCACGTCACAAGACGTCATATTCTCTTACCCAGATTTCAAAAGTGAATTCCAACTAACCATTGATGCTTCAAACTTTCCCATCGGGGCAGTCCTGGAACATAAAGGCAGACCAATCACGTTCATTTCACGAACTCTCTCAAAAACAGAAGAAGGCTACGCCGCAAATGCGAAAGAAATGCTTGCTGTTGTTTGGGCTCTTCAAAGCCTCCGAATGTACCTTTACGGTAAATCAAAAGTTATTATCTACACAGACCATCAACCTTTGATGTTCGCTTTAAGCAACATAAATCACAATGGCAAGCTCAAGAGATGGAAAAGTTATCTCGAAGAACACAATCATGAACTTCGGTATAAGCCAGGGACAGCAAGCGCAGTCGAAGACGCTCTATCTCGAAATCCTCCCGCAAATCCCCAGATAAATAGTACTTCCGCCACTGTCCACAGCGCTAAAAGCTCGTCACACAACCTTATTCCCGTCATGGAAGTACCTATCAATGTATTTAAAAATCAACTTTTCCTACTGACCGCAGACAACGAATCTTATGACCTCCAACTACCATTCCCAACATACCATAGACATGTGATAGAAAGACGTAATTATACAGAGGAAGATCTGGTAAATATCTTGAAAGAAAAACTAGACCCAAAACTCGTAAATGGTATATTAACCGCAGAAAATGTAATGGCAAAAATACAAGACATTTACCCCCTCCACTTTTCAAACTAAAATGCCTGGTACACACAAAAAAAATAGTATATGTAACTTCAGAAGGAGAACAAAATTACATAATAACAAAAGAACAAAAGAACATATAAGAGCCCATTGAAATTCTATCGAAAATAAGATGCATATTCTTAACAAATACTTTTTCCCCAAAATGCAAAAGAAAATAGAACCAATTACTAAAAATTGCGAAACCTGTAAAGAGGCAAAGTACGACCGACATCCCAATCAAGTTCAAAATCAAGCGGACTCCTATACCCAATTATCCAGGTTAGATTGTACACATCGATCTGTACACTACCAAAAAATACATTGTGCTCACGGCAATAGATCAGTTTTCAAAATACGCTCAGATAAAAATATTAAAATCAAAGCTGCAGAAGACCTTAAACACCCGTTTCGAGAGATTATGATAGCCTTCGGCATGCCGAAACTAGGTATAATGGATAGCGAAAAATCTCTTAATTCAGCGTCAATCAAATTTTTATTGCAAGAACAGCTACAAAACAGAATCTTTACAACCCCACCATACGCATCCACCAGTAACGGTCAATTGGAAAGATTCCATTCTACTCTGACTGAGATCATGAGATGCATTAAAATAGGAGGAGATATACGTTTCGAGGAATTAATATTTATAGCAGTACAGGAATATGATCAATTAGTTCACTCAACCACAAAAAAGAAACCAATAGACATTTTCTTTGCCCATAAAAAAAAAAAGAGATGATCCCCAGGAAATAGAAATAGAAAGAATGCAAATTAGCAGAAAGCTGGAAGAAAAACAGGAGGAAGACAGGTAATATCACAACAAAAAGAAAAAACCATAAAAGTACTACAACACAGGAGAAATCGTCTAAGTAAGTAAATGAAGAAAATGAAAAATTAACAACCTTTAAGTACGAAATCCAATCATTTAAAGAATATATATGGGCAAATACAAACACTATAAATTCAATTATTTTGTCAGAATTATAAACTAGAGCAATAAGAAATGTACTTGAAGAAGAGAAAATTATGTTCATAAATATTGAAGAACTTCTAGAATTTGTAACAGTAAAAATAGCAACCAATAATAAGAGTTTACTGTATATTATAGACATACCCATAGTAGAAAACGAAATATTCTCCACAATACAATTAAAATCAGTAAAAAGAAACAACGTTATAAACGAAATCAAATGTAAGCAAATAATTAAGTAATTAAGACAATTTGTAGTAAATCCATGCTCATGGATCTAAGCAACGAAAATTGCGTAACACCATTGTTAAGAAGCAAACCACCGAAATGTAAGGTAATTAACAGCCAATATGTACCGGACCATGAGGAAATAGCAACAGGAACCGTTCTGATCAGCGACTTTGAGGGAGTGGTGACAATCGATAATGAAGAGATGCATCTAAAAGGAGCATACCTGATTCAGTTCGAGAACTCGACGGTCTCGGTGGCGGAAGACACTTACCAAGCACAGGAAATGGTGTACGCAGAAGCAACTCCACCCCACCTACAGATAATAAAGGAAGGAACGCGGATACAGGAAGTCCTCTCACTACAAATACTTAAAGAAGTCAACATCAACAATACCCAAAAAATAGAAACCCTCAAGAAAAGTAGTTCCACGACCACAGCAATAAACTTTACGCTTACCGGAATACTACTAATAATAATAATAATAGCAGCTAATGGGCTTCGCCATAAATGCGTAAAGAAGATCCAACAAATATCAGAAGTGGCTAATACGAGAAAGGCAGAAGTTGAGGCACTTGCTAGGACATCGAAACATTTCTACATTGCATCCGAGGACGTCCGCATTTAAAGGGGGAGGAGTTAACCCTGGCTCTAAAGAAAGGGTGTGAAAAGACCAACGTCAGCATTGCCCAAAAAAATACAGTCCGCGACACGTGCGCCATGTCAGCGAATTCCAACGAACCTCAAAGCGTGGGACCGTCTGCACTACAGCCGGCCCATGCAATAGGAAACCGGCCAGCAACACCAACGACAACCAGCAGCAGCGGCTACAGCGGAAGCGGCTACAGCGGCAGCGACAGAAGCAGCAACACCAACAACAACCAGCAACAGCGGCAGAGGCTACAGCGGCAGAAGCTACAGCGGAGCTAAGGTAGAATTTAATTTAATTTTAAGTTAGAAAATCATACCGAATTAAACTTTGAAAGTGGACACTCGTTCTGTTCGCCTAAATAAAAAAACTTAGCTTATATATTTAACACAAGCCAAAAGAATTTAATGACGAGGTTAACATACGTTTAAATATTACTAATGGTCCGATGTCAGTATCGGGCTCACGGTGTCGAATAAGACATTCGCCGGAGTTTTTGCATAACGTATGTATTTTATAAAGAAACAGAGGAATTTGACCAAAGAAGTTTATTTTCACTTAGATATTACTGAGGGTCCAATGTCAGTATCGGTCTCACGGTGTCGAATAAGACATTCGGCGAAGTTCTTGTATAACGTATGTATTTTATAAAGAGACAGAGGAATTTGAATAAAGAAATTTATTATTGCTTAGATAACAAAAGTGTTCGGTGTCGATCCCGCGGTGTTGAACGTTGTAACATCCACCTGTGGTTCGTTACAAAGTATATGTAAACTAACTTTACATAAATATACAGGTGCTATCAAGCTTAGATATTTTACTGTTCCCCTGACCTATTTTACTAAACAAACAAAACCTGGCTAACTTAATATAAATACTTTTAAGGACAACAAGAAAATAAAGAAATAAATAGTGCAATAAATAAATACGCGAATAACTAAATAAATGCCTAAATAAATAAATAAATAAAATTAAATAAATAAATAACTCGATTTAAATAAATAAATAAACACCTAAATCATTAAACAACACAATAAATATTCCAATAAATAAATAAATATTTCCTCTAAAAAAAACTCCTATTTTGCTGACCTAACTAATACCTACTCCTAAAATTGTCTAAAATTGGCTACTATGAAATCGCCGGTTCACGGACCAGTTGAGGTTCCTATCTATAGGCTCGGTTTTAAATCAGGTATTATAGATCTACCTTGCTTAAACCCGATCCCTTCGATTTTAGTTGGGCGCCATTTGTTATAATACGGCCTTACGCTCTGGCTTATCGGCCCCAGCTAGCTCTCAGATAGTTCAAGGGTGTTTTGGACCCGATAATCCAGGGGACGGATTGAACAAAAAAAACAAACAAATAAAACAATCATTAACATACATAAGGTGTTGGTCCTCGTTGGCACTCTCATAACGGAGGCAGTCGGTGTTATTGTCTTTAGCGGGGCCCTCCCTTCCATGAACGCTGCGGGTATTCAAATTCCGCGCTTCCTTTTCTCGCTCTTCTTATCGCTCTCGTCCCACCCAACTAAGGAATTCTACTAACTCATTTTCCTTTTTTTTTATCAATTCATTATAATATATTTTATTCTTACTTATCCTACCTAAACATTAAAAAATAATTTTGTTTGAGATTAATGGACTTACCAAAAAAATATGTAGATGTGTGGGTGTGTGGATGTGTGAAAGTGTTGGTGTATGTTTATGTTGGTAGCAGAAACTTGCTCCCAGGCGATGCTCTCCAGACCCCTCGTCTCGGCGCTTCCCCGGGGAATCCTCCTCCAGGCGCTGGTCCCTGTATACCTCCTCCAGCCACAATCCGGCCTGACCAGTACCGGGTTGTTGCTGTGGTCGGCTGGCTCCCTTTGAAAGCTACCTCTCCTGTCGTCGTCGTCCTCCCAATCGGCTGTCGTTGGGGTTTTCTTTATATTCTCTTCACTTTTTTAATTAATCTCCTCAGATCACGTGAGGTCTACTTTTCGCTCTTCCGGAAACTGACTTTCTTCAATCTAACCTTCCCGGATGCCACGCATCCCTGCTCACGTCTCTCAGGATCCACACCAGATGCCGCTTTCCTGCTCTCCAACCCTAGGAATGATCGGTTCGATTAAAGGCCGACCATAACAATATTATATAATATACCATAAAATTATATATAAATATGTGTATATATAGTTTATAATGTATAGTCTTCATTTTAAAATGACTAAACTATATACACATATATATATTAAATCAAAATTATTTGCTTCTTCACAATTTACACCTCGAATACTCTAATGGACAATTATTCCAATAGGAGTCATGTATGAAATATATTATATATATTTACATATTTATATCCGCTCATTATATTCATATGTTCTTTATTAAACAAAATTAAACAACAGCTATTCTGATATTATTAGGCAAGTGTCTTCAAAAAGTGTCAGAAAATGCTAAAGTAAAGGGTACAATAATTCAGTTCTAGCGCCCTTAAATACTATCACACGAACGCAAAGTAAGTGAGAATGCATGTGCACCCATACATTTAAATACTCTGAAGCAAAATAAAATGAAACAGAAACGAAAAACACAACAACTGACATGTATACAATTGCAATACAATTACAATGCAATTGCTTCATTGCTGTCGGCTTCTGCTAGCGCCGCGTCATGAGCCGAATAGTTCTAGTACCGAGCCGAACGCTTGGTACCGCATTTCTAAGACTTCGTTTGCGACAGCCGTTTGTATGAACTAGCACATCTATATATTGTATGGTTACTGCAAGTACTCAAATAAGCGACATTTTCTTGCGACAGAAAGTATTCTATATTTAGCTGTGACCAGTCTGACCAGATGTGAATGGTATACGGTTACACTGATTTGTGTTTGTTATACCCGGTACTCGAAGAGTAAAGGGGTATATTAGATTTCTTTAAAAAATTGATGTGTGTAACACCCAGAAAGAAGCGTTTCCGACCCCATAAAGTATATATATTTTTAATCAACATCAATAGCCGAGTCGATATAGCTATGTCTGTCTGTCCGTCCGTCTGTCCGTCCGTCCGTCCGTCTTCATTAGCGCCTATAGCTCAGAGACTGTAAAAGTTGGAGAAACCTTATTCTATTTTATATTGCTTATATTGTTTTTTATATTGTTTAATATTTTTTAAAATTTAACAATGTGCAGTTAAACTTTAGGGGGAAAAATTAAATGACAAGTGTGTATCCTACGAGACAGAGGCAAGACACAAGATAAAATTAAAATATAATTTAGAATTATTTCAATAAGTTATTCATTAGGATAGATTTGACCATGTTAGAACTAGTATCAAAGGAGAAAAGATGAAAAAATGTGTTATAGTTACGGCAAAGGCTACGGAAAGATTCCTGATCAGAGTAGACAGAGTTAAAGGTGGAGAGGAAAGTAATGCCTAGTCGGGCGGGATGGGACAGCAATACTTATAAGACTGATAAGGGCAGATGATTCAACCTCACCAGAGAGAAGCTTGTGGAAAATGAAAACGCCATGACAGATCCAAAGGGACTTAAGAGATTGGAGGTTAATGAGACGCAGCCTGCTTTCATAGGGAGATGTATAACAGGGTCCCAATTAAGTCCACGGAGTGCAAAGATGAGGAATTGTTTCTGAACGGATTCAAGCATATCTTGAAATTTTTGGTAATGTGGTGACCAGACACAGGAACCATATTCCAAGATAGGCCGGATCAGAGAAACGTACAAGACTTTAGTGGTGTGAGGGTCAGTAAATTCCTTAGACCATCTATTGACAAATCCAAGAACTCCTTTGGTTTTAATTGAGATGGTGGAAATATGGGAATTAAAACAAAGATTTGGGACAAAGATAATGCCTAGATAATTAACTTTGAACTGGTGTTGTAAGATAATGCTATTGATTGAGTAATCAAATAGGTATGGCTTGCTGCGATGGAAAGTCATGATATTACATTTGGATATGTTCAGTGGACGAACGTTAATTAGGCACAAGTTATTAGGACCGTCAAGATCCGATTGCAGAGATAACGGGAACACAGGGTCATTATAGGAAAAACATAGATTTACATCGTCAGCTTACATAAGGACACGGGAGTGAGATGAGACTTGAGGAAGATCATTAATAAACAAATTAAACGATAGTGAACGTTGTGAGCCGCGTCTACGGCGGCGGCTCTACTTTATACCCTGTACTCAGTCAGTATATATATATGTGAGCTGACGATATACATACATAAGTAATTTATTCCATGTTCGCAAAAGGGACAAATTGAACTTAAGCCAAAAAAGAAAAAATTAAGTCGAACTCTTTCCATTTTTGTTTGAATTTATTTTGTTCATCTGTCTTCTCTACATTTCCATATCTACATACATACTTCTTTACTACGACTCGTCTTTACTACGCGCTTTGAACGTGTTGCGTGGCCACTGAAATTTCATTTATTCTTTCTGGCTATAATAATGATCCGACCTTATCCAGATTCGACAATCTGGTACATACGGTTATTTTCCATGATTCTGCGTTTTTGGTTTTCTCGTATCTTACAAATTGTGGATTTTCGTAATTTGTGGGGGCGGAAGGGGGCGTGGCAAAATTTTGAAATGCACTCTTACTGAAGTGATATCACAGGAGCATGGATAGACAGTTTGGTTGATCTAGCTGTTATAGTCTCTGAGATCTAGGCGTCAAAATATTCGGTCAGGCATAACACCCACCCCGGTGTGTGAGAGAGAGCGAGAAGGAACGATGCACTTCGAAATGATTTTCTTCATTGTGGCTATATTGATGATCTGATGTACTTTATGGGGTCGGAAACGCTTCCTTCTGGGTGTTACACACATCCATTTTTTCAACGAATCTAATATACCCCTTTACTCTTCGAGTACCTGGTATAATAACAGGGGGCCCAGATGGCTGCCTTGAGGTACACACGATGTGACTAGAACAGGTTTAGAGAAAGAGGAGTTAAAATAGACACGCTGAGAACGATTACAAAGGTAAGAATTAGTCCAGTAGAGAAGATAAGTCGGAAACCCAAGGAGAGATAGTTTATGGATAAAGAGATTGTGATTAACTGAGTAAAAAGCTACTAAAATCTGTGTAAACTACATCAGTTTGGCACTGATTAGCAGTTACGAAGGAGGAAAATTCAAGGAGTTTAGAAGTAACTGTGCGACGTTTTACAAATCCGTGCTGAGATTCCGAGAAAAAGGAACTACTAAAGTTCTGCAGGCTCCAGATTTCTGTCCTATCACATTGTTACGAGTGTTTTTCAAAATAGCGCCCCGCCCCCTTCCGCCCACTCAAAGGACGAAAATCTGTGGCATGCACAATTTTAAAGATACGAGGAATCGCAGAATCATAGACAATGACAATATCTATCAGTGTTTTGAATTTGGGGCAGATCAGATCATAAATATAGCCACAATGAAGAAAGCCATTTCGAATTACATCGTTACCTCTCGCTCTCTCTCACACACCGGGGTGGGTGCTATGCCTGACCGAATATTTTGACGCCTAGATCTCAGAGACTATAACAGCTAGATCAACCAAACTGTCTTACCAGGCTCACAACGTTATATTAGATGTTTCCATATTTGTTTACATACGTTTTTTACATCTGCCTTTTCTGCATGTCTTTACCTACTTCCTATATATACATACACAGCTGTGTGCGAGAGAGAGAGGGATTGAGTCTCCACTTGGAAGGCCACTGAAATTTCATTTGTTCCCTCTGGCTATACTAATAATTCGATCTGATCCAGATTCAATACTCTGATATATATGGTAATTTTCTATGATTCTGCGTTTTTGGTTTTCTCGTATCGGAAAAATTGTGGATTTTTTTTTTTCCGAACAGGTAATAAATTACAACAAGTTCACATAGATATATACTGACTGAGTACCGGGTATAATGTAGAGCCGCGGCCTTAGACGCGGTTCACAACGTTTCCCCTCGTTTAATGTTTAGGATTGCTACCACAAAAAGAAAATTAAATTTGTTAATTCTTAATTCTTAAGTTTTTTAATATAATCTTAAAAACTAGTTTATATTCAACATAAAGTAATTCTATAAGTGTAAGGATACTTTTTGCAGAAGTCGTAAGCTAACAATAAGAGATACTGTTTTTGTTCTTCATTGGAGGTATGTTATTTGTTATATTCCTCCATTAAGGCTAAACCTCGTTCTGCAATATCGTTCACTACTCTTATGCTGCAACCTACCTCCTTTTTACGGTTATAAGAATCATCGTTATGCCAGCTTTCTACGTCGCCCCAAAAATAAGTCAACTACCGCTTGAAGATCAATTTCTAGAACTTGATGTTGACAGGCCAGCCATAGTAAATTCTTGATGGATTTTTTTTCCAGGAGAATGCAAACTCCATTTCTAAGCCCTGTGTTACATGCGATTGTATCAAAACGCATACACTTTATCTATTCGTTTAAGCCCCAAGAAGATATTTTTTCGAAGACAGCCTCAGCAGCTGCTTCTCCTGATCCACAAATAAGTTTTGGGACCGCATGGAGTTATCGACTAGATGTCCTGATACTAAAATAAGTAGTCTATCCAATATTTTGTCACCGCTTATGTCTTCTATAATTATTCCGTCCCAGTGAACAGTCAATATACATTCTAGTTTGAATTCGGCTTTCAAGTATTCCGCCAATTTTCCCTTGTATAATGTTCGTTGACGTCGAATAGTATTTGCACTCACGCTTTGTTGAGATGGATCGCATCCTGCACTTTTGAGCGTGGAAATTAAAACAACAACCGCTTTTCTGTTACTCAGCTTGGCCACATGTAACATATAACGTTGATATCTGACAGTACTACGCGCTGATGTTAGGGTAGCAACCAGAGGAGCATGCGCTGGTTCCGGCTTCTATTGTCGTCGGCTAGGGTGGGTGGAATATTACCACTGTGCTACCTGCTCGTCTGTTATAATCACGATTATATAAAGGTTTCGCATGCTATTTTTTCCCAAAAAAAAAAACAAAAACACTAGATCGACCGGACAAAATATAAAAGATATAAAACAAAATAGCTTTGACTAGCTTTCGCACATATAAATATTGCACGGGTTAAGAACAAGCTGAGGTGTCTAGCATAGTGCTGCGCTGATGTTGTCGCGGCAGCTGCTTGCCCACCCTACCATGATAAGAATTAGAATTCATTAAAAAACACTTATTTATTATCGGACATATATTCATGTTTCTTCACTAACTCTAAAATTCCACCATGATCTGCCCAGACGGCTACAACTTACATAAAAAAACTTAGATGCTGAGGAAAATGGTATTAAAACTAAAAATAAATATAAAAAGAATAAATAAATATATAAATAACCTGCAGCAAGTTCAATTTATCGACTGAGCCAAGCTGTAAGCTGTGGTTATAAAATTGTTGATAGAAGGGTATTGGGTACGTTTTATTGGTAAACGTTTATTATGGAATTAGATTCAGTGCCTATGCTTATTTAGGACCATCGTGTATTTTATTTATTTCTCTTTTCTTTTTGTTCTTTTCTCAAACCTTAGTCTAACGCTGCTGTTATATTATTATAAATTACTATAAATATGTTTTCCATTTCTTATTTTTCTTTCTTCTTTTCGTTCCCACCTACTCCTAAATGAATCTACTCCCGCTCTCTTAATCTCGTATGGCTCTTCCTATCTTCTCCGCTTAACAGTTCGTTCGTCGGCGACGCTTTTGCTCGCTTACTTCTCCATATGGCTCGCTGCTAACTGTCTTCGGCCCTTTTTTCTTTCTTTATCTCCGCTTCTCGAGCGCTCGCACTTTTTCGCTTTAAGTCGAGGGCCGGTAATTACCTCTTCTACCGTTTAAATTCCCTGCCTTGTACTTGCACCAACTTGTGATCTGCTTCCGCACTTTTAGTGGTTTTCCCATGTGCATATAATAGGGACCACTTTCCTATCTGGAATACACTGCCCCACCCACATCGTCGCATAGAGTTGGCTAAATATTCTTGGAGAGGTTGAGGTTATGTTTAATTAGGGTCACCAGGGTCAAAAAATAAGGCACTTATTCCGCTTCCTCCGCATCCCCTTCCCTCTGGTCCTAGGGAAATGGGTCGCAGCGTCCACTTCCGGCTTTTCACTGGGTTTTCCCGCGTTCGCACTCCCGATTTTAAGTTAGCGGCTCCAGCGACGTCGATCTGGCTGCTCGCACGTGTACGTGCTGGAGTAACCTTTTGTTACCGTCCCCTTTTCCTCGATCTTCCGAAGTGCCGAAATCAGCTGCGCACCGCTTTGTTGTTCCCACTAAGCAAAAGTTTGGGTGCCAAATCTATTAGTGCGAGAAAATGGGAATCTGACGCCCTGCAGAACAACAAAAATATGGGATATCCCATTTGCTTGTGCTTGCCCTCGGGATTTTGCACCAATGCCCGTTTCTCTTGGAATCTTTTCCGTCTAATCACTGCTAGCACCACTCACTAGTGTTATTAGCTGTTTTTTTTTCTTTTTATCCACATTAAAAACTCTTTGGCCAGCAACTCCCAAGACACACTATTGCGGAGCAGATGATGTTGCCAACTCGAAAGCCAAATTCCAAAAGGAAGATGGACACTCTCCGAGATATCACGAGCCCTGTCGGATTTACCAACTGACGTTCAAATGACACTCCCTTTGTCATCGCTTTCTCCTTTTTTCTTAGCATTTCTCCCCCACTGCCGCTAGAATAAGATCACCCACAGAGGGAGCCAATATTTTGACTTTCGGGTACAGTTTTAGAGCGCCTGACGCTAAGCCCTCCGTAACAGAGCCCCTACATTTTTCTAACCACTTAGCTGTTTCAAGCGTCACTACAATTTCCTCCCCACCAAAATCACACTTTAGGGGAACAACACCGAAAGTGGGATCCACGCTTGAAACAGGGTTATCCAAAGCGCATGTTATTGCTTTAAGTCTTTTGCATGAAATTTCCCTATAAGTTTACCTTGCAAATCTTCAACCTCATAGTAGCAATTCTCCACCTTCCGTCTGATCCGAATTTTTATAAAAGTTGGTGCCAATTTCGCACTAAAGCCTTTTGCGAAATTGCTTTGTTGGAAGTTTCGGCGATATATCTCCTGACCTACAACAAATGACACCTCCCGACTACGTAAATTGTATGTTCTTTCATTTCGAGAGTGCTGGGCCTGCATTGTATCTTTTGCCTTGTATCTAATGATGTCAAACGAATCTTCTTTGCTAAGCTGTACCGAACGTTCTTCTAATATTTGCAACTTCCTTAACAGCTTATAGCTGGCACCATCGACTACCATGTGCTGGCCGAAAACGAGACGATATGGAGTCGTATTTATACCTGAATGGACAGAGGAACGCAGAGCGCAGCAAACGCTGCTGAGTTGCTCATCCCAATTCTCTTGATCTGGGCGAACATAAGATTTTAGCGCAGATATAATGGATCTGTTCACTCGTTCTGATGCGTTGGCCTGAGGTGCGTAAAAAGCCGTATAGGTGTGCCCAGCAGAGATTTAAAAACCTCGGACCTGAACTGCACACCATTATCAGAAATGATTGTTTCCGGAACCCCAACACAGTGAAACAATTCTTCCTCTAAATATCGTGTTATGATATCCGCAGTACATTTTTTTACTGGCTTAAGAAAGGGAAACTTAGACAACTGATCCAACACGACAAATATCCCTATATGACCCGAACGACTGCGAGGATAAGGCCCAAGGAAATCGACAAAAAGCTTCTGGAAAACCCTGTCAGATTGCCCAGTATTCCCTAACGGAGGTCGAAGGGTGCGGTTGGGAAATTTTGTGCTCTTATACAAATGGCAGTTATTGATATATGTTTTTACATCGGACACCAAATTGGACCAATAGTAAGACCGTCGAAGTTTTTCTAACGTTTTGTTTATGCCGCCGTGAGATGATAGTGGGTCTTCGTGAGCGTCTTTTAAAGCTTCCTTAAGTAATCCTCGTGGTATCCAAAGCTTCCAACACAAATCGTCCGCTATTTTGTCCACGGCAGCGTGTTCGGCGCGTCTATAAATATATCCGTCTATCACTTTTAGATCGGGGGTTTCTGAAGAGTTTTCTTCGATTTTATCTCTTAGGGCTACATACTCAAGTGACTTAAATTCTTCAGACTGCAGATCAACGATGCTGGCTAAGTCCAATGGCGATACGTCTTCTGTATATGTGCGCGAAAGCGTATCCGGAACTATGTTTTGACTGCCCTTCCGATGCTGAATTTTAAAATGGAAACCTTGAAGCTTCAGGGACCATCTAGTTAGCCGAGAACTGGGATCAGCTAGGGTCATGAGCCATTTTAACGACGCATGGTCTGTAATAATGCTAAACTCTTGCCCTTCGATATACGCCCTAAACTTCTTGACAGCTAAAACGGCTGCGAAGAACACTTTTTCAGTAACGGTATAGGTTCTTCGGCATTTAGTTAGCTTCCGGGACATAAAAGCTACCGGTACTTCATCGTTATCTTCATTGTTCTGCATTAATACAGCCCCTACGCCCGTGTTACTCGCATCACAATTTTTGCTAAAGGGTATGTTGAAACACGGGCTATGTAACAGTGGAGCTGTACTCATATGCTCTTTTAACGACTCGAACGACTTTTGGGCCTCTTCGCTCCAAGCAAAACTACGCTTCTGCCTTAAGGTATCAGTTAAAGGTGTCGCCAGGGCTGCGTAGTTCCGGATGACCTTATGATACCATCCCGTCAAGCCAAGGAAACGACGAACTTGCTTAATTGAACGATGTACTGGAAAGTTTTTAATAGCCGCAATTTTCTCTGGATCGGTACTAATCGTGCCATTACCAATTACGTGACCTATATACTGACTCTAAATGACTCTTCTCTACATTTATAGTCAAATTTGCTATCTTTAATTGGTTAGCTATAATACCTAGTACTTCCAGATGCCGTTCAAATGTGTCGGACATGATCAAAAGGTCATCAAGGTAGATGAAAACTTCATTGCGTAAGTTTGCGGGAATAATCTTATCCATGAGCCTTGACATGGTATGAGGTGAGTTGGTTAAACCGAATGGCATCACTGTAAACTGGTAAAGAGGTCTACCAGAAACAGTAAGGGCTGTTTTGGGCTTGCGCACTAACACTACTGGGGAGGACCAACTACTGTTCGATTCTTCGATTACACCCAGATTAGGCATTTGATCTAATTCGTCGTACATAAATTTCTATATCGCAGGTGAAACAGAATAGTGACGTTGCTTAATTGGTTTTGCGTCTGCCACATCAATTGAGTGTGATATTAAATCCTTGTTTAAATCCAGGTGGTTTGACGTGGCAGGTATTATTTGATGTAAAAATGGTTGGTTAAACTCTAATCGGTATTCGTCCTCTTCGAGACAAACTGTTTGCGTGCACTTTTCGGCTGTGCACGCGCTGCCAAGTTTTTTGTGGGGTTTACGGTACAACGGCGACAGTTAGGCTTATATGTGTCAGCCCCTCCGCAACCAAAGCAGAAGGCTAGCCGTTCTGCTAAACACTCTTGATAACGGTGGCCCTTCGACCCGCAATTCCAACAAGTAGTGTCAATGGCTGCTACTTCTAACTCTTCATTATCAGAGATCTCGGATTCTGAGACGCTGTCTGATTGCTGCCCCAGTGCACCTATATTCCGAGATTTGGGTTTCAGTATGGGCACCGAAGGCTTGTGAATGGTCTGAATACAAATTTAGCGGGTTCGCACAAGGTGTCGCAATTGAGCAATGGTGGTCGCTGGCTCATATAAAATTTCCTGCTGGACCTCTGCAAGAAGATTGGCTCGTACTGATTCTAACAAAGCCTGTTCGGACATTGGTTGGTTAAGCTTATCTGCTAAAGATGCGATCACGCTGTAGAAATCATCAAATGATTCGTTAATGCGTTGCTTACGACCTTCGATTTCTGTGCGGATTATACGATCAGTGCGAGACTCTTTGAACTGCCCCTTTAGTGCCGCACACAAATCCTGCCAACGAATCTGAGATACAGCTTTGTGGTATCTCCAGTACCATTCACTAGCCTTGCCCTCAAATAGGTAACTTGAATTGCGAGCTACCAGCTCGAAATTCCCATTCAGGGTCTGATGAGTTAGGGCTTCGACTCTATAAATGAAGTCATCTATTGACATCGAATCCTTACCGCTAAATCGCAACTTCCAATAAGCCATTATCTGACTTTTGCGATCCGGACGCACCTCAAAGGGTAAGGGAGTCTGACTAGCGAATTGATCATATCCCCCTGTTTGAGCAGAAGCTGCCTGTGAATGGGAATTGGACAACAACTGCTGATAATTCTGCTGCTCTAAGTGTGCTACTGAACCAGCTTGTAAGCCTGAACTAATAGCTTGGGTTAATCTTTCGGCTAAGTGAGACATTGCTATGGTCATAGCCAGAGTTTGTTTTGCCATTTCAGCTGCAATTGTGCCCGCTATTATTGTATGATATGCATCTCCTGCAACTCTATTATCCGAAGTAAGAGTGCAACCTTCTATATTCTCCTGTTCATTCGGAGGGTCAGGCATGGTTGAACTTTTGCTTTGTTTTGCTTTCGATCTAGTAAGAAGTGGCTGAGCAACTGAAGGGGCTCTTTGATTCGACGATGATGACAGTTCCGAGTCAAGATTTGGTTCCGACGTTGAGCTTCCCCTTTCTAAAGTCTGTTGGCACACAGGACAATGTTTTCTTTGCCCATTGGCTGAATCAAAGCAGCCTTAGTGAAAGGTGTGACCACAACTAGTATTTAATTCAGAATTTTTATTAAAAATGTTTTTCGAACACAAGTAAAAAAGTGTGTCAGTGCTTTTCCGATTAGTCAAATTTTCAGGGCTTCGTTTACAAGGCATTTCTCCCGGACCAAGGAATATAATTTTTTTTTAATAAACTGAGATGAATCAGTTTTCAATAATTAGTAAAAAAAAAAAAAAATATATATATATATATATATATATATATATAAACAAAAATAAATATGTATGTATAGATGCTATGCGTTTGTTTTCATATGGTGGTTGGCTTATCTGATACGTGCTAGTCAATAAAGACGAGAATAGAAAATGAAGAGGATGAAAGATACAATAATCTAAGTGGCTAGTGGCCGCTAAGCTTAGTTCACTAGAATCCAAAGTAAATTATCATAAAGGAAACAACAGCGATAGAGGGAGAGGACATTTGTTGCCAAGGTAGTGAACTCATATGTGAAAGTATCATCATTCCAAAGAGCAACTGTAGGGTATGATTGTCACGCCACAAAGTAAACTGGATGGCCGACGGCCATTGGCCGTAGCTCTCAGCTCCACGTATAACCACTAAACTACGCTCACTCTGCAATGTGGACAATCACACAAGGATTCTAATGACTTTATAATTGTAGATTTCGGAGTTATAACCAATTAAAGTCATAACGCATCCAGAAAATCTTTATAAAGCACATATGTTAACTGCTTAAGTTAAGTCTAGGCCGTAAAGAAGTTTGGAGCTTTAGCTATATCCATAGAACTCTAAACAATTAACAGGACCAGGTAATGACGAAACAATCGATCAAGTGTTAGACCATATAATATCCGATGTAGTTGATAAATGTGAAGACTATCAGTTGGGGCCAGCCAAAATGGCTGCTTCGGGCCCCACGTTGGGCGCCAAATATAATTATGATATATATAATTAACTGTAACATATAACGTCGATAACTGACAGTACTACGCGCTGATGTTAGGGTAGCGACCAGAGGAGCGCTGGTTCCGGCTAATATTGTCGTCGGCTAGGGTGGGTGGAATATTACCACTGTGCTACCTGCTCGTCTGTTATAATCACGATTATATAAAGGTTTCGCGTGCTATTTTTTCCCCAAAAAAAACAAAAACACTAGATCGACCGGACAAAATATAAAAGATATAAAGCAAAATAGCTTTGACTAGCTTTCGCACATATAAATATTGTACGGGTTAAGAACAAGCTGAGGTGTCTAGCATAGTGCTGCGCTGATGTTGTCGCGGCAGCTGCTTGCCCACCCTACCATGATCACTCGCGCCGCATGACGGAATTAGTGGCCGATGATCCCTGTTACACCCCCAGAACTACCCTACTTCCATACTTCGACTAGGCATGGCTTCCACAACACTACACAAACTAGAACATATTAGAATTCATTTAAAAACACTTATTTATTATCGGACATATATTCATGTTTCTTCACTAACTCTAAAATTCCACCATGATCTGCCCAGATGGCTACAACTTACATAAAAAAACTTAGATGCTAAGGAAAATGGTATTAAAACTAAAAATAAATATAAAAAGAGTAAATAAATATATAAATAACCTGCAGCAAGTTCAATTTATCGACTGAGCCAAGCTGTAAGCTGTGGTTATAAAATTGTTGATAGAAGGGTATTGGGTACGTTTTATTGGTAAACGTTTATTATGGAATTAGATTCAGTGCCTATGCTTATTTAGGACCATCGTGTTTTATTTATTTCTCTTTTCTTTTTGTTCTTTTCTCAAACCTTAGTCTAACGCTGCTGTTATATTATTATAAATTACTATAAATATGTTTTCCATTTCTTATTTTTCTTTCTTCTTTTCGTTCCCACCTACTCCTAAATTAATCTACTCCCGCTCTCTTAATCTCGTATGGCTCTTCCTATCTTCTCCGCTTAACAGTTCGTTCGTCGGCAACGCTTTTGCTCGCTTACTCCTCCATATGGCTCGCTGCTAACTGTCTTCGGCCCTTTTTTCTTTCTTTATCTCCGCTTCTCGAGCGCTCGCACTTTTTCGCTTTAAGTCGAGGGCCGGTAATTACCTCTTCTACCGTTTAAATTCCCTGCCTTGTACTTGCACCAACTTGTGATCTGCTTCCGCACTTTTAGTGGTTTTCCCGTGTGCATATAATAGGGACCACTTTCCTATCTGGAATACACTGCCCCACCCACATCGTCGCATAGAGTTGGCTAAATATTCTTGGAGAGGTTGAGGTTATGTTTAATTAGGGTCACCAGGGTCAAAAAAGAAGGCATTTATTCCGCTTCCTCCGCATCCTCTTCCCTCTGGTCCTAGGGAAATGGGTCGCAGCGTCCACTTCCCGCTTTTCACTGGGTTTTCCCGCGTTCGCACTCCCGATTTTAAGTTAGCGGCTCCAGCGACGTCGATCTGGCTGCTCGCGCGTGTACGTACTGGAGTAACCTTTTGTTACCGTCCCCTTTTCCTCGATCTTCCGAAGTGCCGAAATCAGCTGCGCACCGCTTTGTTGTTCCCACTAAGCAAAAGTTTGGGTGCCAAATCTATTAGTGCGAGAAAATGGGAATCTGACGCCCTGCAGAACAACAAAAATATGGGATATCCCATTTGCTTGTGCTTGCCCTCGGGATTTTGCACCAATGCCCGTTTCTCTTGGAATCTTTTCCGTCTAATCACTGCTAGCACCACTCACTAGTGTTATTAGCTGTTTTTTTTTCTTTTTATCCACATTAAAAACTCTTTGGCCAGCAACTCCCAAGACACACTATTGCGGAGCAGATGATGTTGCCAACTCGAAAGCCAAATTCCAAAAGGAAGATGGACACTCTCCGAGATATCACGAGCCCTGTCGGATTTACCAACTGACGTTCAAATGACACTCCCTTTGTCATCGCTTTCTCCTTTTTTCTTAGCATTTCTCCCCCACTGGCGCTAGAATAAGATCACCCACAGGGGGAGCCAATATTTTGACTTTCGGGTATAGTTTTAGAGCGCCTGACGCTAAGCCCGCCGTAACAGAGCCCCTACATTTTTCTAACCACTTAGCTGTTTCAAGCGTCACTACACACATCAGGGCTTACAGCTAATCCATCGCTTACAATTTTCTTTCTTCCCCCTTTGGGTCTATGAGGATGCACCTGTTGTGATTTTTGAAAGCTGTCGTCGGAGGTATTATTTGATTCCGACGAAAATTAAATCGTCCTGTTTGGCAGGTCGATGGGGTGTATTTGTCGCAGGCATCTTCTGTGTGCAGCTCTGGCTATCCTTCTCGCCAACGCGTTGGGATGGCTGCTGAGCTTGTGTTTGTGCTTCTTAGCTTGTCCGCTTATAATATCTCCGACATGGGGAACAATGAGGTCTCTGGCTAGGTCCTTGTTTCGCAGGAACCACTCTGCTCCGCTGACTTGTCTCAGAAGTTTACTTTGGAATACTCTGATTTTTGCCAGTTCGGTTTTGGCAGCTTTTCCGTATATTTGGAAACCATATCTCCATATTGGAGCCAGTATGGTTTTATAAATCAGGACCTTATTCTTGAGGCTTAGCTTGTTGCTTGCATTTAGAAGCCAGTAGAGCTTCCTGGCTTTTACCTCCATCTTCCCTCTTATTTGTGTGGTGTGTTCAGCAAAGGTTAGCCTTGAGTCCAGGACTACTCCCAGGTATGTGTGGCTCTTCTTCTGCTCTAAGAGCTCCCCATGCAGGCAAACTCCAGGGCAGGTACCTTTCCTTAATGTGTGTACTCTGACCGCACACTTATTATGGTTTATTGACCTGTTGCATTGTATACGCAACCAGCTCTAGAGAGGACTGCAGTGTCGTCTGCGAACGTGGCTACATCAAACAGTTCCTCGATTTTTTCTTGCCAAGCTGATTCGTTTTTTTTGTTCAATGCTGCAGTCCGCTTGCCTTTATTTTCTTTATTCTACCCGGTACTCGAATGGTATTAGGGTATATTAGATTTTTGCTAAAAGTGGATGTGTGTAACATCCAGAAGTAAACGTTTCCGACCAGCATCAATAGTCGAGTCGATATATTCATGTCTGTCATTCCGTCCGTCCGTCTGTGTTCATGAGCGCCTATATCTCAGAGACTATAAACGCTGGAGCAACCAAATTTTGTATCCAGACTACTGTGATATCACTCTGTTATAAGTGTATTTCAAAATTTCGCCCCGCCACCTTCCGCCCACACAAAGGACGAAAATCTCTGGCACGCAGATAAGAGGAAGCAAAAGATTAAACTTAAACTCAGAGTGTTGAATTTGGATCTGATCGGATCATAACTATAGTCACAATGAAGAAAACCATTTCGAAATGCATCGTTCCCTCTCGCTCTCTCTCACACACTGGGATGGGTGCTATGCCCGTTCTCAATTTTTGACGCCTAGATCTCAGAGACTATGAGAGCTAGATCAACCAAACTTTCCATCAAAGCTCATGTGATATCAAACCGGGACGAGTTTATTTCAATATTGGCCACGCTCCTTTCCGCCCCCATAAAGGACGAAAATCTGTGGAATCTGTAATTTTTAAAATACGAGAAAACAACAAACTCGGATTAATAGAAAATCAGAGTGTTGAATCTGGATCTGGTCGAATCAGTATTATAGCCAGAAGGAAAAAATGAATTTCAGTGGCCTTTCAAGCCTTTTCAAGAGAAAAATCGACTTAATTTTTTAAATTTTCTTCTTTGGAAAATATTTAATTTGTCCCTTTTGCGAAGATATAATAAAATACATATGTCGTAAACTCAAATTTATAGTGACTGAGTACCGGGTATAAAGTTGAAATGTTTTCACACTTCCATAGCACAGACGCATAGCAACAGGGAAAGCAGAAACGCAAAACATAGAAGAACAGTACGCACCGAATATTTGTCCATTCGAATCAAGTACAGTTGAAGCCAGCCTTTCCCTCCCCTCTCTAGCAATAGCACCAGCGTCCACCACCTGCACTGCTGAGAAATTCGGTAACCGCGCAAGCGCCGACACGTTGGCCAGAAGGAGACAGCAGGTGACGCCGGGAAAATTGACAAACGCGTGACCACGTGGACGATCGGCAGCGCCAACGGACACAAAAAAAAATCGACAACCGCGCACGCGCAGACACGTTGTCCACACGAAGACGGCAGGTGACGCTAAGGAAATTGGCGAGCCACTGACACGTCGGCGGCCAGCCACCGACAACGGGCACGCTGGTGACAGTCGGCAATGGCGCTACCGCATGCGCGTGGGTGTGACAGGGCGGCCGTCAAGACTACAGACACCTAGGAGAGAAGCTGCGGCTTCTCGGCCTGCAGCAGAGCCGGTGGTATAGCCCTCTGCTCCGAAGCTAAGCTCAGCGACCATATAAGGAGGAGCCCAGGGTGCGGACGGACAGTCAAGCCTGAGCTTTCAACCGGAACAAATCGTGTCAACGAGTGAAAAATCAAGTTACCATATTCCAGACAGTGACATATCCTTAATCAGGATCGCTTACCACAGCGCTCATCCACACACCCTTCAACGAAATAGTCACTGCACTCATATCCTTAAAAAGGATCCCTGATCAATGTACTATTCGACGTACTATTCGGGTCATCGATCGTCCGTGGCGTGCGCTCGTCTACCAAGTGTCGTCGATAACCAGCGGACCGCCGCGTCCTCTGATTAAAAGGTTACCAATTCCTTGTGTCACAAGTATCCCACACCCACGCCGGAGATTTTGCCCCACGAACACCCAGTATAAAATCAAAGAGCAACATGGCCACGCGCTGGATATCATACCGACGGAAAGACGAACTCCAGAGTCCGGGAATTCGGTCTGGATGAGACCGGGACCGCGGAAGAACTCCGCGTCCGGGTCGCCGCCTTCAAAAACCGTGGTGGCCACTCATAAACAGTGCAAGCTCGGATAAAGGTATTGGACGCGCATTTCGGTCCCTAGTCCGAAAAGTCTAGCAATGACGCCGGGACCGGAACTCCAGACGAAGGAAGAGAAAGGCACCGAACGGAAACCAACTTTATTGGCGATCCACGAGCCAGCCAAAACGACCCGAACGACCAGATCGTAATCCCCGTACGCCAAGGGCTTACAGGCTCTATATCGCAAGCTACCCACAACCGGGAATCACAAAGCATAGCAATTCCTAAATTCCCTACAACGAGTCAAGTATCAGGTACTTTTCAGTCGGGGAATTAAGCATAAGTAACATGATACATACATACATAACAATGTAGACATATTATGTAATACACATGACACCTTTACCAAAACAAATAAAGCTCTTCCGGTCAACAGGAAATATCACGACTCAGCATTATAGCTGAGTCAACAACAAATGGCCTCGGCAGTGAATTCTGCTGACAATGCGATCATTCCTCAGAGACCAACAACACTGGTGCAATTGCTGACCATCACAATTGCCCAATTTGCACACCAGCAAATAAAATCATATTAAATCAATAATATTCACATGAATTCTTTTTTACCATTTTATCTGAGTCTTATTAAATCAGCACTTTTTGTACCTTTTGTTAATTATAAATAGAGTTAAGTTTTGTTGAATAAAATCAGTATCAGAAACAGTACCAAAGCTGCCTGTCACTCAATTCCCACTGCAATCATCATAGGCTGTCGCTGTGTCTTCAGACCCTCACTTGCACATTAAGCGATGCCATTTCCATCGTAATCATCAGAGGCTGTCGCCGTGTCTTCAGATCCTCAATTGCGCACCGCAGGATACCCTCTCCGCAGTCCAACTGGTTCAAGTTCTAGTTGCGACGACCTAACTGTAGACGGTTTATGTACCGTATACAACCCAGCTTCATACACGCACACACACACATTAACATTTGGTGACCCCGACCTCAGTCATCCTTTCCATCCTGTCAACAAGGCGACAGAGAAAGGATTCGACGCAAACGGCATCAGCCACATACAACAACATTGATATTACTTATCAATTCGGCAATTCTGACACATTAAGAGTAAAGCCAACAGCAAGAAATCTATGTTCGATTGCTAACCAAGCGATCGACATTATCTGCTGTACGTGCGTTCCATCAACTGGAACCAGCACAACCCCCTCCATCCAATAGGTCAAGTCTGCTTGTACTTCTTTGACCAACAACGGTTGCGATTCGGAGCGTAATCCAGCTGCAAAGCAAATAAAACACTCCCATCGCGTCAGAAGTACAAAGTACGACTTGTTCTCATGTATGATTCATGAGACAAACATGCCTACAGTACGGAAGATGTGGAACCTTAAAACCACCGTTACTGGGGAGGCAGAAAGATTGATACGACACATCGATCTAAAAGAAGACAACTATCTAATGGCCTGGGACATTCTTGTTGAAACATACAACAATCCCAGAGATGTTGCAAATACGGAACTAAACCGTTTGCTCAATCATAGTACAATTAATGACGATACCAAGTCATTGAAAGAGTTGTACATAACAAAAATAGAGTCACTTGCATCCTTTAAAGGGCTCGGCATCAACATGGGATCCAATATTGATTGCCATAGTCATAGTCATTGAAGAAGGAGCCAAAAGGCAGATCTCCAGCAGAACGACTAAACTGGGTACAAAAGCAAAAAATGTGCGTTTATTGTTTTAGAACAAATCACAAAACACACGCATGCCCAGGTCGAAACTGCCTCAAGTGCGACAAAAAACACAACACGATGCTGCATCTGGAGACAGCATCATTCGCATCCACAGAACCAAAGGCACCAATGGTTTGTGCAGCAAGTAACAATAGTTACAACCTACTAGACACAGCAAGAGTAGCAGTAGAAGCTACCAACGGACAGGTTGCTAACTTCAGAGCATTGCTAGACTCGGGATCACAGATAAATTTGATCTCTGAACGAATGGCATCAATGTTGTCGCTTAAACTTAATAACACAACAGTGCGCATCGAAGGAATTGGAGGTCAATCAAAGACCAGCAGAGCACGAGTAAATGTGCTTTTGCCTTTTGATGCAAAATACGAAATTGGGATGGATTTTAGCAGGAAAAATGAAATCTGCCTACAGTTCTTCTTACATTTGTGCAACGGGAATTAATGAACTCATGAAACGATTCTGGACTCTGGATAACCTTGAGACAGGCGAAAAACCACGCACACCGCTCGAGACACAATGCGAAGCTCATTTCTTAGAAAACTTACAAACTGCAGCTGATGGCCGGCTTATATTGAAACTCCCATTTTCCGAACACTCTTCAGCCCTGGGGGGTCTTTGGAAATTGCAACTAAGAGATTTCTGGCACTAGAGCGACGGACTTCACCAGACACTTGGAAGAGCTATGTGGAGTTCATGAACGAATATGATGATCTAGGACACATGAAGATGGTCCCAGCATCATACTTTCCGAAAAGGCATTACTTCATACCACAACACTGTGTGCTCAAACACGAAAATACCACAACAAAGCTGCGAGTGGTATTTGATGCATCATGAAAATCAGCAAACGGATAGTCCCTGAACGACATTCTACATGCTGGACCCACAGTTCAGAGTGAACTTCTGTCCATTCTATTACGATTTCGGACTCATAAATACGTATTCACAGCGGACATAGAAAAGATGTACCGACAAGTGTGGATAAATCCGGAGGATCAATTCCATCAGATGATCGTCTGGAGAAACAATCCGTCTGAGGACATCAAGTACTATCGGCTAAAAACTGTCACATACGGGACAACAGCTGC
This sequence comes from Drosophila helvetica, assembly GCA_963969585.1. Taxonomy (NCBI): domain Eukaryota; kingdom Metazoa; phylum Arthropoda; class Insecta; order Diptera; family Drosophilidae; genus Drosophila; species Drosophila helvetica. The sequence goes on along the minus strand of OZ018401.1, from coordinate 32,431,692 downwards.
TCCGTTTCTGGCAACCAAATGTCTGGATCACTTGGCAATACAAAACAAGGACAGACTACCAGTAGGATCATCAACATTAAAGAATGATTTCTACGTCGACGATTGTCTTACTGGGGCAAACACGATCCCAGAAGCGATCCAAGTGCAACAAGAACTCACAAAGATATTGTAACCTCGCGGATTTAAACTCCGCAAATGGTGCTCCAACAATGAGCAACTTCTTCAAGGAATGCCCAAAGAGGACATTGTAAGCGATGTCAAACTGGGAGAGACACTAAATCACTACAGCGTGAAAACCCTAGGTCTTATCTGGATGCCAAAGAAGGATCAACTACGCGGAAGAACCCATAAAAGCCAAGCTGCACGCATCACAAAACGAGTGGTATGCTCCGAGCTAGCCCAAGTCTTTGACCCATTAGGACTTTTTGCACCGGTGGTGGTCAAGGCCAAGATCTTCATGCATTTACTTTGGGAGTTAAAGCTGGACTGGAATGACGAATTACCGCAACAGCTCCAACACGAATGGAAAGACTAATGTGAAGACCTACAGGCATTGAACGAGATGCAGATTCCCCGGCATGTCTATGATAGCAAGGTTTCAGTTACCCAAGAACTACACACTTTTGAAGACGCATCAGAAGGAGCCTATGGCGCAACAATATACGCACGCGCTACATACAAAAACAACCAAGTGTCAGTGCGACTGCTCTGCTCCAAGTCACGTGTGGCACCGACAGCCAAGCAATCAATACCACGGTTAGAACTTTGCGCTGCAGTCCTTGGTGCCGAACTCACACACCGAGTCCGAACGGATCTTCATATGGGGATCAACACGGTTTCAGGATGTTTTTGGACTGACTCCACCATTGTGCTATCCTGGATAAACGCACCGGCATCGACATACCATACGTTTGTGGCAAATCGAAGAGCCAAAATACAGGCATTGACTAACCAAATACAATGGCGTCACGTATCATCGACCAATAACTCAGCCGATGTACTGTCAAGAGGAATTGCAGCAAGCAGATTAGGAGATCACAATCTGTGGTTATACGGACCACTATTCCTCCACGGATCCCGAGACAAATGGCCGACAGCAACAATCAGTGAGCCTACTAATCTCGAGAGAAAGGCGAAGCATGCCAGCTTGCCAATCACACCCAGCGCACTTGGAGAAGAACTATATACATGCAGATATAGCAACTCATTTTACAAGCTTCAACGCATTGTAGCATACATGTTACGCTTTTGCTACCAATCCAATAGAGCGGCTAAAACGACACTCTGCACAGGAGAACTGAATAGTGCTCGCGCTATAATCTTGCGAACTATCCAACAAGTCGAGTTTACCGCAGACTTAAGGCAGCTACAACGCTATAAGATTGTGGACAAAAAGAGCTCGATCATATCGTTATCTCCCATACTAGGAGAAGATGGGCTCATCCGAGTTGGCGGTAGACTAGAAGAAGCTCTACTTCCGTACAACGCTAAACATCAAATTCTACTGCCATTCAATGATCCGATAGTCAAAATGATTATGCGAGAACTCCATGAGGAGATCATTCATTGCAGTGCCCAAGCTCTAAAGGCAATAGCAAGACAACAGTATTGGATCATCAACGACAAAACGATGGCTAGAAACATCATTCACAGCTGTGTTAGATGCACCAGAACCAGACCAAAGCTAATGAACCAGATTATGGGCAATCTTCCAGCACAAAGAGTCACACAAGCACGCCCATTTCTTAATGCAGGCGTTGACTACTGTGGACCGATTGCGATCCACCATAAGATCCGAGGAAAAAGGCCAGACAAGGCATGCATCGCCGTTTTCTGCTTCTTTTCCACAAAGCCAGTGCACCTAGAATTGGTGAGCGACCTAACCACAGATGCATTCTTGGCAGCTCTCCGTCGATTCTTAAGCAGGCGTGGGAAATGCCAGACTATTCATTGCGACAATGCAACCAACTTCATAGGTTCAAACAATCAACTAAAGGAATTAAAAGAAGCCATCTTCAGCGAAAAGGCACATGATCTAATAACGAATCACTGCAACAAAAGACAAGTGGACTTCAAATTCATTGTTCCCCGGGCCCCATCGTTTGGAAGCCTTTGGGAAGCTGAGGTTAAATCAGCAAAAAAGCTGCTGATCACAACCACAAACACAGCATCCTTGACTAAACACAGTAATTATTGAAATTGAAGCAATTCTCAATTCTCGACCCATTACTCCAATGTCAAACGATCCAACTGACATAACAGCGCTCACCCCAGGACACATTTTGATTGGTGAACCATTGACAACCCCAACGAACGTCAACACAAAGCATCAAGAAAAAACACTGTTAAAGCGCTGGGAATTGGTATCACGCTTAAAACATTTATTCTGGAAACAATGGTCTATGAAATACCTCCAAGAACTACAAACACGGCACAAGTGGAAAACCGTTTCACCAAACGTGCCCGAAGGACTACTTGTTTTGGTGAAGGAAGACAACCTTCCAGTAATGAAGTGGCCAATGGGTTGCATCATTAAGACCTATCCTGGACAAGACAACCACGTCCGAGTGGTTGATGTTAAAACAGCATCAGGGGTATACAAGCGCTCCATCACTCGTCTAGCACCGTTATTTCCAGAAGACGTGGCGATCAAACGCTCATCAACGACATGGCAAGGCCTGATGAGCCACCACCACAGCGCAGAAAGGCAGTTGCACCTTCAATAATATCATCATTGCTAGTGATGCTTCTCATGCTTCCATTAGCGTTGTCACAGTCAATAAATGTGACACGATTCGCGACCAAACCTGGAATATTCTACGAGAAAATTGGAACCTCAAGAATGACAACGTCTGAATGGACCATGATCATATACTATGACTTGGATCCATATTGGAAAGATATGCAAGTAATGTCCACCGGAATGTCCGAACTAATACACATGTGCCCGGAACTAAAAAATGTTCCAGCGTGCAATTCCATATTTCAACATTTTCAACATTTGTACAATGAGCTACAAACAGGAAATATGTTAATGAAAACCTCTCGACAACGCCGATCACCGCTTGATATAGTAGGAAACGTGACAAAGAATTTGTTCGGTGTTCTTGACTCCAAATACGCTGAGAAAATGGCCGAAGTAATCGAAAAGGTAAAAACAAACGAAGACTTTCTACAACATCTACTGCGAAATCAAACCTCGATTGTCGACTCCACAATCAATGTTGTTAGGAAAGATAAGTCAGCAACGGACAATCGCCTAAAGGTGTTGGAACGGCAAGTGGCTACCATCAACAGAGAAAGAGGAACATATCACGGCGATCATCTCACTCAGGCATACCTAGGAGTCACAGCACAATTAACTCTGTTGAAAACGAGTCTTCAACGTATGCAGTCCGATATAGCTGATTTACTAATCGGTATTCACCATCGGACAATAAGCCCTACGCTAGTTTCTCCTGAACAATTAAGAGATCAACTAGACCAAATACGGGATCATTTGCCACCCGATCAAATGCTGCCGGTTACAACAAAAAATGTCATTCATCTATACAGAATCATGCGGGACGAAAGAACACCAACTGCAACCCACGTCGTATTCAAAGTAACGCTACCTCTAGTTTCAACAGTTCAGCTTGAAACTTTTAGAATCATCCCAATTCCTACCTGGGACTCAACAAGTTGGAGCTTGTTCAATCTCAAAACAACTGTAATTACAGTAAACACACATCGAGATCAGTTCATGGGTCTTACTCCAGAGGAATTTCGACGCTGCTTCAGACTGCCCAACGAAGAATTCATCTGTTTTGATCATCAAACGGTCTTTAACGTTGATAATCGCTGCGAGTTCCAGTACACCAGCTGAACCAGACTTCAGACTATCTCCAAGAACTTGATGATCTACGCCAGCAACTAGCAGCAATCAATCAGCACGAGCTGCCACACCATATCACCGCAGTGCAGCACCACCAAATTGCTGCCTATTCTGCCCTAGCCTTGTCATTTCTATTGATTATTGGCTACATTTTCCGGAAAAAGTATCGATCATGGAAGCCACGGACATCAACCCAAGAACGGCGCGGATCTTCAGCTCGTACCAGAAGGTCCCGACAATTTTACATCAACTTAGGCGATGATTGAACACCAGTTCAACGGCCGGGAGAATTTTCAGTCGGGGAATTATGCATAAGTAACATGATACATACATACATAACAATGTAGACATATTATGTAATACACATGACACCTTTACCAAAACAAATAAAGCTCATCCGGTCAACAGGAAATATCACGACTCAGCATTATAGCTGAGTCAACAACAAACCGCCTCAGCAGCGAATTCTGCTGACAATGCGATCCTTCCTCAGAGACCAACAACACTGGTGCAATTGCTGACCATCACAATTGCCCAATTTGCACACCAGTCAATAAAATCATATTAAATCAATATTAATTTCACATTAATTATTGTTTTACCATTTTACCATATTCTTATTAAATAGAGTTAAGTTTTGTTGAATAAAATCAGTATCAGAAACAGTACCAAAGCTGCCTGTCACTCAATTCCCACTGCAATCATCAGAGGCTGTCGCTGTGTCTTCAGAACCTCATCTGCACATTAAGGGATACCATTTCCATCGCAATCATCAGAGCCTGTCGCCGTGTCTTCAGATCCTCAATTGCACATTAAGGGATACCATTTCCATCGCAATCATCAGAGGCTGTCACCGTGTCTTCAGATCCTCAATTGCGCACCGCAGGATACCCTCTCCGCAGTCCAACTGGTTCAAGTTCTAGTTGCGACGACCTAACTGTAGACGGCTTATGTACCGTATACAACCCAGCTTCATACACGCACACACACACGTTAACAGGTACCCTTACCACAGAACCTCACGCAACAGCGGTCGACTCTCAGTTTAGCCAAGGCGACCACCCATCGCACGCCGTCTAGGAGCCTTTGCAGGTGATGATACCCGCACCATACAACAGGCCTCGAGAATCCAGCACCAATGCGAACAGACCCCGCACACTTGCAGTCGAAACCCTGTTAATCAGAAACGACTATCAGCACCGTTCCGCCTAGAGTCAACGAATCCCACTGCTAGGAGGTGGAGAGGTTTCATATTCTTTGCTGCCGGACAAACTCCGAAAGTGTGGACTCACCTTCGACTGCCACACCGACCCATTGGCGTTCATCGAGCGGCTCGAGGAACGAGTCGAGTCCTATGGAGGAAGCCCCGAGTAGCTACCATGTGCTATATCGGCCCTCCGCACAGGAAATGCAGAGGGATGGTTCAGGACCTTCCACATGCAGACGCAAAGCAGGACGGATTTCCGCAGGGAGTTTCTAGAGTTCTTCCTGCCTCCGCGATATTTCCAGCGGTTTGAAGACACGATCCGCAGTTGCAATAAAAAGCCCAACGAATTCTTCAGGGATTATATGATCAGCGCTTGCTGATGCAGCGAGCCCGATACACCAAGGAACAAGAACTAGATAGAATCTACGAGAATCTTCGCCCGGAGTGATCAGCCAAGAGGAGAAGTGGCCGAGGAAATAGGGACAAGCGGACCGTGAGGACCAGGATCAGCCTCACTGTCATCGCAGTTCTTTCTGCAACCGTCCCAACTCTTTTGACCACAACCTCAACCAACGAGTCGAGACCCAGTCGTGATCAAATTCGACTCGAGAACCCAGACGAGCCAATACCGCCACCTCCTCAGGGAGGACTCAGCCCAGCCTAGACACCGGAAATTACGCCGCCAATGGATTTTACTATGGCCGGCCTCCCTGTTAATAGCCCGGCTACAACGCCACGACAACGACAAGGAACTTCGGCAGTGACAGCTTCATTCTCTGCGGATCCTGATAAAGTGCCAAGTTGTATTCTGAAACATTGTGCCGACTCCCTTTGCCAACCTTTGACCTTTCTTTTCAACCTATCTTTTTGACAATCTTGTCTCTCAATGATTTGGAATGAGTCCGACATCATTCCACTTCATAAGAAAGGTTCAAGATCCAGCATGGTGAATAAACGGTATTGCAAAGCTTTCCAACATCCCTAAGCTTCTTGAGTTCTTGGTCACCCAGCAATTGCAACACCCTTGCTCAAGTGTAATATCTCCGTTTCCTTAAAAACATCAACATCGACTAACCTCTCGAGTTCTCGTCCATAATCAACCGCGGGCTTTAAAGCGGTTTGCAAAACGACGTTATCTTTACGGATTTTAGCAAGGCATTTTATTCTTTTATTTTATGTGTCCGATGTTGGAGTATTGATCTTGTGTGTTGAACCCGCAGTATAAAGAGCAACAAGCTGTCCTCGAATCAGTGCAAAAACAATTTTTAATTTTTTCCCTTCGTAATTTAAACTTGGCCTTTGGTAGAATCTTTTCACCTTACCGATCTAGGCTGCAACTTATTGATCTTCCTTCATCGCAGAATATGCAATGGAGTAATGTTCATACACATCCCTTTTTGGGATGGTCGACTCCCAAACACTCCTAAGTTAGATTGACTTAGCTGTTCTCTCTCGACCTACATGTTGTATTGTTGGAAAGTCCGCTTCCAATTAACGACACGTCCGATTCTTTTAGTTGTCATTTATTTATTGATTTCAATTATTTAATTTGGAGTAAAGCTAGGGCCGCGCAACTGCACTGCCTGGAAACGCCGGCAGCGGAGCGTCCGCAGTATTAATGTATATGTGTATGTATATATGCTCGGCGCTGCTAACATTGTGCTGAAAGTGCTGATGGTGCACTTATGTCGCCCCATGCATATTGGGGTGATCGTGTATCCATCCACTTTGATATATGGGTCTTTGGACATAAACATTGCAGCACAGTGTTACAGTGTGTTTTCTTTAAGTACCCTTTACAGTGGGTACTCCCTCCTTTTGAAAAATAACGTAATATAATGAATTAATTTTATAAAAATGATTAAATAATGAATTTATAAATGAAATTAATGAATGTTTTTTCTTCTTTTTTTTTTTGTTGGTTGATCAGACCGTTGTATTCTTGTGTGCTTATTCATTTTTATGGTTGCTCTTATGTATGGGCCATAGCAAAACAAATAATGATTTAAAAATGTTTAATCTATCCTTATGCACTTTCTGTTTGTTGTTTCTTATGTTCGATGTTTTCTTCTTTATATGGTAATATGTGTTCTGAATTTAGCTTGTGACCTGTTTCGTTCCTTAATAAAACTTTATCTCCTATTTTTAATTTTATGAAATTTACTTAACTGTCATACAAAAGTTTATTTTTCAGCTTCATCTGGTCAGGCATTATTTTAGCTCTTTTATAAGCTAACTCTAATCTATATTTTGATTCCTTGGCGTAATCATCTATATTAAATAAAGGCGTAATGTGCTCATCTAGACTATTAAATGCCTTGTTAATATTAGGGTTCTTACTAAAAATTAATTCATAAGGACAGTAGTCATGCGTTGTGGGTGGGTTTTTTTTTGTAAACATACATCCCAATCAGTTTTATCAACTTATATATAAGAAAGAATGAACTCGTTGAACGTTCTATGACTTCTTTCTACAGTTCCTAAAGTCTGGTGGTGGTGTTCAGTAGAAGGTATGTTTTTAATACCAAGGTACTTACATAGATCTCCTATAACTGAATTTTTATAATCTGTACCCATGTCCGTAATTAACGTCTTCATTGGACCGTATTTCAGAATACAATTTTCAAATAAAGCCTTTGTCACCACCTTTGCACATTTGTTTGGAATAGGAACTGGAACCAGATATTTTGTCAAGTCACTCATCAGTGTGATTCATTGCATTGCTCTGATTTTGGTAGTGGACCGATCGTGTCTACTATTACTCTATCAAAAGCATTGATTGGTGTTTCAGTAGTTGTTAATGAAGTCAAAGTATGCGTTTTTATAATTATTATTAATATCTTTTGACATTGGCCAAGGTTTAAGTGATGCCTGTGTGATCGTCCTGTATTGGATCGTCATGGTATGTAGACAAAATAGCGTCTTTTCCTTTTTGTTTTTCTATTAGGGTCACCGGGTTGGGTAGCGCTACTCTTAATTAATTGAATATTTTATTGCCCATTTGTTTGAAACTATCAATTGAAACTTGTTCAAAGATATTTTCCCACGGTGCCACTTTGAGTTTGCTGATTTGATGCATACCGGCTTGCGTTTCAAGCCTTTGGAAGAACTGAACTAAGTCAAGAATTCCGTTAGTATACAAATCGCAAACCTTACATCTTGCAGTAATTTTTTTCCATGTTTGAGAAGACATGTGTTCAAGCAGAACATAATTATATTGTCACTATATATAACGTACATAAAATAAGTAATTTATGACTGCTAGGGTGTGTGTTCATAAAACATGAACAGGAACCGACAAAGGCCAACCAATAAAAAATACAGTCCACTTGAAGGAGGCCACTTGAGAAAAAGGACACATAGAGTTCGACCATAAAATCATATACATGGGCACGTCGAACCCAAATCTATTAACACATGTTGTTGGTGTCATTAGAAGGGATGAGCGTGGGAACAAGTGCCGCACATCCCTCCTTTTCTTAGCGTTGGTCTTAGTTGTAATTACCTTGTATTTTCCTATATATAGTGCATAAGTTTTGAAAATAAAACAGTTTGAATTTACAACTCAACTCGCAAGTGTTTTGACTTTTCCTTTAATGTCTTAGCACATGTCATATTTTTTACATGCAAGGTCACTACTTTACGTACTTCATCATTGTTGATGACTTCATATACGTTGGGCTTTGAAGCTGTTGCAAGAGATTGCCTAAGCAATTCTACTTTTTCGTGTCCTGCGCAGGATTTTTGTCTACTTTGTAGTCTCGTAGTGACTTTCAGTATTTGCTGTGTTATGTTTTTTAAGTCTTTTATTGTGCTTCGCGACAGTGCATCTGCGACGAAATTGTCTTTTCCCTTTAGATATTCGACTGTACTCATCTAATTCGAGTCGCATGCGTGTAAGTTTGGAACTAGGGTTAATCATTAAGAAGAGGTATGATAGTGGTCTGTGATCTGTTTTCACTGTAAAGTGCTTGACATAAATGTATGGTCGAAAATGCATAATTGCCTACACTTGCTTAAACAGTCGTGTCGGTCGCGAAATACCCAGTCTAATCTTCGTTCTTCGTTTCTGCTACCGCCAAGGGATGCCCTGCGCGGACTGCAAGAGGAAAGTAGCAGCTGGACGTAAAGATCCAAACGCAGAGCCAGAAGTATTTGTGCAATAATTGAAAACTAGAGCTGAAGACATAACTTTCTTTAAATTGTCTAGTGCTGGAAAAATTGGACCTCGCTTTCAATTCTTGGCACTGACGTATGATAGAACAGCTTGAGCCTATGTGAACCGGTATTTGGATGCAACAGTTATTTATCGTTTACTGCAATCACTGTCGCCCGCACCCCGAGGGTATATTGGTTTTGAGTGTTACTTGCCAGTGACGCGCTACCCTGCTTTCCGAGGGTACATGGTTTTCGGCTGTCACTTGCCACCATCTTTATATATTGATAACTGTCTCGACATTCAATATTATTATTCTTTTTCGGTTTTCGTTCTTTCTTTTTGAATATTTATTGATATTTATACAAAAATATTTGTTTCTTTTCTTTGTTTTTTTGAGCATATCATAAATATCAAAAATATGGCAGAAGACAATAACAATAACAATGTTTCCACATTGTTCAATCTCCCGAAAATCTCGTATCAGTCCGCATCGTCCCTCAGAAACTTCATCAATACTGTTTCATTTTCTTTATGGTTCATTACTATCGATTGGAGACGATACCAAAATCTCAAATGCAATGCTCATACATCTCGTTTTGAACAAAGTCGACCCAGTGACTAAAAAAAAATGGGACGAACAACTGACTTATGAGAAGTTGCCGTTTGGTCTCAGTTTAAGAAAGTCTTGAATCGTCGATACCAGTATTTGTTTGCTGACGAGTCGACGAAGCCAAAAAAAGACAAGGTTGTGTCAAGCAAGCCGCATAATCGCAGTTATTTTGCTTGTTCTTCCCATTCCACCAACAGAGCTCAGCAAACTTGCAACTATTGCAGTTCGGGAGACCATGTAGTGTCGAAATGCAGTCCACTTTTGCGTCTCTCCGTCATGCAAAGGTTCGAGTTCGCTTAGCCTGCACCCTGATGCATGAATTGTCTGCAAAAAGGCCACGCTGTTGTAAAATGCAAGGCCAATAAATGTCGATTGTGCGGCCGCTCACATCACACCTTATTGCATCGATACACAGTGTCTGCTAATATTCTCGCGTTGCCACCACCCCAAGAGAGTGCCTCTCCTCCGTCAAACCAGGATCAACCTTCCACGTCCCATGCTCTGCATGCGACATCGTTGGACAGGGTACTTCTGGCTACGACGATCGTAAGCGTCCGAACGAAGAGCGGTGACCACATTCTGGCCAGAGCTCTGCTGGACTCTGGATCGCTTACAGATCCATAGAGACGAGTCATGTATTAGCTTGCTTGGTATTGGTAAATCCAATTCTCAAGTAAAAGATAAAATACATACGGTGGTGAAGTCGCGATTAAATGGTAGTGAGTTCTCCTTCGATTTTTGGATTCTGAAATCAATTTCAGGTTATCATCCTTTACCCAGTCAGTGAATGTCAGTGACTGAAGAATCAAAAAGAACCTACCTCTAGCAGTCCCCTATTTCTAAAAGCTACAAAGAATAGACATGCTGATAGGAGCAGAATCATTTTTTTAACTATTAGCTGTTGCTCAAATTAAACAAGGTCCGGACTGTCCAACTCTTCAGAAGACCCTTCCTGGCTGGGTTGTTTCGGGAACATATGTTCCCAAAAGTTCTGATCCTCAAATTACATATAGTATGAGTTGCAGTGAAGAGTTGTTACTGTCTATTGATAGGACCTTACAAAAGTTTTGGTCACTAAAAGAAATGCCATCTCAAAAGGAAGTTGCTCCGCCTGAGCACAGGTTATGTGAAGATCACTATCGGAAGACGACTCAGGTATTGCCATCAGGTCGGTTTGAAGTAAAGCTGCCATTTAAAACAGATCCAATCTGTTTAGGCAACTCCTTTGAGGTTGCTAAAAGGCGGTTTTTGTCGCTTGAAAGAAGATTGCATCGTGATCCTGAGTTGAAGAAAATGTACTTGGAATTTATGGAGGAATACCTCTCCTTAGGCCATATGTCTCCTACCGACAATACGATTCCTTCTACTTCACACTATGTTCTTCGCCATCAGTGTGTCCCAAGGCCTCAAATTACGTCTACCAAGCTTCGCGTCGTTTTCGGTGCGTCGTCCAAGACGTCCTGAGACCCATCTGAATCTTTGATATTGTACAAGCTTAACACCGTAACTTATGGGACTGGACCAGCCCCATTTTTGGCTATCCGGTGTTTAAAAAGGTTGAGTGAGTCTGCAAATCTCTCATTCCCTAAAGCTGCTGACGTTATCGGGTCTGACTTTTACGTCAATGACATGTTGATTGGTGCTGCATGCGTTAATGAGCTTAGGGCAATTAAGTCCGAAGTTTCTCAGGTTCTTCAGACCGCAGGGTTTGAGTTGGCAAAGTGGTTTTCAAACTCACCTGAGATCACCGCATCTGAGAGCACAGCAAAGCCCATAACGACCTCGGATTCAGAGTCGACTAAGGCGTTAGGAATCTCATGGTTGCCTAATGAAGATGCCTTCCAATTTAAAATTGACAATTCAGTCATGGGTCTCCGAGCGAGAAAACGGAACATTCTATCGGTGACATCGAAGTTTTTCGACCCCCTTGGTTCGCTAAGCCCTATCATCATAACAGGCAAGATCCTATTGCAGGAACTTTGGCTTAACAAATTAGATTGGGATGAGTCTATTCCGTTGCATTTAGAGACAGCATGGAATATGTTGAAAAACACACTGTCTCACTTGGAAGAGATATCCATACCCCGGTTCGTGTTTACCGGTCCGATGTCACCGGTGCAAATACATGCCTTTGCTGACGCCTCCATGAGAGCTTATGGAGCTTGCATCTATATACGTAGCAAAACTGCAGAAGGTTGTAAAATATCGTTATTGACTTCCAAGTCCAAAGTAGCGCCGCTCAAGACCAAAACGCTTCCAAGGCTTGAGTTATGTGCCGCTCACATTCTCGCAGATCTCTGTCATAGAATCAAGCCCTTATTAAAGGTCCCTATCGAACGAACTGTTTTTTGGTCGGATTCAGAAGTAACTCTTCATTGGATTCGGTCTCATCCATCCTCGCTGTCAACACTCGTTTCGAATAGAGTGGCTGAGATTCAAGAGTGGTCAGATTAAGCTACGTGGCGGCATGTACCCATGAAGCAGAACCCAGCAGATATTGTCTCTAGACGTTATGACGTCAACGAAATAGTCCAGTCAATCTGGTTCGAAGGACCATTATTTTTGAAGGATGACGAAGAAAACTGGCCCAAAAACTCTCATTTCGAGCTTCCAGAAGACGCACAGCTGGAGAAGAGGAAGACTGCGGTCGGACTGACCGCCGCTGTGTAAAGTTCGGAGCTAGTAGATGTCATCGAGGGATTTTTGTCACAACTCAAGCTGCTTAGAGTGTTCGCATATATGTTCCGCTTCATAAGAAAATGCAAAGAACCAACTATAAAGTTTGAAAAAATTTTCTCACCGACCGAATATAATGAAGCTTTCCATAAAATTGTTGAAATTATACAACATCACGAGTATAAAGAAGAAATCGAGAAGGTTCGGAAAGGATCTGGAGTTGGTCCTAGTCTTCAGCGGTTGAAACCATTCATCCATGACGACACAGGTACTTGGTGTACTTTTTCGTTGTTGCGAGAAGGGGGGCGACTAGCCAAAGTTCCTATATCATATGATGCCAAGTTTCCTTTGCTATTGACAAAGCGCTCCCAATTTGTGCGGAGCTACGTGCGTCATCTGCACCATTCAAATTTTCATGTCGGCCCACGAGCACTGGTGAGCATCCTCCGACAGAGTGTTTGGATGGTGAACGCTCAGGAGGTCTGCAGTCAGACAGTCAGATCATGTATGCGTTTCTTTAAATGCAAGCCTCGATTGCTGACTCAACTTATGGGGAATTTACCCGCAGATCGACTCCGTGCTCTCCGCCCATTTGCAATTTGCGGCGTGGATTTTTGTGGACCAGTATATACGACATTGAAAATTCGAGGAAGGCCCCCATATAAGTCATAAATCGGGCTTTTTGTTTGTTTTGCGTCCAAAGCTGTTCACCTAGAAGTTGTTTCAGATTTGTCCACTGACTCTTTCTTATTGGCTTTCCAAAGGTTCGTCGGGCGCCGAGGATATCCCCAGGTCGTGCACTACGACAACGCGACGAACTTCGTCGGAGCCAGCCGCCACCTCAGCGCTCTGCGAATGAGACATCAAAAGGCGGATGCGAATTTGCATTCATACCGCAGCGAGCTCCTCACATGGGAGGCCTTTGGGAGGCAGGTGTAAAATCTGCCAAGAGCCTACTCCTACGGGCGGTAGGCAGCGCGCTCCTAAACGCCGAAGAGCTTGTCGGGATCGAGGCGGCCACGAACTCCAGACCGCTGGGAGCTCTCAGCCAGGACCCAAGCGACGGCGAGGCAATAACGCCCGGGCACCTGCTGACAGGCGGGTCGCTCGTCGCCCCCCCAGCACTGCGGACTCCGGACCAGGAGAGTCTCAGCTGCTTGCGGCGATGGCGACTTGTCTCAGTCAGGCATAATTTGAATGTTTCTGAAGTCTAATGTAAGTTAGTTTAGGGCAAGGCGGGAGCGCAATAAAAGCTCTCTCTCGCTCTTGGCGAATTCGCCCCGCTTTGCCAACGTAGGTTAGTTAGGCTAGAACTAAATTGAAATTATACATTCGTTAAAATTGATTCTGATCGAGCGCACACATTTATTTTCTCGTCCCGCCTTTTAATAAAAATTACAGCCACCCAAAGTTTTCGGTTTTGCTTTTAGAAAACTATTCTAAATTTTCATGGTGCCCCCGGGTGGACTCTTAAGTTAATAAAGGCAACAATAAAAGTGACAGTGACACATAGAAAGCATACAGTGGTTTAAGACAGTGGTTTAAGACACATACATATATATGCATATACATAATTCTATATATTAGAATCAAGAATATCGCTGCTCCGTCGTGTTGTTGTGTGATAACAAAAACAGCAATTAAAAGCTTGCTCAAAAATCGCGTCGGTCGCGAAATACCCCAGCCTAATCTTCGTTCTTCGTTTCTGCTACCGCCGAGGGATGCCCTGCACGGACTGCAAGGGGAAAGTTGCAGCTGGACGTAAAGATCCAAAAGCAGAGCCAGAGGTATTCGTGCAATAATTGAAAGCTAGAGCTAAAGACATAACTTTCTTCAGATTGTCTTGTGCTGGAAAAATTTCACCTCGCTTTCAATTCTTGGCACTGACGTATAATATAGTAGAACTAGAATTGCATGCAAATTAAACATTCGCGTTGGCGATTTGCGTTTTTAAAAGTACAGCTATTTAACTTTATTTCACAAAACTTATTGAGCTTTAGAAGACTTAAAGAATTTCAGTTTCGAGGTAAGTTGTTCAACCGGGTAGGTATCGAAGCGTTTTTGGCGACTTTAGTTTTAGGTCAACTTTTCCGTTCTGCTCCAAAATCAAGACTGACTCTACTGATTCCATCTCCACATCATGAAACCCCAATGGTTCTCTTCTCGATACCATTTTCCTATACACAAATGGACTGACTCGGATTGGTCATCCAGATCTAGAATTGTGAAATACCAAAAATGCAGAATTTGCAGAAAGCCGGGTGTTCAATTGTTTACTTGAAAGCCGGTATTCGATTGTTTACCCGAAAGCCGGGTGTGGGCCGAGAGCGGGCCGATAGTGGGCCGAGATTGTTTTTCAATTTTTCACCCCACCACTTTGGGTGCGGTGTGAGAAAAGATTGTTTATAAATTATTTGGAAGCAAAGATTGAAATCCAAAGATCGAGATTGAATCAGGGGACACCAAAGATTGTTTATAACTCGTATAAGGGACCAATGTAAATGGGTACGTTGACTTGCATTTAAAAAAAAATAAATATTCTTGCAAGTACATACATATAACACCAAAATATACGCACTTTCATTTGTACTTATTGACATACATTATACATACATATATCATAACCTATGTGAACCGCTATTTGGATGCAACAGTTATTTATCGTTTACTGCAATCACTGAACTTAAGAAGAAACGAGCCACCGTCTCAAAAAAATTCAAAGATAAGCGGACCGTTTAGAAGCTGGCGATGTTCCGCTGTTACTGACGGAGCTCGAGTGCAGGCTGCAAAAGCTAGTCGAAAACATTGACACGGCAAGCCAACTTCAAGAGGAGATCGAGCAAATAGAAGAAGTAGATGGCGGCGATGTATTTGCAGCCGAGTTGGAAGAGTTATGTATCGTAACTAAGGCAAAGGTAATGTCGCTTATCAGCGCCTTTGATGTAACAAGCGATACGACGCTGACAGTATCAGCCTCTGGTGCCCCAACTCGTGCTCGACTTCCGAAGTTGGCATTACCAAAATTAAGTGGTAAGCATTCGGAGTTTAAAAATTTCATCAGCCTTTTTGAGACTCTAGTTCATAGTAACGCAAGTATACCGGTGATCGTGCCTCTCGGATGAAGCATTAGGAACAATTAAGGCGTTCGAAGTCACCGAGGCCAAGCCTCAAAAGAGTATATGACAACGAGTACCTGATTTTCACAAACAATATTTCCACATTATTCAATCTCCCGAAAATCTCGCAGCAGTCCGCATCGTCGCTTAGAAACCTCATCGATACTATTTCATCGATTCATGGTTCATTACTATCGATTAGAGACGATACCAAAATCTCAAATGTAATGCTCATTCATCTCGTTTTAAACAAAGTCGACCCAGTGACTAAACAAAAATGGGACGAGCAACTGACTTATGAGAAGTTGCCGTTTGGTCTGACTTTGAGAAAATCATGAATCGTCGATACCAGTATTTGTCTGCTGAAGAGTCGACGAAGCCAAAACAAGACAAGGTTGTGCCAACCAAGCCGCATAGTCGCAGTTCATTTGCTTGTTCATCCCATTCCACCAACAGAGCTCAGCAAACTTGCAGCTATTGCAATTCGAGAGACCATGTAGTATCGAAATGCACTCCATTTTTGCGTCTTTCCGTCATGCAAAGGTTCGAGTTCGCTAAGTCTGCACCCTTATGCATTAACTGTCTGCAAAAAGCCACGCTGTTGTAAAATGCAAGGCCAATAAATGTCGAGTGTGCGGCCGCTCACATCACACCTTATTGCATCGATGCACAGTGTCTGCTAATAGTCTCGCGTTACCACCAGCCCAAGAGAGTGCCTCTCCTCCGTCAAACCAGGATCAACCTTCCACGTCCCATGCTCTGCATGCGATTGTAAGTGTCCGAACGAAGAGCGGTCACCACATTCTGGCCAGAACTCTGCTGGACTCTGGATCGCAAACCATTTTTATTACAGAGGACCTTGCTCACCGCTTACAGATTCGTAGAGAGGAGTCATATATTAGCTTGCTTGGCATTGGTGAATCCAATTCTCAAGTTAAAGATAAAATACATACGGTGGTGAAGTCGTGATTAAATGGTAGTGAGTTCTCCTTCGATTTTTGGATTCTGAAATCAATTTCAGGTTATCATCCTGACCAGTCAGTGAATGTGAGTGACTGGAGAATCCCAAAGAACCTACCTCTAGCAGACCCCTATTTCTACAAGCCACAAAGAATAGATATGCTGATAGGAACAGAATCATTTTTTGAACTATTAGCTGTTGGTAAAATTAAACAAAGTCCGGACTATCCAACTCTTCAGAAGACCCTTCTTGGCTGGGTTGTTTCGAGAAGATATGTTCCCAAAAGTTCTGCTCCCCAAATTACAAATAGTTTGAGTTGCATTGAAGAGTTGCTAGTGTCTATTGATAGCACCTTGCAAAAGTTCTGGTCACTGGAAGAAATGCCATCTCAAAAGAAAGTTGCTACGCCTGAGCACAAGTTATGTGAAGATCACTATCGGAAGACGACTCAGGTATTGCCATCAGGTCGGTTTGAAGTAAGGCTGCCGTTTAAATCAGATCCAATCTGTTTAGGCAACTCCTTTGAGGTTGCTAAACGGCGGTTTTTGTCGCTTGAAAGAAGATTGCATCGTGACCCTGAGTTGAAGAAAATGTACTTGGAATTTATGGACGAGTACCTCTCCTTAGGCCATATGTCTCCTGCCGACAATACGATACCTTCAACTCCACACTATGTATTTCCACATCAGTGTGTTCTAAGGCCCCAAAGTACGTCTACCAAGCTTCGCGTCGTTTTCGATGCGTCGTCCAAGACGTTCTTTCAGGTGGCCTTGAATGATATTCTGATGGTCGGACCTACCATTCAAGAGGAGCTATACTCGACACTGCTGCGCTTCCGTCTGCACAGGTTTGCGCTTACTGCCGATGTTAAAAAGGTGTATCGCCAAGTAATGGTAAATGAAGCTGATAGCCAGTTTCAACTCATAGTGTGGAGAAGAACCCATCTGAATCCTTGAGATTGTACAAGCTTAACACCGTAACTTATGGGACTGGACCAGCCCCATTTTTGGCTATCCGGTGTTTAAAAAGGTTGAGTGAGTCTGCAAATCTCTCATTTCCTAAAGCTGCTGACGTTATCGGGTCCGACTTTTACGTCGATGACGTTTTGACTGGTGCTGCATGGGTAAAGGAGCTTAGGGCAATTAAGTCCGAAGTGTCTCAGGTTCTTCAGACCGCAGGGTTTGAGTTAGCAAAGTGGTTTTCAAACTCACCTGAGATCACCGCATCTGAGAGCACAGCAAAGCCCATAACGATCTCGGATTCAGAGTCGACTAAGGCATTAGGAATCTCATGGTTGCCTAATGAAGATGCCTTCCAATTTAAAATTGACAATTCAGTCATGGGTCTCCGAGCGAGAAAACGGAACATTCTATCGGTGACATCGAAGTTTTTCGACCCCCTTGGTTCGCTAAGCCCTATCATCATAACAGGCAAGATCCTATTGCAGGAACTTTGGCTTAACAAATTAGATTGGGATGAGTCTATTCCGTTGCATTTAGAGACAGCATGGAATATGTTGAAAAACACACTGTCTCACTTGGAAGAGATATCCATACCCCGGTTCGTGTTTACCGGTCCGATGTCACCGGTGCAAATACATGCCTTTGCTGACGCCTCCATGAGAGCTTATGGAGCTTGCATCTATACACGTAGCAAAACTGCAGAAGGTTGTAAAATATCGTTATTGACTTCCAAGTCCAAAGTAGCGCCGCTCAAGACCAAAACGCTTCCAAGGCTTGAGTTATGTGCCGCTCACCTTCTCGCAGATCTCTGTCATAGAATCAAGCCCTTATTAAAGGTCCCTATCGAACGAACTGTTTTTTGGTCGGATTCAGAAGTAACTCTTCATTGGATTCGGTCTCATCCATCCTCGCTGTCAACACTCGTTTTGAATAGAGTGGCTGAGATTCAAGAGTGGTCAGATTAAGCTACGTGGCGGCATGTACCCATGAAGCAGAACCCAGCAGATATTGTCTCTAGACGTTATGACGTCAACGAAATAGTCCAGTCAATCTGGTTCGAAGGACCATTATTTTTGAAGGATGACGAAGAAAACTGGCCCAAAAACTCTCATTTCGAGCTTCCAGAAGACGCACAGCTGGAGAAGAGGAAGACTGCGGTCGGACTGACCGCCGCTGTGTAAAGTTCGGAGCTAGTAGATGTCATCGAGGGATTTTCGTCACACCTCAAGCTGCTTAGAGTGTTTGCATATATGTTCCGCTTCATAAGAAAATGCAAAGACCCAACTATAAAGTTTGAAAAAATGTTCTCACCGACCGAATATAATGAAGCTTTCCATAAAATTGTTGAAATTATACAACATCACGAGTATAAAGAAGAAATCGAGAAGGTTCGGAAAGGATCTAGACTTGGTCCTAGTCTTCAGCGGTTGAACCCATTCATCCATGAAGACACAGGTACTTGGTGTACTTTTTCGTTGTTGCGGGAAGGGGGGCGACTAGCCAAAGTTCCTATATCATATGATGCCAGGTTTCCTTTGCTGTTGACAAAGCGCTCCCAATTTGTGTGGAGCTACGTGCGTCATCTGCACCATTCGAGTTTTCATGTCGGCCCACGAGCACTGGTGAGCATCCTCCGACAGAGTGTTTGGATAGTGAACGTTCAGGAAGTCTGCAGTTAGACAGTCAGATCATGTATGAGCTGCTTTAAATGCAAGCCTCGATTGCTGACTCAACTTATGGGGAATCTACCCGCAGATCGACTCCGTGCTCTCCGCCCATTTGCAATTTGTGGCGTGGACTTTTGCGGACCCATGTTAGTCAAAAATCGCGCTTTTTGTTTGTTTTGCATCCAAAGCTGTTCACCTATAAATTGTTTCAGATTTGTTCACTGATTCTTTCTTTTTGGCTTTCCAAAGGTTCGTCGGGCGCCGAGGATATCCCCAAGGCGCAGTTCGAGAATTCGCATCAAAAAGCGGATGCGAATTTTCGTCCATACCGCCGTGAGCGCCTCACATGGGAGGCCTTTGGGAGGCAGGTGTAAAAACTGCCAAGAGTCTACTCCTACGAGCGGTAGGCAGCGCGCTCCTAAACGCCGAAGAGCTCGCAACAGTCCTCGTCGGAATCGAGGAGGCAATGAAATCCAGGCCGCTGGGAGCTCTCAGCCAGGACCCTTGCGCACGTCGCCCCCCCAGCACTGCGGACTCCGGACCTGAAGAGCTTGCGGCGATGGCGACTTGTCTCGTCAGTCAGGCGAGCGTTTTGGCGGCGATGGTCCCGTGAATATGGCCTTGGCCTCCAAATTCGGGGCAGATGGCACCAGCAGCCGCCCAACCAAGCGGAAGGAGACCTCGTCGTCGTGGCCGAGGACAATTTTCCGCCGCAGGAGTGGCTCGTCGGGAGGATCATCGCCACGCACGCAGGGGAGGACGGCATGGTCAGGGTCGTCGACCTCAGGAGGAGTGACGGAGCAGAGCTCAGGCGGGCCATCCACAAGTTGGCACCGCTTCCATTGAGTTGAAGCCGTGCAGGCCTTCAACGGGGCCGGTGTTTCGTCGTGTCTCGTCGTATTTGTATTTGTTGTTTTGAAGTCTAGTGTTAGTTAGTTTAGGGCAAGGCGGGAGCGCAATAAAAGCTCACTCTCTTGCTCTTGGCGAATTCGCCCCGCTTTGCCAACGTAGGTTAGTCAGGCTAGAGATAAAATGAAATTATATTCGTTGAAATTGATTCTGATCGAGCGTACGCAACATTCTTCTCGTCCCGCCTTTTTAAATAAAATTACAGCCACCCAAAGTCTTCGGTTTGATCTTAGAAAAACTATTTTAAATTTTCAACGTCTGTAATAATTGTGAAATGCAACAAATCGTCTAGCGCTGTCCGCATCATGTGGGACTGGATAGTTTTTGAAGACGTCATAATAGTCAGCAATAGTCAGCATCCTCTGAAATGAATTCGGCTCTATTTTTAAACCAAACGATATGAAGCGATATGAGCCAATGCTCGTTGAAAAATACGTTATGTTTCTTGAACTTTCTTCTAGTTCAATTTGATGAAAACCTGACATTAAGTCAAGGCATGAGAAATATTTAGTTCTACCTAGTTTATCCAAAATGTCATCAATTCTTGGGAGTGGAAATTTATCAGACAGGAGTTTTTTGTTGAGTTGACGATAGTTAATTACCAATCGCCATTTCTTTTCATCTGAACCTGGCATTGATTTCTTTGGTACCAGTAGAAGTGGGCTGCTGTATTCGGATACAGATGGTTCCACTATGTTGTCGGAGATTAATTTTCCAACTTGTTTTTGAATTTCTTCTACTTGGCTATGCGGACTACGATAGTTTTATATATATATAGGTTCATTATTTTTTAATCTCATAGCCTCTTCCCACACAGTACATTAACGGGGAACGGTGGGATTTTTTGACAGATGTGAAACCTCGATTACCACAGGCCACCATCCACCATCCCCCATCCACCGAAAAAACAGCTGAAAATAATAAACAAAAAATTTGTGCTCTACATTTTTGTGAAAATAAACAAAAAATATGGAACATTTATTTATGGTTTCGACTGCGCTTCAACAGCAACAAATATGTGGACGGTTGTAAGTAAATTATAATCAAAGTAAAATTGTATGTAAAAGAC
Source organism: Drosophila helvetica (assembly GCA_963969585.1). Taxonomy (NCBI): domain Eukaryota; kingdom Metazoa; phylum Arthropoda; class Insecta; order Diptera; family Drosophilidae; genus Drosophila; species Drosophila helvetica. The sequence continues at coordinate 32,410,482 of OZ018401.1, read as the reverse complement.
TATGTTTTATGTGTTTTAGAAGCGGTACGGCACTTTTTGGGAGAAGGATGTTCTGGAGAACAACGAGGAGTTCTTCAAAGAAAGTTTCAGGATGGAGAAGTCCACCTTCTGTTTATTAGTAAGCCGGCTTGACGTTCTTCGAAAGAAAGACACCAACTGGCGCGACGCAATTCCGTTGGAGAAGCGAATTGCAATTGCCCTCTACACTTTGAGGTCTTCCTTTGAATACCGAGTAGTTGGTAGGCTCTTCGGAGTGGCAGCCAACAGTGTCTGTTGCATGCATTTTGCGCAGCTGTGATTACCCAGTTTTCTGACGAATATATGTTTGCGGATTATTTGACATCAGAAAAAGTTGATGAATGCGTCCAGGGCTTTCAAGCAATTGGATTTCCCCAGTGCCTAGGGGCCATTGGTAAGAGATCAATCAATATTTTCATTATGAATTATATGTGAATTGGTATATACACTTCATTTTTGTTCTAGATGGATGTCATATAAAAATAAAGCCACCAGCAGATGAGGCAGTCGACTTCCATAATTATAAAGGCTGGTACTCAACAGTTTTGCTTGCCATAGTGGATGATAGGTAAGATATATTAAGTCTATTAAGTGGTTCATAGTCTTCCAAATGTATTTCATTACAATTTACTTCAGATATAGATTTACGTATGTGAACATTGACTCTCCAGGAAGGTGCAACGATTCGACAATTTATCAAAAGTCGAGCCTTGCACAACGGATCGAAGCGCCGTCATTATTGGAGAAAAAATCGAAGGAAATTTGTGGAGTGTCGGTCCCAGTAATGCTGATCGAGGACTCGGCTTTCAGGTTTTCCAAAAAACTTATGAAGCCATACCCATTCTCCACATCCGCTTCATTGGAACAGCGGACTTTTAACTTCAACCTTTCTAAAGCTAGGAGGGTTGTGGAAAATGCCTTTGGCCATTTAAAGGCACGCTTTAAATTCATTGGCAAAGGCCTTGAAAGCCACGTAAGAAACAATAACGCCATAATAATGACCTGCTGCATACTCCACAATATTTTAAATGTTCACAACAGCTCCATTAATGAGAATTGGGTTCTGCTGAATTCAAGTGAGCAACATGAACAGCCCGATAGAAGCAACACATCTGCTGACTTTAATCAGTCTGCAAAAGTAATAAGATCTGCCATTGCAAAACATTGCTTAAACAAATAAAATACATTTTAAAATTACTTGTCTATATTTTTATTTTTTTGCCTCCTTGTCCCGAAGAAATTGGAGCATTTCAGATTGAAAATTTAGCATCTGGGATTAATACGATTCCTGGCTCGTCACCATTTGCTGAAAAAGATCAGCTTGTGCTTTCTGCACCTCTAGCCGTTCCTGCGCAATCCTCAGCAGCTCTGTCTGTGCGTCCTGTTTCGTCCGCTTCGGTGGGGGCGCACTGACCGTAGATTGTATGCTTGAGCTGCAGTTGTATCCGTCAGGGTCGACCTCGATGCTCTCTAAAATGTATTCCTCAATGTCTGCAAATGAAGGCCAATTATTATAATATTGTTAATATATATTTCATTTAACGTACTGTGGTTGTCCAAAGTATTATGTTCCATATTATGAACACGAAGGGTTCCCAAGAACGCGTTGATCCTATTATAGTGCTGCCAAGTAGATGGAGTACCTCCGCTTGGCCCAATTTTATTTTTTTCGAGCCTGCAAAGTATAGTGTATTAGTAGGTTTGCCAAATACAATAATAATATTACCGGTATATTTGGTCATATTCTCTAGTTTGGTGCGTACTTCTGACCAGCCTAGCTCAAATCCAGCCTCCTTCATGAACTCGGCCATTTCCATATAGACATGGGAGTTTTTTCTTGCTCCCCGCAAGTCCTCGATTTTCTCCTGCCATATATCAATGAGAAGGATCTCCATATTTTCAGACCACTGGAGTCTTCCGCTCGCTGTTCTTTTGTGTACTGCATTGTCAATTGTGAATTAATAAAAAAAAATATATATATCTAATAAACTTACCAGCTGTATTTTCTACCGTGCCTTCCATTTTTCCAAATTATTTTGAAATTGTCTTTTCTGGCTGTGGCAGCTGTTGTTTTTCGTTATTTTTGACAGTCATTTTTTACAAATTCGCAGTGAATTTCAGTTTTTTCACTTTGAATGCCAATTTTTCAGAGCTGTATTTGAAAACATCGGCTAAATATCGCATAGAAACGTGTGGTTTAGGAACATCCAAAATGGATGGTGGAACTAGCTGGGAAATTTCGGAGCGGCAAAACCTTACAGACCTGGATGGGGGATGGTTGATGGTCGCCTGTGGGAACAGGCTGAATTGTTTTGGGAATTGTTTGCTTAATTGAGCTATGAAAGTTTTTTCTTTGTAATTACCTTATAATTCGAAAGTGGTTCAAATTTTAAATGATTTATATTAACTAACTGATCAGTATTGGTTGTATTTAGTAATCGGACAAATGTATGCAGTGTCTTCCTTTTAAGAGTTAGAACACTGACTGTTTAATTGTTTAAATGATAGATATGTAGTTTATTCATTCGACTTGGTTTCGCTTAAGTTTAACAAATTATATGTGCTTTCTGTTCGAGATGCTTGCAGCGACTGAGTCTGGCGATATATTACCACTCTCCTCTTTTAAGTTGCAAATGAGTACGATATCTATCGATATCTAATGCAGGAGAGACAGAGGCATAATACGTGAGACCGCTTCTGATGTTCTTTGTCACCCCGCTGCCAATACCGCATCCTACATTCGGCCCACCTCTTGGCATCGAAAGCTCTCGTGTTCTCAGCTTGTATATTCTGAATATTTTCTCTCGCTTCTTTTCTCAAGATATCTTGCTCATCATCTAATTCCGAAATCATACAGTCCTGAATTAATTCCTTGAGCTGCACATCCCCTGCAATACGCAAATCCAACTGCAAATCCAATTGAACTGCGTAACTTTAGTACTCCTCGGCTCGGTATTATTTATGATCTGCTGGACCTTACCTACATGCTTATGCCAGCATCCTGGACTTTCATAACTCATTTTAGATATCATTGGGACAACTATCTCATGCATGCGCTGGACTTGTCCATTCCCCGTAGGTACACCTGTTGCAATTAGCAAATGTTGAATCTTCTCCCTATCGCAATATTCCTTAAACAGATGCGAAGTGAAAGCATCCCAGCGATCAGAAACGATTCTGTATGGGTTTCCAAAGCAAATAGCCTGACGTTCTAAACAACTCAATACTTCTTCAACTCCTGTACTTCGAGTGGGATACAACCACACGTATTTAGAAAAGCCATCTACAATCACGAAAATGTGATTATAATGTTTGTTGGTCAACTCCATCGGACCAACATGATCAACGTGGTATGTAACCAGCGGCTTATCCCCCTTATCGATCGGTGTAAGGAACCCTTCTTTCCTGCCTGCCTTTGCATTTACGAGGATACACTCTACGCAGCTATCAACAACTCGTGCTACTTTCTCCTTGAGCTTGGGAATATAGTATGACTTCTCAATCAAGTCCTGATTCTTTTTACCGGAAAAGTGACCTTGCTTGTGACTGATTCGAACGATTTCATTTTCCATGAGTGAAGGTACTACTAGCAACTCCTTATTGGGATCTTTGAATAGAACTTCATTCAATACGTAGAAATCCTCATACCCTTTGGTCTCGACAACCCTTTTGACCACCTTCGTCCAATCATCTAACATCTGGGCCTCCTTCAAACTATGTAACAAACTATCAGTCAAAACATAACACGACACCCTGCTCAACGCATCCACGTGTCTCATCTTAGAACCAGACCTATGCTCTATCTCATAGTCGAAATCTTGGGGATACATTGCACATCTCGACAATCTGAGCGGAATCTCCTTCTTCTTCATGGTCAAGGCGAAAGCGTTACAATCAGTAACTATCTGGAACTTCTTCCCTAAGACGTACTCCCGCCACTTTACCAAAGCTCCAATAACCGCAAGCACTTCGAGTTCATACGAATGATACTTCTCCTCGCAAGGCTTGGTTTTACGACTCATATAAAAAACTGGGTGCCACAAATTATCAGAGGAATCTCGCTGAAGCAACTATCGGCTCCGAATCCAAATTTTGAAGCGTCCGTATGAGTCCGTTTCAAGCGAATGATCATAAAGCTTTAGAACTGGTCCACTAATCAACGCTCCTTTCAATTTCTCGAATGCTACTAAATGTTTCTCCTGAAATTCGAAATTCACCTTTTTGCGTAACAAGTCGGACAAGGGCTTTGCAATTAAAGCATATCCTTCCACAAATCTACGAAAGTATGACGTCAATCCTAGAAATCGTTGTATCTCCTTCTTATCGCGTGGAATCGGAAAATCAGCAATTGCTCGAGTTTTCTCATCTCCTGGCTTGAAACTACCGTTTTCGAACACATACCCTAAGAAATGTACCTTCCGCTTCAATATCTGACACTTGCTCCAATTTATACGCAAGCCATTTCTCTCTGCTACTTCTAGAACACGTTTCAATTTTAGCACTCCCTCTTACTTGCAATCATCACATCGTCCATGTATACAACCGCATCTTCATTCTCGATTAAGTCCCGCATAACCGCCATTATAAAACTGGTAAACACTGCTGGAGAGTTTGTGATACCGAAAGGTACAAACAGGAACTCATACTGTCCACTCTGAGTTACGAACGACGTATACTTTTGGGATTCTGGCGAAACAGGCACGTGAAAGAAACCATTTGTTAAATCCAGTGTTGTGAAAACCTCTCCACCTTGCATTTTCTCAATTACACAAGCCGTTGGGAAGTTATCTCGGACAATCTTTACATTTAACTTGCGATTATCGCAACACAAACGTTTTTTCCCGTTCTTTTTATCCACTAAAACCACTGGCGAAGCAAACTCAGATGTACTAGGCTTTATAATCCCTTCTTCTAGCCATTCTTGAATTTGGTCATCGTCTCGGGTGTTCAAATACAGGTAACTCATCCGTCAATAAAATCTTCATCTCTACTGGTGAACTGAGATTTCTCTTCGGCCTATAGCTCTTGATCATGAACTTCACTTCAGATGCATCATTTTGAATCAAATGATCCAGATCTAACACATAACGTTCCCTTAACGTCTTCTGTGCTTAACATACACACTCAAACTCACTTATTAGTTGCACACAAGAACTTTGTCTTATCTGACCCTCATCTGTTCCTACCTCAGCTCCTTTCTTCATACAACGAACTCTTGGCGAAAATATAGTGCCATTCTTGGTTACCATCATATTGACGTTTCCTAAGATCGTTGTGCCCAAAATTGCCTCGTACTTCATGTCTTCATCAGGAATGACATAAAACTCAACCGTCATATCGATTCCATCAATATTGACCTCTACTCTAAAACTTCCAAAAGTAAGTACCTGGCTCTCACCGATCCCTGTCAAAACTCTCTGGCGGCCTATCAGACTTCCCACGCCTACGCCTAGTTTCAAGAACACACCCCTACGCAACAAACGCAACTCAGCTCCTGTATCAACAAGTCCCTTGAATACTGTATTCATACAAGTTACCGATTTTAGTTCAAGACTCGAAGAAAACGGTGCACAAGATGGTTTTGATTCGGCTTTTCCGATCTGAACTACGTTGGTTTCTCTCTCTGTCTTTACTATTACTGTTTCTTTACACTGTGCTGCTTGGTGTCCTGGTTGATCACATTTGAAACACTTCCCTTCACAGGGCAATCTCTTTTTATGTGTGACGAGTCCCCACACCTGAAACATCGTCTAATCGATCCAACTACCACTTCACTTGATCTATCGTTCACAATCTTACTGCTCAGTACACCATACTTGCATGGCGGCTTAGCAGAACAACGAATGCCTCAATTTGTAACTTTAGATATTTGAGGCTTCTAGCCTGATATAACATCGCTTTGTTTGACCTTGCATCTGGGATTCCCTCTACAAAATATTCGATCAAACTTTCTTCTTCCAACTGAATGGGCTTGGCTATCTCCATTAGAGAGTATAGAAACTCGTGCAAAGATTCACCAATATGCAGCTGACGTTTTCCTAACCTGCGATGAACTTCTGCTGATGAAACCTTGACTCCAAACTCCTCCAACAAGACAGACTTATGTTTCTCTGGCTTCGCACAAACATCTTCGCTGCTCCACAAAGCAATTGTTTTGCATACACGAATAACTGTAGCTGGTTCCACTCAACTGTAGCCGTACAACCTTCTAGCTCTTCTATCCATTGATCGATATCTGGGGACTTCGATCCTGAAAATTGTGTAACACTGCCCTCGACATCTTTCAAAGTGAACCACGATCTACCCTGCCTTTCTACTCCTAGCCCTTGATGCCAGCTTGCTCCATTTTGCGGATTGATAGCAGTTGACGCGGATGACACTGATTTATCGTCTTCACCATCATCCTCCGTATCCGACTCACCCTCCTTATTTGCTTCATAATGTGACAACAATCTCTGTTACAAATCCTCTTTTAATCCAATTGTACTTAATTACAACTCCGACAACTTCCGACGCAACGCATCAGCCTTCAATGCCAAGATCTCTTTTCGCTCCATTTTACAATTTTAACTGGCAGAAAAATTAGTTTGATATAATTTCAAAAGTTTGGTTTAATCTCAAAAACAAAATGTAAATAGAATAACAGCCCTGTTCACTATAACGATGTTTTACAACCTTAGAATATACAAATTTTCCGGCAACTCTGCACCGCTAGATTGGTCTCTCTCTCTTTGCCTCATTGCTTGCAATTGCGCGTCTCTCTGATAAGATTCTTGCTGCTTCGCTGCTATCTTTGTCGCACTCCAGCCAATTTGCTTATGCCGAATTTTCGATCTTCTCCAGCCTCTTCTTTGCGAATTGCCTCCGAATTTCATGTTCTTATTTGCCAAAAATTACTGCAAGCTTTGTAGAATGGTAGGCCACATCTCGGTTGAGCCCCCAAAATTGCAGTGTCTTTCCTTTTAAGAGTTAGAACACTGACTGTTTAATTGTTTAAATGATAGATATGTAGTTTATTCATTCGACCTGGTTTCGCTTAAGTTTAACAAGTTATATGTGCTTTCTGTTCGAGATGCTGGCAGCGACTGAGTCAGGCGATATATTACCACTCTCCTCTTTTAAGTTGCAATATCTATTGGAGCAGAGACAGAGGCATAATAGTTGAGACCGCTTCCGGTGTTCTATGTTACTCCGCTACTACATGAATTTTGCTTGGATGCAATTGTGTTTGCTACAAAAATACCAGGTTGAATTTCTTGATTCGGAATTAGTATAATATCTTCACTTGAAGTAAAGTCGACTTTTCTAATTACTTGGGATCTTGCTGGTAAGAGCATGGTATTATTACGAGAACTGCATGCAGAACATAAATGTGAATGTCGATATTATTTGGTAGTATTATGAACCAATCTTCAGAAGGATTTAGATCTATTTAGTTCTTTAATAAAATCAATTCCTATTATTCCATCACACGGTATTAATATTCCATCCCTGTGTATCTGTCTGTCTAAAGATCTACCGAGGCAAGTCCTTGGGATTTAATACCCCTTCTCCTATACCTTGAATATTTATTGTATTTTCTATTTGAACGTTAGTGAAGACATCGGAATTATCTTTTAAGATTGAAATATTTGCTCCTGTATCTATTAAAAATATAAGCTTTTTCCCAGTTTCTACGTTTTTAAATGTTACAAAGATATTGAGATTGAGGTTGATGGTGTGAACCTTTGCGTTTCTTAATATTCTGTATCTAAAGGTGCCTGGGAGTTTCCCGAAGCTGTCTGGGTAACACGGACATTGTTGTTCTGTATTGTGTTTCTATAGTTGTCGTTTCTTTGGCTATTATAGGATCCACCATTATAACGGTTGCTTCCTCTATAATTTTTACGACTTCTGTTATTGCTATTGGCCATATCGCTATTGTTTTGGTTAAAATTGTAGTAGTTGAACACACGGCTGTTTCTTCCACCACGATAATTATCTCCATAGTTATTACCGTGGTTTTCATGTCCTCTTTGGGACAACAGTATTGAACTTCTGCTGCCAGTTATTTCTGAGCTGCAGTGGATGTATTTTTCTATGACATCATTCATTGTTGAGAATGTGCCTGCGTCCAATATGGTTTTTATTCGGCCGTGCTCACAATTTTTAACCATTGTTTTGATGGCTTCTTTTCGGCTGAATTTCTCGGCAAAATTTGCTGGCAATCCCTCATCGATATACAAATCTTCAAGGAGTTTTCGCAAATAATCGATTTCTTTGGTAAATTGGGTAGCTGTTTTGCCGTTTTGGAATACCCTTTCCAATTTTGCCTGTATTACGTCAGATGATCTCCGACAATATTGTCCTGCAATTTTTTTATAATTCCTTCTTATGTGCTCTCATCTGTTATCTTGTACAGTATTCAGCCTATGAGTTTTGACTTTATTACTTCTACTGCTAAACTTTCATATTTCCTTTTGGTTAAATTGACCAATTTTACGGCAGTAAGGAATCTTTTTAAATGGAGCTTTTGTCCATTAAACTCTGGAATGGCCTGCGATATGTCTTTGATATTTGCCCTTTGGGCAATTGTATTATCGGTCATTGTGATTGGTTTTTGGTCCACCAAGCTGTTGGTTGACTCCGATTCTGACCAATCTTGATCTTCTGGTTTTGTTAATGCCGCAGGAATAGTTAGGTCGGATAGATCTTTTTCTTCTATGTCGGCTTCCTCTTTGCCCTCTAATTCAAGATTTTGTCCTGTTAGATCAGCCCGTTCTGGATCTGAAGGTTCAGGTTGTTTGCCTGTTTCGATTGTTAAAGATGTGTACAAAACTGTTGGAATTGATATTTCAAAGTTAAATTTTCCTTTTATTGATATCAAGTTCAATCAAAATCTGATCAACAGCCTTGATACGTTTGTCCAGTTATTTTTATTTAATCTGTTTCTTGTTTCATATATTAGTTTTCGTGCTTAGTTACAATATTCTACTAATATTTGTGTATGTTTTGAAACAGTTTCCTTCTGAATGGGTCTGTTCTAAGCTAGAGATTTATATGATCTATCAAATTTGGTTTTAATTTCGCTTATGGATTTTCGCAGCTTGCTCCATTCCATACTACTAATGTTTCTAAAGGTTTTGCGTAATTGGGACTGGCTTCCCTAATGCCTCCTAGTGTGGTCGTTTTTGTATGATTTTAATTTTATTTTATTTTCCTCTTTTTATTTATAATCGTTTTTAGTTTTTATCAATTAAATCTTATCTAGGTCATTGGCCCTTACATAACGTTTCTTTATTGTCTTGTTATGTTAAATATACAAGGTCAATATGAATTGCGAAACTGGTACAATAATATCCACCCACATATAATATTATATTTATATTTTGAGAATAATAAAAGGAAGGTTTATAAAAGGATCTTGTAAAAAATTTTTTTTTCTGTTTTACAAATATTTTTGTATACTAAGCCAACAGAGAAAAAAAATTTTTTTTTTGCGATCTTAGATCAATTTGTATTTATATTTTCTTCATTTCATTTTATTTATACTAATAATTTTGTAATTTGTTTCGGCTGAAGGCCTTCTTTTAAATTTTTGTCTACGTCGATCAACGCAGTGATCTCCTGCCTAATTTGCACACAACTTATTAGGTTGCGCTCTACCTTGTTGTACACAACATAGTGGGCAAACATTACAAAGTTTGATAAATTTGTTTTTTTTTCTTAAGTAGCTTAATTAATGTATTTGTTGTAATTGTTTTCCATGGTGGTCCCTCGGTTGTGAGAGGGGCAGCCTCTATGCCACTCTCACTTTGACATGCAACGGCGCACAGTGGGACATTCTGCCATTTCAGCTTGCTAAATTTATAACTTCTGAACGAAGGAAGATATCTTCATAAAATAAACAGCATTTGAAAGATAAATCTTTCAAAATGAAATATTACGTGGCACTACATTGTTTAGAAGCTTACCTATAAAAAGCCAAAGTTGAACTTTGTTGCCGGTGCATATTTTCCTATGTAATGTGTTGAATTTAAATTTGTTTGGATCGATTAAGTACTTTTATTGGTAAATTTAACAAAACATAATTATTTTACATCATTTAGTTTGGAATTTGGTTTTGAATTTGGTTTAATATATTGTTTTCTGTAAAATATGCCTCCACTTCCAACTTAGAGGGAGGAATATCTAACAAACTTAACATTTCTAAAGAATAACCATTTTCCGATTTTTTTTGAGATCTCAAATGTCTAATGGATGAAATATATGGATCTGAAGAGGCTGCTAACATGTTGAAAAGATCCCTGTTTTGAGTTTTTGTGATATCTTGCACGTATTCATGCACCTGTATTTCTTGTAACCCTTGTTTCTCGCTTCCTGTGCTTCCTCTGACATCTCTCCAATTGGCAAACTCTGATATTCAATTTAAATTTGACCAGGATGTAACAGCTCTGCAGTCTTCGAGGCATATTCACCAAATTTGTAGGTGTTAATTTTTTCCTTGCAGTTTAAAACATTCAAAATGACACCCAATCTTTTGAATATGTCAATATCCAGACCAGTTATTTCTGCAGTAATTTCCACTTTTTCAAAGAATGTCCGTGATGAGTTTCCATCGTTTTTGTTTCCATATCCTTGTTTGGGGCAGTCCACCTTCAGTGATAGTTTTTCAACGAATTTTTCTTGAATAATTTGTTTCCTATTGTTTTGTTTTTCCTTAGCTGTCGTGCTCTTGTCAAAAGATTCTCCCTCTCGCGGAATGGTATATGCAAGTTTTAAAATGAACTCCATACATCTTATTCTTGCATGCAATCGGGGAAATACCATATTCCAAATTTTCCTCTTCAACTATGGAATCATCCAAATTTTTAAAATCCTTTTGAGTTTTCTTGCAAAACGCACATTTTAAGGTAGATTTAGTATTAGTTAGTTCGTTATGTACTTTTCCATCAATCATTGTAAGAAAAAATTTAAAATTGACATGAATGGTTTTTCTTCCTTTATTATTTTTACCGCCCTTATATTAGAAATCTGGTTCTTAATATAGTTTAATGTGCACTTTATTATCTCCGAAGATTCTTTGGCGTATTTCAATAATATAGAGCGGCAATAATGGGCAGACGAAGGTCGCGGATTTTTCCAATATTCCGATGTATCCGATTTAAGCCGCAGGGGTACAAGAGAAGCCATAAACATGTTAGAATCTGTTATGGCTTTATCGTCTGTGGATATTTTTTGCTTATATTCACTTTGCCCAGAAGATCCATCACAGCCCCATTTGCTGAGCAATGTGAGATTTTGCGGAAGACTCTCAATCTGATGGTGAGGTAAACTCTCAATGAGCCGTTTCGCAGTTTGTTCCATCAGGTCTTGAAGTTTTACTTCCGCTGATATCTCTGTAGTTATTGCTGATTCCGGCACTGCCTTTAGTTTTGCTTGTGTAATGTTTCTGTATTCAGGCAGAATGTCTACATTATGATGGATTAAGGAATTCCGCAATATTGAATATTTCTCAGACCTTTCCAAATCCAAAAACAATGCTAACGCCTCTTCAAATGTGTATTTCCTCGGTTGTGAATTTGGTGGCGTGAGGTTGCTATCCTTGATCCTAACAAGTCTCATCGGACTTGCATTAGAAACAGCTTTTGTAATTGTAAGGAAGTTCCTGTCTCAGGCCGGGGTACAGCCTCTCAGTCTGTCCAGGGCCCGATCTTCCATACAGCAAATTTGTATTTTCAGACCAAAGCTCGGTGTACGTGGAGTGGAGCACGTGGTGTCGACTGTACCATCAACGGGGAAGGCTAGGTTAAGGAGGGAAACCAAGGGGGAAGGGGGAGCGTCAGGTTCGCAAATTCGTGGCGTCCGCGTACAAACTTGCTCGCTGGCGTCCCCAAGGATAGGGAAGGGGGGTGTTCTACAGGAGGAATTTTCTACTAGGAGGGTGAGAGCTCAGTTCGTGGAAGCCGTGGCATCCGCGTACAACTCCACTGGCTGAGGTCCCAGGCATGCAAATGGAATATTTAATGGTACAATGGCAGAGGGGAAGGGGTGAAAACAATCGGGCGGCGAATATTGGCGGTGGTTCAGGGGCAATGGTCATAGATATGTGAATAATTTATGTTTGGTTTAATTCATTGATTTATTGTCTGCCTGCTTATCTATCTATACATATGTGTGTGAAAATCTAATCCCTACATCGCACCTATCTCCCTCTCACTCGCTTACGCCAGGCCAGCTTACCCCTCTTGCTCCGTAGAACTCTGGTCCATCATCTTTTTCTCGGCGGCTGCGGCTCCTCGCTGGACCCGAAAAATGGCGGACCTCGTGCTGTCCGCTTTGGGTTTTCGGTGTTTTAATTTTTCCCGCACTCACGACTGCCCTTGGTAGAGGCTCGATTTTCACTCTCGATCTCCATCATTTTTGGCAGCCAGCTCAGCCAGCCGTTCGAGCCTCTGCTCCCAGCTTCTGCCGCGACCCGGCGCTTTTGTCGCGTGCCTTTTCTCTCGCTCTCCTTGGGTCGTGCGTGGGTGCTTTCGGCGCAGCTTTCGCTCTCCTCGGGGTCGTGCGTGGGCGCTATTGGCGCAGCTTTCGCTCTCCATGGTTTTGGCAGCTGGCTCAGCCAGCCGTTCGAGCCTCTGCTGCCAGCTTCTGCCGCGACCCGGCGCTTTTGTCGCGTGCCTTTTGCTCGCTCTCTTTGGGTCGTGCGTGGCTTGCTTCGGCATGTGAGGGTGGGTTTTGCACTTGTCTTCGCTCCGTGTCTCTGCTGCTGGCCTCTGCCGTTGATCTCTGCTCTGGTCTCTGCTCTCTGCTCCGGTGTCTGCTGCTGGTCTCTGCCGTTATCTCTGCTCTGATCTCTGCTCTCTGCTCCGGTGTCTGCTGTCGGTCTCTGCCGTTATCTCTGCTCTGATCTCTGCTCTCGGCTCCGGTGTCTGCTGCTGGTCTCTGCCGTGATCTCTGCTCTGATCTCTGCTCTCTTCTCTCTGCTCCGGTGTCTGCTGTCGGTCTCTGCCGTTATCTCTGCTCTGCTCTCTGCTCCGGCGTCTGCTGTCGGTCTCTGCCGTTATTTCTGCTCTGCTCTCTGCTCCGGTGTCTGCTGCTGGTCTCTGCTCCAGCCTCTGCCGCTACGTTTGCTGCCAGTGATGCTCTCTGCTGGCCTCTGCCAGTGCTGCGCTCCCTTAAATAATACTTCCCTTTTCGTTCTCTTACTCTATATTTATGGTATTTGGATTAAGGCTTAATAGCTAGTGAACAAAAGGGGGAAGAAATAAAAAATAAAAATATTCTTGGCAGGCTCCAGCCTGGTCTGTATCTCTTCGCCTCCCGGACGAATATTGCTCCTTGTTGGCCTACGTCGTTGTGAAGGGGTATGCTCCTTCACATAATACACGACCACTTGTTTTCCTTGTCGTTCGTATATTTGATTGACAGTGCCTCTGATAAATGATCCGTACGTATATGACATGTTGCATCTACAAGTTTTCTCTTTCTTGTATAATCTGAACAGTCATCCAAGGTTTTTGTTGGTCTTCCTGTGTCTTGTAATGTGGCTAAAATATGATTTTGTATGGGATTTAGCACCTGCGACAGCCCGTTTTTTGCCTGTTTTTCGTGCGAGGTAGCCTCACTTAAATCGACCTAGAAGCCAAACGCCCCAAAATCGCAATAAAGTCAAGTCAAAGTTTAAAAACAGCTCAAAAATTAGATGGTTTTAAAAATTCGTTTTTCTCGATTACTGTACATGCAACAGAATAGGTTTTTATTGATAAATAATAACTATGAATATACCTAAATGGAAACACTTAAAACAGAATCATAGGTAACGTGGTTTTTTTTTAATTCATCCTCAAAGATGCAGCAAGTGAAAAAAAGATGAATACATTAGTGCACACTGAAATAATTTTCAACTTTGAATGCTCATATCTCCTAAACTAAAAGTCAGATTATCTTGAAAATTATATTTTTTAGCTCTGGGAAATTCTCTGTTAGATACGTGGTTTCATTTTATTCAAAGCGCTCAAAAAATTCTTGGACTTTTGCCTCTTTTCGTCTGATGTCCCACTGTGCGGCGGCGCAAAAGGCGGTCCTAGTCTTTCGCACATTCAAAGTGTGGGTCCAACCGTTGGTACAAGAAGCAGTCCTTTGCCGCTCGTATTGTAGAGATTCTTCTGGTTTCTTCGTTGTCAGGTGCCAATGCAGTAAGGGCTGTCTAGCAAACCTTTGCAGTCTCCAGGGCACTTCCTAGTTTGTTGTGGTAGCTGCTTCTCTTCTGTTTGTAAATTGGCTATGTTCGTTATTGTTTGAGGAGAAGATGTATTTATGTGTGTTTTCATTAATTTTGCCTGCTCGTCTAGAAAATCGAACTCATTTGTTAATCTGCAAGCGTCGTTCCAATTAGAGGGATCTCTGATAATGTTCAGGATCTTGGCTATCCCAGCTTTCCGTTTTTTTATGCGGAGCTGTATGCCTCCCCGATTTCTTTTATATTTTGGGGCAGCCGGTTCACTCGCTGTTGTTGTTGCTGCTGCTGATTTTCTCGCCTTATATTCCTCCAACGTTATCCGTCTGGACATTTGGCGTCGTTTTCACATACAAATATCATCTACTCACTCAGAATTTGCTAATATCCCTGGATCCATCATCCTCTACGCTCTTTGTAGCGTTGTCGGTGCCCGTAGGACTTTTCATCTGGTCCTAGTCTCTTTAGACCTTCGTCACGGTCGCCATGTATTGTTAGAAAGTCCGCTCCCAATTAGCGACACGTCCGATTCTTTTAGTTGTCATTTATTTATTGATTTCATTCATATAATTTGCAGTAAAGCTAGGGCCACGCAACTGCACTGCCTGGACACGCCGGCAGCGGAGCGGCCGCAGTATTAATGTATATGTGTATGCATATATGCTCGGCGCTGCTAACAGCGAGAGCGCGAGGTAAGATATATGTGCACATGAGGTGGCTCATATTAACTGTGCCAATGGTTTAGTGTGCTGAAAGTGCTGATGGTGCACTTATGTCAACAGAGTGCTACAGTGTGTTTTCTTTAAGTACCCTTTACAGTGGGTAACCGATATATGTGCATACTACACCGTATCTTTCGGCCTATCAGACTACCCTTGTGTAGGTCAAACTATGCGCAGCATGAACCTTTAAGGGTCTTATGCCATAGCTTTAATACCCATTGCCATCCCCTTAATATTTTTTTTAATTTTCATTAAATAAATAAATTAAAAAAATATCATTGAAGCATTTCTTCAGCTTGTCTTGAACGGCGAATCCAAGCCGGTAAACTGGAGTACGCCTCAACATGGCCAAAAAGAATAGCTGAGGGAAAGAAATTTATAGAGTTGAAAAGTCGACGCATTGCGATGGTACAGGGTTTTAATGTAACAACCATTATTCCAGCCTGCATCATATAAGGATTCCGCTTGGTAACTTCGAACAGTGTCAAAAGTTGTACACCCCAACTGTTTACCAACACACACAGCCAGCCAGCAATAACTTCTACATTTAGTACCGCAACTTAATATTCGTCCTTGAAGGATATGCGATGCATCATATGATAACTATTGAATAATAGATACAAAAAAATGCTCGGCAATTCAAGAATTAGTGTTATTTTTTACGTTTTTTTTAAAAGTTATAAAGAAGTGTTATTTCAAATTTTCAATGAAAAAATTATATTCAATGAAATTAATTTAAACTCGAGTATAAATGTTAAGAATTGAAAACCGATGTAACCGATGTATGTAATCTATATTATAAGATTAAATAATTTTGTGACTAGTGCTTTAAATATTAGTAAGTCTTGTCGCACTAGGTTAAAGCGAATCCAAATAAAAAAAAAAGATTATTCCTGATATTTTTAATAAAAAACGAGAGGGAACGTTGTGAGCAGCGTCTACGGCCGCGGCTCTAATTTATACCCGGTACTCAGTAAGTTTATATGTATGTGAGCTGGTTGTAATATATTGGATGTTCTTAAAAGGGAAAAATTTAATTTTAGCCAAAAAAGAAAAAAAACCTTTTCGGAGGTTTTATATATTAGATGTTTCCATTTTTGTTTACATACGTTTTTTACATCTGTCTTTTCTACATGTACCAATCTATTTCATACATATACATACACGGCAGTGCGCGAGAGAGAGAGAGAAAATGAGTCTGCGCTTGGAACGACACTGAAATTACATTTGTTCCTTCTGGCTATACTAATGATCTGATCTCATCCAGATTCAACATTCTGATAGATATGGTCATTTTCTATGATTCTGCGTTTTTGGTTTTCCCGATTCATTAAAATTGTAGATTTTCGTCTTTTATGGGGGCGGAAGGGGGCGTGGCCAAATTTTAAAACAAACTCGTCTCGGTTTGATATCACAGGAGCTTGGATAGAAAGTTTGGTTGATCTAGCTTTTTCAGTCTCTGAGCTATAGGCGCTAATGAAGACAGATGGACGGATGAACAGACAGACATAGCTATATCGACTATTGATTGATGCTAATTAAGAATATATATACTTTATGGGGTTATGGGGTTTAATTTAATTAGCGCCTATAGCTCTGAGACTATAAAAGCTAGAACAACCAAATTTTGTATCCAGACTTCTGTGATATCACACTGTCACAGATGTATTTCCAAATTTCGCTCCGCCTTTTTCCGCCCACACAAAAGAACGAAAATGTGTGGCACGCATAATTTTGAAGATAAAAGAAAACCAATAGCGCAGAACCATGAATAATGACTATACCTAGCAGAGTGTTGAATCTGGATCAGGTCGGATCATCATTATAGCCAGAAGGAACAAATGAAATTTCAGTGGCCTTCCAAGCGCTTACTGATTCTCTCTCTATCTCTCTCGCACGCAGCCGTGTGTGTATATGCAGGAAGTAGATGTAGACATTAGGGAAGACAGATGTTAGCATATGTAAGCAAAAATGTAAACATCTATATGTATACAAATCTCCGAAAGGGTTCGACTTAATTTTTAAATTTTATTTTTTTTTAAATTCAATATGTTCATTTTGCGAACAGCGATACAAAACGACATATAAAATATATTGTATAAATGACAGAAAACGTAAGCTCACATTAGTACTGACTGATTACCGGGTATAAAGTAGAGCCACGGCCTTTGCCGGTGCTCACAACGTTCCACCTCGTTAGAACTGCAAAGCTCAATACAACCAGATGTAAGATACATAAGTAATGTGAAACGAGGAGGAACGTTGTGAGCAGCGTCTACGGCCGCGGCTCTACTTTATACACAGTATACTCTGATAGATACGGTTATTGTCTATGATTCTGCGTTTTTAGATTCCTCGTATCTTTAAAATTGTGCATGCCACAGATTTTCTTCTTTTAAGTGGGCGAAAGGTAGCGGGGCGAAATTTTGAAATACACATGTAACAGTGTGATATCAAAGGAGTCTGGATACAAAATTGTGTTGCTCTAGCTTTTATAGTCTCTGAGCTATAGGCGCTAATGAAGACGGACGAACGGACAGACAGACATAGCTATATCGACTCGGCTGTTGATGCTGATCAAGAATATATATACTTTATGGGGTCGGAAACGCTTCTGGAAGTTACACACATCTACTTTTGGCACAAATCTAATATACTCCTATACTGTTCGAGTACCGGGTATAAAAAAGAAGAACTACCCCTAAAAAAAGCATGAAAAAAAGTACCAGATTTCAAAAAATCTTTAAAAAAACTGGACCTAAAAAGAAACCGTAATTGCATACAAATTTTTAAATCCCCAAGTCGATCAGAAAAAGTCATTTTTGGCCACAGTGGAAAATAAAGTTCAATTTTGTCGAGTAGTGTTATCGGTCCCGCTCTTGAACATAACGGAGCGCCAAGTTACACGGTATCCTGCATTCTGGAGCTATATTGTTTTCGGCTGTGACTTGCCACGTGACGCGATATCCTTCATTCAGAGGGTATATCGTTTTCGGCTGTCACTGGCAACCGAATCAATATAGTGATACCTCGTGCCTCGACCTGCAATATTATTTATCATTCTCGACTTTCGTTCGTAGGTGCACAGTTATATCTTCCACCACACGAGAAGCAATTAGTTTCGCAAAAAAATAATATTTCTTGCTGTTTTTTTTCTCCTCTTGGTAATGTCTGCATCCACTCTCCAGCTACGTTCGCATCCATATCCATAGGCTCAGATTTTTTCATTCTTCGGCGTCTGATGTCCGAATATGCCCAATGGTGACAAGGACAGCAAGAAACTTTTGCCGCTGCCGCTCCAGGTGTTAAAAGGCCACGCAGTCCTTCCGCCCCAGGAACACCTACCTCGGTGACTCGAAAATTGAAGTCCCCAGGTACGCCCAAGCACGGCACAAGTTACTCTGCAAAGACCAAATCGGTTCCTTCTCCTGGTCACGCTTAACGTGCCAGCGCATAGGTAAAACAATCCGATCAATCCTCGACGCACCCTTCCCATGGCCCAATCTGCAGACCTCTCCGTACGGGTGAAGTTTGTGGCAGCCATCGACAGGCTGACCATTTTGGAAGCCCAATTCACCACTCCCGGGATCAGCACATCATCTATGTGGGCAAAGGTGGATGCAGAGTTCGAGGCCTGTTCCATAGCGATGTTTGGCGAGTATCCGAAGGCAAAAAAGAAGGTCCAAGCCATGTATTGCAAGTGCTATAGCGGCTATGAGCAGTGCATAGATGACTTCACTGTCCAAGCTGCCAGATCAGCAGGCCCTCCTTCCATACTGTGAGGCTGTCATGGTGGCTGTCGATTGCCCTCATACCATATAGACGTTTTTTCTGGGGACTACGTCCACTGGCCCACCTGCCGGTATCTGTTCACAGCCATTTATATCCATAGTTCCAGACTGTCTCCAGTGAAGAAGTTGTATCACCTCACATTTAAGACCAGTAGCGACCCAAAAGCCATCGTTGAAAAGTCCCCGCTGACCAACGACGGGTTCAAGGCGGTATGGAATGCCATCCGTAACCGGTACGGAAACAACCGGCTCCTGGTGACCAACCAATTCAAAATTCTCCTCTCTCTGTCCCCCAGTTGTTTAAGAGTCGAGTCGTGCTCTGAGGGAGCTCCAAAAGATGGTCCATGAAGTGCTAACCGAACTGTCGCACTCCAAGGTTTCCACCGAGAACTGGGACAGCTTGCTGGTAACGAGTTTCCTTCTGGATAACCGCAGTTGACCCGGGCTTTGTGGGAAGACTCCGTCACTACAAAGAAAGAGATGCCGTCATGGAAGGAGATGGATTCCTTCTTGATTCAGAGGTATCTGACGGTGGAAGCCATCGAGGGCAACCCTTCCACTCCACACAGCTCGAAAGGCGATCCGAATCCACTGCCTTCCCAAAAAAATCTATTCCGGTACCAAGGGAGTCCTGTTCCTAGGAGAGTGCACTCATTCGAAACAACAGCATAGAGCAAACAAATGAAGAAAACTTCCATCGCCGTTGCACACAAATTGTCGAAGTTTAAAGGGAGGCAGGCAGGAGGGAGGCCCACTAATTGACAGGCGCCAAAGCATTGCTCGTTTATCAATGGGTATCCATGGGTATCACTACTCGACAAAATTGAACTTTTTTTTCCGCTGTGGCCAAATATGACTTTTCTGATGGATTTCGGGATTTAAAAATATGTAAAGAAATATGGTTTTTTTATGGTGTAGTTCTTTTTAAAGAATTTTTTTAAAATCTGCTTTTTTTCGCATAACTTAAGCATCTTACATCTGGCTGTATTGAACTTTGCAGTTCTGATAAGCTGATAAATTCAACTATAAATCGTACCCAAACATCTTGCAAACGCAGCTTACCGTCAAGATGTTATTAAGCTTTCAAATTAAATAATTATTACATGCGATACCTTAAACAACGCTTAATTAATGTACCTATCTAAAACAAAAAATGTTGGCCACGAAATATTTTTTTTTCGACTTTTTCTGAGTTTTCAGGAATTGTTCCTAAGATTGATCGAAGGGACCATTTCCAAAGTTATCAGCGGTCCGTACTGGTTTCAAGCGCGATCATGAGCTTGAGTCCTTAGCAATGGGGCAGTTTTTAATGTCTCACGTGTGCACGTTAACCATTACAAATTCCTTTCTAATGCTTCTTTGACTGCTTCATTTCATCCTAGTTCTTCGCATCCATCACACGCAACTGCACATACCCGCGTCTTGTCGTCCAGCCCGATCAGCCTCGGCAGCATCGTCGGCATCTCCGGCGTCCCACGTCGAACGCCAGCCTCAGCGCCCCACCAGCTGGCCTGTCAGTAGAGCTACGGCACCATCGTCTCTGATTTCAGCGTCCCAAGCTGACAGCCTTTTCGTGAGCCTACCCATGGGACCAGGGCGCATGCGTGGACTCCCTTCTACAACATCGGAGCCTCAACCTCCTCCCGACGGCACACAGTGGGACATTCTGCCATTTCAGATTGCTAAATTATTAACTTCTGAACAAATAAAGATATCTTCATAAAAAAAGTGAATTTGAAAGATACATTTTTCAAAACTTAGCATACACGGTGCTCCAATGTCCATAAGCTTAACAACACATTGTCAAAGTTTAGCTTTGATCCGGTGCATATTTGGCCATATAAAATACAATTTTTTCTTTTTTTTTGGATCAATAAAGAACGTTTAATAGTCAGTTTCGCCATAGAAAATAGTTTTATTTTTTATTTTTTACCCAATACATTTTTTTTTTAATTTACAAAAAAAGTATTTTTTTAATTATAAAAGCTTGTCAAATTGTATATTTTTTTCTATTAATTATCTACACTGGAAAATATACATATATATATTTTTTTTGCCTATTTATTTTGGTATCTTCCATGTCTAATATATGAAATATATGAATGTCAATGTCAATCCATCGATAACTATCGTTGCTATCGGTCGTGTTTTCAGTTCTTCCAGTCACTTCCTGCTCTCATCACTGCTGATGGCACTGTTGCGTGCGCTCCCAGTGCTGGTGTGCTCGTTGCTGGTGATGCTGACACGGCCCCCATTGCCACTCACCGAGGCCTATTTGGGGTATGGCTCCACCATCTCGCTCTCGCTTGGGACGTGAACTTAACGGAGTGGCCACATCCGGGGATGTTAGACAACATCTATGCTCTAAACATAATGCTCCCCTTGATGATATAATTGTGACCAAGTTTACATTTACTCATAAGCGTAATATTTCCTCATTCAAGATGTTCCTCCCTTATTCTTACCTATCTGCATCACTTGAACCGTCAATCTGGCCTAATCATACAATTATGCACGAGTTCCAACATAAAGTTTCCAACCCGAGTCCCAATATTATCGTCCCTGCCAACTCAAAAAACTAGATAACCTTTTCTCCATTCACTATCAAAACGCACGCGGTCTGTTAGGCAAATTGTGCCAATTAAATACGGATAGTGCCTCTTTTGATTTTGATGTTATCGCTTTTACTGAAACCTGGCTTAACTCTACTGTTCTTGATCATGAAATTTTAGTTCACAAATTTATCACTTACAGAATGGACCGCGCATCTTATGCAGGTGGACTTTTGATTGCAGTCAATACGGATTTCTCTTCTGAGTTGTTCCCTTTTAACAACATCCATGGGATTGAATTTGTTGCAGTCAAAGTCCGTATTGGTAAAGCATCTGTGTATTTGACCTGCTCTTATATTCCTCTCAAGTCCGTTGCTGAGGTTTACTTAAACCACCTTTCTGCTATACATTCTGTTGTGTCCGCCTTAGGTTCTGCTGATCATATTATTGTCATGGGTGACTTTAATTTACCACTTCTTTCTTGGCTGCCCTGTGAGGACGCTAACCTGTTGCTTCCTTGTAATTATAGTGATTTTATTAATGATCTCTCTTGTCCAAATTAATGCTATTAAAAATAATAGGGACAGAGTTCTCGACCTAATTTTCGTTATTGACGCTTCTCTAGTAACGGTGAGCTGAGTTAAACCATTATCACTTCCTGAGACCCATACCACCCTACTCTTTCTATTAATTTAATTAGCGCCTATAGCTCTGAGACTATAAAAGCTAGAACAACCAAATTTTGTATCCAGACTTCTGTGATATCACACTGTCACAGATGTATTTCCAAATTTCGCTCCGCCTTTTTCCGCCCACACAAAAGAACGAAAATGTGTGGCACGCATAATTTTGAAGATAAAAGAAAACCAATAGCGCAGAACCATGAATAATGACTATACCTAGCAGAGTGTTGAATCTGGATCAGGTCGGATCATCATTATAGCCAGAAGGAACAAATGAAATTTCAGTGGCCTTCCAAGCGCTTACTGATTCTCTCTCTCTCTCTCTCGCACGCAGCCGTGTGTGTATATGCAGGAAGTAGATGTAGACATTAGGGAAGACAGATGTTAGCATATGTAAGCAAAAATGTAAACATCTATATGTATACAAATCTCCGAAAGGGTTCGACTTAATTTTTAAATTTTATTTTTTTTTAAATTCAATATGTTCATTTTGCGAACAGCGATACAAAACGACATATAAAATATATTGTATAAATGACAGAAAACGTAAGCTCACATTAGTACTGACTGATTACCGGGTATAAAGTAGAGCCACGGCCTTTGCCGGTGCTCACAACGTTCCACCTCGTTAGAACTGCAAAGCTCAATACAACCAGATGTAAGATACATAAGTAATGTGAAACGAGGAGGAACGTTGTGAGCAGCGTCTACGGCCGCGGCTCTACTTTATACACAGTATACTCTGATAGATACGGTTATTGTCTATGATTCTGCGTTTTTAGATTCCTCGTATCTTTAAAATTGTGCATGCCACAGATTTTCTTCTTTTAAGTGGGCGAAAGGTAGCGGGGCGAAATTTTGAAATACACATGTAACAGTGTGATATCAAAGGAGTCTGGATACAAAATTGTGTTGCTCTAGCTTTTATAGTCTCTGAGCTATAGGCGCTAATGAAGACGGACGAACGGACAGACAGACATAGCTATATCGACTCGGCTGTTGATGCTGATCAAGAATATATATACTTTATGGGGTCGGAAACGCTTCTGGAAGTTACACACATCTACTTTTGGCACAAATCTAATATACTCCTATACTGTTCGAGTACCGGGTATAAAAAAGAAGAACTACCCCTAAAAAAAGCATGAAAAAAAGTACCAGATTTCAAAAAATCTTTAAAAAAACTGGACCTAAAAAGAAACCGTAATTGCATACAAATTTTTAAATCCCCAAGTCGATCAGAAAAAGTCATTTTTGGCCACAGTGGAAAATAAAGTTCAATTTTGTCGAGTAGTGTTATCGGTCCCGCTCTTGAACATAACGGAGCGCCAAGTTACACGGTATCCTGCATTCTGGAGCTATATTGTTTTCGGCTGTGACTTGCCACGTGACGCGATATCCTTCATTCAGAGGGTATATCGTTTTCGGCTGTCACTGGCAACCGAATCAATATAGTGATACCTCGTGCCTCGACCTGCAATATTATTTATCATTCTCGACTTTCGTTCGTAGGTGCACAGTTATATCTTCCACCACACGAGAAGCAATTAGTTTCGCAAAAAAATAATATTTCTTGCTGTTTTTTTTCTCCTCTTGGTAATGTCTGCATCCACTCTCCAGCTACGTTCGCATCCATATCCATAGGCTCAGATTTTTTCATTCTTCGGCGTCTGATGTCCGAATATGCCCAATGGTGACAAGGACAGCAAGAAACTTTTGCCGCTGCCGCTCCAGGTGTTAAAAGGCCACGCAGTCCTTCCGCCCCAGGAACACCTACCTCGGTGACTCGAAAATTGAAGTCCCCAGGTACGCCCAAGCACGGCACAAGTTACTCTGCAAAGACCAAATCGGTTCCTTCTCCTGGTCACGCTTAACGTGCCAGCGCATAGGTAAAACAATCCGATCAATCCTCGACGCACCCTTCCCATGGCCCAATCTGCAGACCTCTCCGTACGGGTGAAGTTTGTGGCAGCCATCGACAGGCTGACCATTTTGGAAGCCCAATTCACCACTCCCGGGATCAGCACATCATCTATGTGGGCAAAGGTGGATGCAGAGTTCGAGGCCTGTTCCATAGCGATGTTTGGCGAGTATCCGAAGGCAAAAAAGAAGGTCCAAGCCATGTATTGCAAGTGCTATAGCGGCTATGAGCAGTGCATAGATGACCTCACTGTCCAAGCTGCCAGATCAGCAGGCCCTCCTTCCATACTGTGAGGCTGTCATGGTGGCTGTCGATTGCCCTCATACCATATAGACGTTTTTTCTGGGGACTACGTCCACTGGCCCACCTGCCGGTATCTGTTCACAGCCATTTATATCCATAGTTCCAGACTGTCTCCAGTGAAGAAGTTGTATCACCTCACATTTAAGACCAGTAGAGACCCAAAAGCCATCGTTGAAAAGTCCCCGCTGACCAAATACGGGTTCAAGGCGGTATGGAATGCCATCCGTAACCGGTACGGAAACAACCGGCTCCTGGTGACCAACCAATTCAAAATTCTCCTCTCTCTGTCCCCCAGTTGTTTAAGAGTCGAGTCGTGCTCTGAGGGAGCTCCAAAAGATGATCCATGAAGTGCTAACCGAACTGTCGCACTCCAAGGTTTCCACCGAGAACTGGGACAGCTTGCTGGTAACGAGTTTCCTTCTGGATAACCGCAGTTGACCCGGGCTTTGTGGGAAGACTCCGTCACTACAAAGAAAGAGATGCCGTCATGGAAGGAGATGGATTCCTTCTTGATTCAGAGGTATCTGACGGTGGAAGCCATCGAGGGCAACCCTTCCACTCCACACAGCTCGAAAGGCGATCCGAATCCACTGCCTTCCCAAAAAAATCTATTCCGGTACCAAGGGAGTCCTGTTCCTAGGAGAGTGCACTCATTCGAAACAACAGCATAGAGCAAACAAATGAAGAAAACTTCCATCGCCGTTGCACACAAATTGTCGAAGTTTAAAGGGAGGCAGGCAGGAGGGAGGCCCACTAATTGACAGGCGCCAAAGCATTGCTCGTTTATCAATGGGTATCCATGGGTATCACTACTCGACAAAATTGAACTTTTTTTTCCGCTGTGGCCAAATATGACTTTTCTGATGGATTTCGGGATTTAAAAATATGTAAAGAAATATGGTTTTTTTATGGTGTAGTTTTTTTTAAAGAATTTTTTTAAAATCTGCTTTTTTCACATAACTTAAGCATCTTACATCTGGCTGTATTGAACTTTGCAGTTCTGATAAGCTGATAAATTCAACTATAAATCGTACCCAAACATCTTGCAAACGCAGCTTACCGTCAAGATGTTATTAAGCTTTCAAATTAAATAATTATTACATGCGATACCTTAAACAACGCTTAATTAATGTACCTATCTAAAACAAAAAATGTTGGCCACGAAATATTTTTTTTTCGACTTTTTCTGAGTTTTCAGGAATTGTTCCTAAGATTGATCGAAGGGACCATTTCCAAAGTTATCAGCGGTCCGTACTGGTTTCAAGCGCGATCATGAGCTTGAGTCCTTAGCAATGGGGCAGTTTTTAATGTCTCACGTGTGCACGTTAACCATTACAAATTCCTTTCTAATGCTTCTTTGACTGCTTCATTTCATCCTAGTTCTTCGCATCCATCACACGCAACTGCACATACCCGCGTCTTGTCGTCCAGCCCGATCAGCCTCGGCAGCATCGTCGGCATCTCCGGCGTCCCACGTCGAACGCCAGCCTCAGCGCCCCACCAGCTGGCCTGTCAGTAGAGCTACGGCACCATCGTCTCTGATTTCAGCGTCCCAAGCTGACAGCCTTTTCGTGAGCCTACCCATGGGACCAGGGCGCATGCGTGGACTCCCTTCTACAACATCGGAGCCTCAACCTCCTCCCGACGGCACACAGTGGGACATTCTGCCATTTCAGATTGCTAAATTATTAACTTCTGAACAAATAAAGATATCTTCATAAAAAAAGTGAATTTGAAAGATACATTTTTCAAAACTTAGCATACACGGTGCTCCAATGTCCATAAGCTTAACAACACATTGTCAAAGTTTAGCTTTGTTCCGGTGCATATTTGGCCATATAAAATACAATTTTTTCTTTTTTTTTGGATCAATAAAGAACGTTTAATAGTCAGTTTCGCCATAGAAAATAGTTTTATTTTTTATTTTTTACCCAATACATTTTTTTTTTAATTTACAAAAAAAGTATTTTTTTAATTATAAAAGCTTGTCAAATTGTATATTTTTTTCTATTAATTATCTACACTGGAAAATATACATATATATATTTTTTTTGCCTATTTATTTTGGTATCTTCCATGTCTAATATATGAAATATATGAATGTCAATGTCAATCCATCGATAACTATCGTTGCTATCGGTCGTGTTTTCAGTTCTTCCAGTCACTTCCTGCTCTCATCACTGCTGATGGCACTGTTGCGTGCGCTCCCAGTGCTGGTGTGCTCGTTGCTGGTGATGCTGACACGGCCCCCATTGCCACTCACCGAGGCCTATTTGGGGTATGGCTCCACCATCTCGCTCTCGCTTGGGACGTGAACTTAACGGAGTGGCCACATCCGGGGATGTTAGACAACATCTATGCTCTAAACATAATGCTCCCCTTGATGATATAATTGTGACCAAGTTTACATTTACTCATAAGCGTAATATTTCCTCATTCAAGATGTTCCTCCCTTATTCTTACCTATCTGCATCACTTGAACCGTCAATCTGGCCTAATCATACAATTATGCACGAGTTCCAACATAAAGTTTCCAACCCGAGTCCCAATATTATCGTCCCTGCCAACTCAAAAAACTAGATAACCTTTTCTCCATTCACTATCAAAACGCACGCGGTCTGTTAGGCAAATTGTGCCAATTAAATACGGATAGTGCCTCTTTTGATTTTGATGTTATCGCTTTTACTGAAACCTGGCTTAACTCTACTGTTCTTGATCATGAAATTTTAGTTCACAAATTTATCACTTACAGAATGGACCGCGCATCTTATGCAGGTGGACTTTTGATTGCAGTCAATACGGATTTCTCTTCTGAGTTGTTCCCTTTTAACAACATCCATGGGATTGAAATTGTTGCAGTCAAAGTCCGTATTGGTAAAGCATCTGTGTATTTGACCTGCTCTTATATTCCTCTCAAGTCCGTTGCTGAGGTTTACTTAAACCACCTTTCTGCTATACATTCTGTTGTGTCCGCCTTAGGTTCTGCTGATCATATTATTGTCATGGGTGACTTTAATTTACCACTTCTTTCTTGGCTGCCCTGTGAGGACGCTAACCTGTTGCTTCCTTGTAATTATAGTGATTTTATTAATGATCTCTCTTGTCCAAATTAATGCTATTAAAAATAATAGGGACAGAGTTCTCGACCTAATTTTCGTTATTGACGCTTCTCTAGTAACGGTGAGCTGAGTTAAACCATTATCACTTCCTGAGACCCATACCATCCTACTCTTTCTATTTCCCTTGAGTGTGCCAATTCTAGCTGTGTTGACGATGCTTTGGCTCCTGGCCGTGTGAAGTGTTTTTCGCAAAACTAATTTCACCGATCTAAGCCTTCATCTCTCGAATGTTGATTTTTCCATCCTTCACTCCTTATCGAGTATTGACGAATCGGTCAACTCGTTCTATGAAATTATAAACTTTGCCCTAAGCACATGTGTTCCTGAGTTTACGGTCCCAGTATCGTCCAAGCCTCCTTGGTTCTCCAGAAATTTGTCGTACTTTTGTGTTGTCTGATATCGTTTGTGTCACTTCTGCAGTTCCACAAGGAAGTCATTTGGGTCCGCTTCTCTTCATCTTATTTGTGAATGACCAACCGCATGTTATAACATTCTCTCATACGCTAATGTATGCGGACGACGTAAAAATTTGTCTGCCCTACTCTGATTGGTATTTGCACACACACCTTCAGCTGGATCTTATTAAACTCCTAATGTAGTGTTCAAACAATCTGCTTTTTTTTAACTTTTCGATATGCCAACTTAAGACCTTTTATCGTCGCGCTCCACATTTTGTGACATATTCTCTTGGAAATCATTCCCAGGATCGAATAACGAGCTCAACAGACCTTAAAGTCCTTTTTGATCACAAATTGTGTTTTATTAGCCATATATCCGCAACTGTACATAAAGCCAATGGTGTTTTAGCCTTCATCAAGCGTTGGTCCAAAGAGTTTGACGACCCGTATGTGACCGAACAACTCTATATTTCATTAGTGTGTCCGATATTGGAGCAGTGTTCTTGTGTGTGGAGCCCGCAGTATAAAGAGAAACAGACGCGTTTTTTCTTTGCGCTCCGCTCTTTTTTCACTTATTTTGTATAAACAGCCGGTGTTTATCCAAAATAAACCTTAAGCGAACTAACAAATTAACTTGCTAACTTAAAGTCTATCCTGAATCGCGAGTGCATGCCTATTTACCGTGTAAAACATAATTTAATAATTCATTTTTGCGTCGGTTAACATTGTGTTTTTGTTGTTGCTTTTCGTAAGTACGCTCTCACATTGAATTTAGCCCGCTCTCATCTTGTAGTCTGTGCTTTAGCATCACTCTCTCCCTATAGCCCAAACATAAATAACTGTTCTTCCTCTCTCGCTCTCAATACTTTCCGTGCAGTAGTGCTCTCTGTCTCTCATTGCATCTGCTGCAACCGCTCTCCTCTCTCCGCTCAGTTTTACTAAGCGATTGCCTGGCACACTGGTCTGATTTATATTTGTTTTGAAATAAATTTTGCTTCTCTATTGTATTTAAAATGGAATCCGCTATGATCTGTATCAAAAAATCCTGCAAACAAGTGGTCATCCCTGCTCAGCCGAATATCCCCTGCTATATCTGCGAAAAAGTAGCGCACGCAAAGTGCGTTGGGTATTTAGGCCTCGTGGGTGATGCCATTTCCAAACATAATGGCTTGTATTACTGTTGCGAGGCATGCCGGGTGGTTCATTTTGAGATGGCCAGGTTTATGAGGTAGACGCGGAATGGCTTTAAGGAGCTGACCGTAGGCTTTAAAAAGCAGTACGATCAGCTCCTAGCCATGGAGTCTTTGTTAAGCAGTTTGCAACTGCTGAATGAATCTCCTAGGCGAAAAAAGGTCACTCCGCGGGATCTCCAAGCCCCAACTGTCCCTCAGCCGCCCCTTGCCGAACAACCGACTCCGACCACTCCAATTGTGCAGCAGCCGATATCGTTTGCTATTCCAAGGGCAACGACAGCTGCTGGTGATGCAAATTCGGCAGCCGAATTTATCACATCGGAGAACGCACAACCAGAAATTTCCATAGCGTTCGTGTCCGTCGAGTCCGCCAACAATCCTAATATCCCGTCCACTTCGATCCCACCAACATCACAGGTACAAGGTCTGTGGTGCCAAACCCAAGATTGGTGGTGATCACACCTACACCTAAACGACAAATTTTTGTCTCACGGCTTGCCCCTTCCACTACTATATATGACGTATCTGCTTTTATTCAAAGCAATATACAAGCCGTCAGTTTAAAGGTGGAGAAGTTTAACTTCTCGTATGCCAGGGAGATAGCTTCATTCAAGATAAGCGTCTCCCCGACTCAACTTGACACCATTTTCAATACCAAATTTTTGCTATAGCACTTGGTGGGGAAGGTATAAGGCTTAAGGTTTAAGGCTAAGAAGAAGAATAGGCCCCAAATAACTCTTAAAACTAATCAGGCCAGTGCTCCATCCTCATCTTCCCAGTCTGCCTCCACCAGTCCAAAAAGCTAACTTCCTCCCTTTTAATTACCTATCAGAATTTTAGAGGCTTCGTAGTAAGCTCAGCACTCTGTACAGTGATAGCGTCGCATTTGCATCCCATGTAATTGTGTTCACCGAGACCTGGTTAAAGCTGGAAATTCTTCGTTCTGAAGTTTTGGCAGGTCGGTACACAATCTTTAGGAATGATCGTTAGTCTCGACGTGCAGGTGGGGTTCTGATTGCAGTGAACTCTAACTTCACGTCGGAACATTTCACAGTTCAGATTCAACAAGAACTGGGATTCCTGTGTATAAAACTAATTCTTCCCGCTTTTTCAGTCTTTATTACATGCTCGTATATTCCACCTTCTTCGGATATCGCAATTTATGAGCAGCACTTGTCCGCCTTAAGCGCTGTTTCTTCCTCGCTTTCAGATAAAGATCATATGATAGTTCTTGGGGATTTCAATTTGCCAGGAACTGTTTGGTCTTCGGTAAACGAGTCTAATAACCTAGTGCCCATGTCACGACATGACTTTTTAGACGGCTTACTCGACTTATCCCTGTCTCAAGTCAACCCTGTGAAAAATTCCCTGGGTCGATTGCTTGATCTGTGCTTTGTAACGGATCCGACCATAGCGTTGTTAACTCGAGTCCCTCCGCTCCCTATACCTGAAGACGCCTACCTGCCTACACTTGAAGTGTCGCTCGATATAGGACCAACCGCATTGGACCGGTCGGGTAAGCTACCTCGATGTGTCCGCTGCCCTAAAGCCGAGCTTTCGGAGCTTAATAACCTCATTAGGGATTTTGATTGGTCCGCTTTGTATTTGTGCACTGATGTTACAATATGCACAAACATTTTTTACGATGTACTTGACTCACTTTTTGAGTTTTGTGTCCCACTTTCCGATCCTATTAGATCTGGGAAGCCCCCTTGGTTTACCAAAGAGTTATCCAGTTTAAAAAACTTAAAATCAAGACTTTACAAAAAATTTCAAGAAGTTGGCTCCCCTTCTTCTCTCTCTCGCTATGTAATGGCTCGTTCAAACTTTTCAGTTCTTAATTCCCAGTGCTATAAGAACTACCTATCTCGATGCAGGATACGTTTTTCTCAGGACCCAAAGCAGTTTTACAGCTTCATAAGCAATAAGCGTAAAACGTCCGCACATTCATCCTCGCTATCATTTCTTAAGACGTCGGCAAATAATGATGAGGCAATTGTCGATCTTTTTGCCCAATTCTTTCAAACAACCTATTCACAGGAATGCTACTCCAGTCAGCCGTACCCATACGGTTTACCCAGGTCGAACGGCATCTTCAGTCCCTTGCTAAATGAAAGCTCTCTGCTTCATGATCTCCGGAAAGTTAAGCCAGTGTTTTCACCGGGTCCGGACGGAGTTCCCGGCTGTGTACTTAGGTACTGCGCCGAGTCTCTGTGTAGACCGTTGCTTAAACTATTCAGCCTGTCCATAAACTCTTCATGCTTCCCCTCCATATGGAAGGAGTCGTTCATAATTCCTCTCCATAAGAAAGTTAGTAAGTCTGACGCGAAGGACTACAGAAATATATCCAAGCTATCCGCAATTCCTAAAGTGTTTGAGAAAATTTTAACTCCGCACCTGCAGCATCTTTGCAGATCACTTATATCTCCTGCCCAGCATGGATTTATAAGGCGGAGATCAACAACCACGAATTTATTGGAGTTCACCTCCTTCATCATTAAAGGCTTCCAAGGTAATCTACAGACGGATGTCATTTACAAAGATTTCAGTAAGGTATTCGACTCTGTAAACCACACTCTCCTAGCACAAAAACTTGACCTTTCAGGGTTTCCATCCAATCTCTTGAGATGGATTTCTAGCTACCTTTGTTCCAGGTCCCAAAGAGTCCTCTTCAAAAACTCCCTATCTTCACCAGTTATGGTTACTTCGGGCGTACCACAGGGCAGCCATCTAGGCCCCCTACTCTTTACAATCTTTATAATTGACCTGCCTTCGGTATTAGCATACTCTCGAGTACTTATGTATGCGGATGATGTTAAGCTGTGTGTCCACTACAAGGATGGTTTATCTCAATCCAGGTTGCAATCCGCTCTTAATAGCTTTCAGTCATGGTGTTTTGCAAATTTGTTATACCTTAATGCTTCAAAATGTAAAGTAATGACATTTCATCGCTCCAGGCCCCTTACACACTAGGCGTGGGTTCTCACGAGAGAATTACCCTAGTTGATGATCTTGGTGTTCTTTTAGATCCCAAGTTAAAGTTTTCTGAACACATTTCTACCATGGTAAATAAAGCCATGGGCGTGCTTGGGTTTATAAAGAGGTGGTCAAAGGAATTTGACGACCCCTATATAACAAAGACTCTCTATTTATCGCTTGTTCGTCCGATTTTAGAATATGATTCTCGTGTATGGTGCCCTCAGTACAAAGTACTCCAGGACCGTATAGAATCAGTACAGAAAAACTTTTTAATTTTCGCTCTACGCGGCCTCAACTGGGATGCAAGTGTGAGACTGCCGTCTTACTCTAGTAGATCGCTTTTAATAAACCTTCCATCCTTAGTTAACCGAAGAAAAATGCTTGGTGTGATTTTTGTGCACAACTTAATCAAAGGTGACGTAGATAGCCCTGGTTTGTTGAGCCGCATAAACTTCACGATTCTTATTAGAATTACTAGAAATTATATACCTTTGTTCCTTCCGATTTGTAGATCGAATTATTCCTTGCATGAACCTTTTAGAGTTCTATGCTCGGATTATAATTCCCTCTACCATATCATATCGGCAACTAATTCCCTTCCTCTTCTTAAATTACTAATACTCACATACCTTTCTCGTAGTTAGTAATTGTAGTTGTGGAGTACGATAGTTTTAATTCATGATTAATTCCTTTAGTAAGATTAGTTCTAATTTTCCTCGAATACTAGTCTAACAACTTTCCTGCATGATCGCGATCAGTTCGGTTAACGAGTCGCGCGTTTTGCGGCAGCGCCCCTCGGTCGGTTGGGTGGGAGGAGGGCTGCGTTTCGGCCTGGGATTCGCGCGTAACAGTATTCGGCTGGTGTCCCATGGGCCACTTGATGGTGCAGTCATTGCACTTCAACGTCCAATCGTCCAAACAAGCTGTCCTCGAATCAGTGCAAAAACAATTTTTTATTTTTGCGCTTCGTAATCTAAGCTGGGACTGCGGTAGATTCTTGCCACCTTACCGATCTAGGCTGCAACTTATTAATCTTCCTTCCATCGCCGAATATGCAATGGAGTAATGTTGATACACAAGCTCCTTCTTGGGGTTGTCCATTCCCAAACATTCCTGAGTCAGATTGACTTATCCGTTCCCTTTCGACCTACCCGTACCTTTCGGCCTATCAGGCTTTCTTTATGTAGGTCAAACTATGCCCAGCATGAACCTTTTAGGGTTATATGCCATAACTTTAATACACTTTACCATATTTAATCCCCTGAATTATACTTTAATAGTTTAGTACTCAATATTTACCACTACCTGAATACAACTAATCTTAAATTTTTTATTATTATTTTTATTCAACTTTATTAGCAAAACAATTTTTAATTTTCAAATAAACACACATAAAGATAAAAATTGTGCCTCAGTTATTCGACTGAGAGCCGGTAGTCGGTTCGTCTATCATGCCATCTCTTTAGCAAATTTAGCAAAGTCTAATGTCATATGGTCATCAGTATATGGATCTAGTTTTTGGGCTGTTTTTCAACTTTGACTTGACTTTACAAAAAAAGATATTCTTTGTGTATGTTCAATGAATTTACATTCCCTAGTTTCGGAATTTAGGCGTTTGGCTTCTAGATCGATTTAAGCGACGCTACCTCGTAATAAATTTGATTAATTTTTTTTGTGAAGTCAAGTCAAATTTGAAAGACAGCTTAAAAATTAGATTGTTTTGAAAAAAAGTTTTTCTTTATAACTGTCAATGCAATGACCAGGTTTTTAGTGAGTATTAATACCAATAAATGGCTCGCAAAACCCTCTAGCTGAACCCTCCCCGAGAGTGCCGGCTGGGCAATGGGCACTGCATTATCCCGGACAAGGGTAATGCATTGTCGCTTTCTCTGTCCGAGTCAATGCAGTGTCTAGCTAAGGCAATGATTCGGCGTCCTCTCGATCTCGAGTCGGGGGAGCTGGGTCAGAGCCATGGCAAGAGGTGCCTGGCGGTGAGGCATAAAACGCTAGGGGGTGGACCTAGGGTATGAACCTTCGGGCCAAATATGGATGGGAAGAATGGTCAAACACGGGCTGGAATGTCATCCCAAACGCCGGTGGGAAGCGTGGCTGCTACGAAGAGGAGCAATCCTCTCTGCGTGTCGCCAGCGGTCACACCTCCGACGTGGCGGGAGCAGGTCACGTTGGTTGTAATACTACTGCCGGAAAAACTCGCTGTAGGATGAGCCGCGCAGGTGCCGTAGTCGAGACAGACTCGGACCTAAAGAGCGTGCTATCCATCAGCAAAGCAGAAGAAGAATGCCTTCTCCGCTCGCCTGAACCAGGTTCCAGCTCCCCGCGTAGGGAAGGGCCGAAGCGATCGAGGGAGGGGATGAGGGCAAAAGCTCAATACAAGGCGGCCCTGAAGATTTGTAGCAGGCTCTAAGGCAAGGCGGATATCTCCCCGGAGAAGATATGCGTTTCTCTTAGAAACAATTTTTAAAATTAACGGCCACTCACCGTACGCATTTTTTTTGACTCCACTGTATTCAGAATACTTCAAAAGCCTTCAGATCGTAGGATCGGTGTGCTTTAGAAAGCTCTATGTATGTGAGCTTTTGAAAGCTTATGCACGCCCAAGCTGCACTTGTGAAATGCATGTGTCTCTTTCCCATTTTCTACTGTGGCCAAGTGCGGATGTGCGAACAGCAAAAATCCTAGGTGCATGCAATACCAAAGCCTCGTGTGCTGTACATTCATGCCCAAAGTAATCCAAGTTTTATTCGGCCAAATAAACCCATCCGCTACAATAAAAGCGTGAAATAGGGTCGCATATGCACACGGAAGGTGTTCCCACGCATATTTCGGTCAAAATTTGGAAACCTTTTGATCAGATCGGACATAACCTCGGGAGAAGGTATGTAGAAGTGCAATGTTAAAACACGCTCTTGACATTATATACCACAGGGTTCTTCCGAAGCGATCTGTTCTCCCAAAGCCGTCGCTTCTTGGTAACACCACCACCCGCATAGTATTTTCTCTGTGGAAGGGGTGATTGCTGCCGGCACTCGAGACTGATCGCCACCCGACTGATGGCCGGAGGCCAGGCATGGGTCACTAAAGCAAACAACAGCTTGAGGACCAGCTCTTGACCCCAGACCAACGCGCAGTCATTCTCTGGGATGACCATTCACTAGGATGACCATCGGGAAGCCGTAACCAACTGAGTCCAGATCCCCTGCATGCGGCTGAATAGTGCAGAATCAAAGGGGGGAGAAGACCCAATGTGCCAATAAGGGTTGATTCCACTGCTGGTCCCCCGAGTTGTTCGAGCTCATGGAGCTTTGAGGCTGCGCGGCTGGGAGAGCGTTGCGACGCGCTATTAGTATTGCCGTAAATTGAATTTGATTAGTTCCTAGATTTTGTGAATAAGCCATACTTATACTTCTTATACTTATACTTCTTATACTTCGATTTACTTTAGTCATGCGCCGCTAACGACATTTAACCCATAAACAATTGCAAAACTCATCATCACACAGATCATCTATATTCATCTTTAGCCTCATCAACGTCAACAGGCCTGCTCACTTCAATGGGCTCAACGAATAGTGAGTACGGCACAGACGGTGTAAGCGTGTTTAAATAAGCAAACATAAAGGTTAAATGTGTTAGTGAGCGCCTCCAAATAAGAGAGCTCAGATAGATGTACGCATATACGTGCATGAAGCCAGATCATTCCAGGCGAGCATAGGCCTATGGTTTTGCCAAGCTGTAAAGCTTTATCATGAAAGTGTGTGAATATGCACATATATACGTATAGCGCTGTTTTTACATGCGAGCTTCACTTGCATTGCAAGCCTTCCTATGATATGTTTTTTTGTTCCAATTTATAACCCACTCATTATCTTGTATTACTAACAACCCCATATTAGCACATATTATCATTAAGTATATTGACATCTTTTATTATAATCAATCCTTTTTGTAATGTTTAGCCACTTTAGTATAATCGAGGCTTTTTGAATTATAACGTTAAGTCAATATGAAATAATTTCTTCTTCATAAGGGCTCCCTAGGCACCTCGCGCCGCAGTAACGTTTTGGGTAAGCTCGATGGAGTCCTACAGGTAAGGTGGCTATAGAAGGAGAACCCCAACATCTTGGTTCTACAACAAAATGGAGTATAGCGTATCTCAGTCCTTTCTTGTTTTGTCTGGTCATTCCCGGATCTCTGTCTACGATTTTATTATTGTAATGTCGAGGCAGTGCTGAATCCACGTCAATCTCCCTGAGCTAGGCCGTCCTTACAGTAGACAGAGGGTGCAGGCAGAAACGATGCTGACCGTGTCAGTTACAAAATCCAAGCTTGGGCCGAGCTTAGTGTGGAGGAGGGCTGCAGATACTACGCACGATTGCCTTAGATGAAGGCTTCGCCTAGTGAACACGCTAACAAGGTGGAGGAGTTGCTAGCTACCAAGAGCCAGCGGCGGGCAAGCGGCAGCACGGGCCCAAGAGAGCGGCAGTGAAAACACCGAAAACAACGAAGAAGAGGGCGGTCAGTGCTTCGAAGAGCAGTCCAGGAGACACCTGATTGTAGCTCGCATCGACAGACGTGATGAGAACGGCAAGATGACGGCTGCGCAGTGGAAACTTGTACACGCGCGGCTCTTCGACTCCCTGCTTGCACGGATGGAGGAAGACCCAACAGCTCCCTTGCCCACTTTTTATGGTGCTGGGTGGCTAAATGGGGTCAAAATCCTGAAGTGCAATGAAGACCCGACGCTGTGGCTGACTCAGACGGTCTGCCAACTGAAGGCGTTGTGGGAGGGGGCCAAGCTGGAGGTGGTGGACAGGACTCCCGTCCATACCAAAGGCGTAGGTACTCTTCCCCTTCGCCATCCAAGGAGACCACGCGCTGTAGCTCCTTCAGCGAAAGAACGCAGACGTACCAACAGCGGACTGGAAGGTACTGCACGCCGATAGCCCACTACCCAACGAGGGGGGCGAGCATGTGATCCTCCAGATTAGCAAAGACGCAGAGGACATCCTCTACCCCAGATACGGGAAAATGGCGTGGGGCATGGGCAGTGTGTACCTGCGCCTCAAGAAGCGCCACCCCGAAGACACAGACACACACACCCTGCAGGCAGGCGAGGTGGAGAAGGTCCTCTCTGGACACAATCGGGGAGACCGCCCAGGGTCCAGCGTTAGAGGACTCTCAGGAAGATGAGGACGGTGTCCTGACAATCATAGTCAACCCGTCGTATGCAGTTGAGCCACCCGGTGGAGGTCCTTATAGCCATGAAGCAAGGGCCCGCTGACATAGCTTTGGTCCAGGAGCCTTGGATTGCGTCAGGCAATACAGTGGCTGGACTAAAGTTCGCAAACTAAAACTCGTTCTACCCAACATCGGTAAGCAGGAATGGAACCATAGTACTAGTACGAAAGGAAATCCACGCTTACCTTATGTCTCATTACAGCACAGACGACCTGACAGTAGTGATGCTGGAGAGTGAGGAGAAGCGCTTTCTGGTAGCCTCCTTCTACATGGAACACGACAGGCCCGCACCACCTGAAGAGCTGAGAAGTCTGGTGGAAAAAGCCGACTCCAAAGACACAAACTTCTCATTGGTACGGACGCCAATGCCCACCACAGTGTGTGGGGAAGCCCCGATATCAACGACCGAGGTGAGTCACTCATAGACTTTATACTATCAACTAACATAGATGTAGCAAACGTGGCGGAAGAATACACCTACGTAGGTCCCACCTCGTCCAACGTGCTAGATTTAACACTCGCAGCGCAAAAAAGTACCTTGGTATCTGGATGGAGAGTCCCCGAAAGACCATCCTTCTCGGAACATAGGTACATTCAGTTCAAGTGCGAATTCACATACACTCCGAAGGTAACAGTCTATAGAAACCCCCGGAACACAAACTGACAGAAAATTAGAAAGACCGTTACCTCGTACCTCGCGAATCCGGGCACAGTGAGATCTGCGGAAGACATAGAGAAGTCCTTAGAGACCCTCTCCAAAGAACAATTGGCTGCTCATCAAGAAGCATGCCCACCATCAAGAACAAGAAAGAGGACCAAACCACTCTGGTGGAACCGGGACCTCACTCAAGAGAAATAACCTCAAGGAACTCTTCAAACTCACCAGAATAGCGAACGAGGAGATCATCAACGAGGAATTTAAAACGCTACTCAGAGACTAAAAGAAGGAAATACGTAATGCACAACGTAGCTCGTGGAGGAACTTCTGCTCCAACATCAAGAAGGCAGCAGAGGTCGCTCAGCTTACAGATCGACCACACAATGTGGTGAACATATTCGTTGATAGCCAAGCGGCGATAAAATCCATGCAGTCGTTCGCAGTTATTTCCAGAAGTGTCCTGGCAAGGAGGGAGGCGCTAGACTTACTATGCACGACTAAGTCAGTGCGAATCTACTGGGTTCCCAGCCACCAGGGCATCGAAGGAATCGAGGCTGCGGACATTCTGGCTAAGGAAGGCGTCGGGCTGGCGAACGAAAAAATCGAAAACGTGCCTATCTCCCTAAGAACGTTACAAAGCGATCTAGAGAAGCAGGACGCTCCACAAACCGAGAACAGATGCAGGTACACAACCACCTGCAGAACCTCGATAACCATGTGCAAAGACCGCAATGGAAAACTAGCTCACTATCTACTGCACCTTTCACGGAAAGACTGTAGACTGCTAGTGGGAATACGCACAGGTCACTGTCTGGCAGGTGTAGGAAATGTGATGAACCCGGGGCTATCGGAACCCTGGAACATCTCATCTGCAACTGCCCGGCTCTCTCACGGGCAAGGAAAAGATATCTAGGCGCACCGAAGATGGCATCACTGGAAGATGCCTCCAAAAGGACGCCGAGGGAATTACTTGCCTTTGATAAACACACCTCGATTCTCGAGGACTTCCAAACCTCACCAACACCCCCGTAAAGATCCATTTACATCCGGATCACTAAGGGCCGTATTGGCCTATGATAGTCCCCGCTGAGGGGCGTCCGGGTTAACCTAACCATAAATATACCTAAAAGGTCACACGAACAACAAAATCATACGTAACGTAGTTTACTTTAAATTCATCCTGAAAGATGCAGTAAGTGAAAAAAGTCGAATACATTTTTGCACATTGAAGTAATTTTCAGCTTTGAATGCTCATATCTCTTAAACTAAAAGTCACATTCAATGGTCAACACGACATTTAATTAATTAATGTTCAAGCAATAATGGTTTTTTTTTTACCCACAGTTACCCAACCACTTTGTAGCTGCAGCTTACCGTCTGGAAGTTATTAAGCTCTCAAATTCAAATTTGGTCATTTTTTGCGGTTTTTTTTTTGTGAAATTTTGACTTTAAAAACTCAGGAATAGTCGACAAAAAAATATTTGTTGGCCTGCATTTTTGGTTTTAGATGGGAACATTAATAAGGCGTCATTTAAGTTATCATTTGTAAGAATCGATAAATAAACGTTTGACCAAACCTGGGCATGCCGAATTTCGCCGATAAATTTAGTTAGTCGACATAAACCCATTATTTTTCTTACAAAATATACAAAAATCTATGTTTGTAACGGTCAAATGGCATTTGGGATGGTACAGAACAGCAACTTCGGCATTCGAAGGTTTGGTAGGTATGACGTCAGTGTGCACCTTAACGTTTTTGCCGTTGAAGATTCCGCCATTCCTTCCTTTAGATTCCTCAGGCACAACTCATTTACTCTCTGTACCGTTTTAGCATTCATACATATAAACAATTTTCTGATTTGCATGCACTTATTGCTATAATAGTATATTTCCTGGTTACTACATGCTACAAGCTTAGGTGTTATTATGTACTCAGTTTCGTTAATAGTTAATAAATGGCATCCTCATCGCGAAAATTAAATCGTTGTTGTTCATTATAGCCTTTAGCTGGAGGAACTCATACATATGCTCCTCCGATGCTATCTGAATGCCCTGTTCTTCTAGTTCTTGAGTAATCTTTTGCACCTCTTTATCTTCTAATATGAACCTCGGTATTACTCCTATTTTCGCTAGCAATACGCTTTCTGTCAAATCGCTCACTTTCACCATTAACATATCTGCTGCCATTTGAATCTTATCTATGTATTCTATGCTATAAATTCTTCTGTCCTCCTCGACGAATGACTAACTTATCCTGTTACTCCTGTTGTTTATGAACGTGCTTACTCTAACCTGCTCTTCGTTCATGAACTGTGACAAATTCTTAAATATGATACTAAACTTATACTCTCTACTCTCCTGTATTTCTAGTACTTCTTCCGTCTTCTTCTCCTGTTCCTTTACTTTCCTGATATCCTTTTCTAGCCGTTCTGCATCTTCGGCATCCATATTCCCTGTTACCGCCTTAACCACTGACCCTAGGCCGTTGATAAGTCCTCTCTTGCTCCTTATTTTGGGGCTTATCTTTTCAAGTTTTCCCCTGACCTGGTCTAACTTTTGTTGGAGTACCCTTAGTACATCCCGCGTCTTTTCGTCCTCCTGCATCTTCCCGAGCATCTATTTCAATTGGTCAATGCCCTCGTTATACTCTTTTAGTTGCACCACGTGGACAAAGGTCTCGTAAGTTTGGATAATCCGAGCTGGCCCCATCTCGATCTGGGATAATGGCTCGTTCTCCCTTAATCCGCGGATCTCGAACACTTTAGCCGCTGCCACCGTCCATCTGAAATTTATCAC
The DNA here is from genome assembly GCA_963969585.1 of Drosophila helvetica. Lineage (NCBI taxonomy): Eukaryota > Metazoa > Arthropoda > Insecta > Diptera > Drosophilidae > Drosophila > Drosophila helvetica. The sequence continues at coordinate 32,369,872 of OZ018401.1, read as the reverse complement.
TCGTTAGCTTTTGTTATTCTTTCCATATGGACTTTTTGTGGCTTTGTTGTGGTCAGCGTTAAGTTGTTATCTACCGCCACCTTGTGTGTACTGAATCTCGGTGTCAACTTATCCCTTCTATTCTCGTTCCTAAAAATCGTGTCCCCTGGCTCTACTCCTAATGGAGGCGTGAACTTTGTTGCCGAGTGAATTACATTGTTATATGTTATAAATGCTTCTGTCACTACCTCGTCGTGTTTAACCTCCAGTTTCTTCTCTTTTTTCTGCTCCACTATTATCCTATATATTTCTGTAATTGTCGAGTGCAGTCTTTGCACCGTCGCAATGCTCTACGACTGTTGGAACGACGTCACGTGCAACTCAAGTTCATATTGCTTACAGAAATCTTTGAATAAGTTTGAGGAAAACTCTACCCCTTGATCGCAAACTATTTTCTTAGGTATCCCGAATAGTGTTATAAAACTCCTTAGCGACCTTAATACGTTTACGCTATCTCTCGAGGGGATAGTGTACCCCCAAGCATACCTGGAGAACTTGTCTATTATAGTTTGTAAGGCCGGAGCCCGGGGCTCCCGCCATACAAGACGGCGGCGGCGACCCACCCCGTACGAACCAGAGGTCCGCATGAAGCGGCAGCGACCCACGGGGGTGCGAGATGTAAGCCCGCGAGGAGGAGCCAAAGTTTTCATTTCTGTCCCCTTCCCTTTTATTATTATTGTTATTATCATTATTATTATTATTATTATTAATACTATATTAAGTAGTTTAGTACGCATAGCATATAAGGAGTAGCATTAAGCCATAGGATTAAGAATAGTATAAGAGTCGCACGGAGCGAAAGTTTGAGTTGCCCAGAGAGGTAGTAGAATAGTAGCGGCACACGGCGCAATGCGCATGCCAAGAACGTGGCCGATCGCCGCCCGAAGGCCAGGCCTCAGAGCGAACCGGCGAGGAGATGGGGACAGTGGATGAGAAGACAGAGCCGTGAATAGAGGTGCCACGCGCGAAACCCACGAGTGAAAAGTGAGAAGAAAAGGAGAGCGAAGAAGGCGTATACGAAAAACAGAAAACGAGCTGTAAAAATGGATAATGAAAGTCGAGAAAAGAAAAGAAGAATAAACCCCCAAAAGGAATTGCCCGGCGTTTTGGATTTATTTCGGGGCGAAGAAATACACAGCGGTGAGTCCCAGTTCCTTATACCCATATGACATTACCCTTTGAAGCTGGACTAAATTGAAAAATAGAGACAGCCTTATGCAAAAAGCATGCAGTGAAAGCGATACAGATATATGCGTCCAGTTATTTTTCCAGTTGAGCTGGGAGCAGCGCTGCGGCAGAGATTATCGATTGCTATAGTTTTTAGATACGATTTTGCTGGCTTGGTGGCAATGTTTGTTGTATAATATCATAAATGCAGTGTTTATTATTCGTAAAAAGAAAGCATATTGGATTTACACAGACGAAAAATGCTTTGTGCAGCTTTTTTAATAGTTCGAAATAATAATATGATTGCGTGTCACATGCTGCAACAGCAGAACAAAAAAAAAAAGAGAAAAGGCTATTGAAACGCGAGAAAGAAGGTAAGTACATAAGGTTAGTACAGGTAAGCCTGATTTAGGTGTTTGATTTTATATCGGGTATGCGAAGAATCCCAAACGTGAGGGGAGTTCTTAACAAGATTTATAAGGAACACTGTAGCTTCCTCCGTTCACAACATTTTTAGTAAGCATTTTTTTACAGTATACAAATGCTTCCCGCCGCAAAGCAAAACATATGTTCAACTACTGCGCGACGTTTACCAGCATTAATTTATCGATGTCTATCATGCTGTCTCTCTCTTCGCAGCAAATTTAGCAAAGTCTAATGTCATATGGGCATTATCCCGGTAGACCCTACTTCCCTTTCCCATGCCACCGACCGACCGTCCGTGTAGGCCGCCCTCACCGTGGAAAATACAGGGGCGGGGCCACCGAGTCAAGAGGGGCAGTGCGATCGCGTGGGAAAGGGGCCCGTTGACCTGACCCGTCTTAACGTCTCAGAAACTTACAAATTTCTTGTGACGGACCCTGGCTGCCTGAGTTTTATCTCTCCGGCCAGTGGCTTCTTTACAAGTGGCGCCCGAGCAGGGACGTTGAGACGATAAAAGGGTGTCAAATCGTCGGCGTAAAGAACCGAAAATTTGTCACAATCGGTCAATCTTCCATTCCACTAGCGCGCATCGTGGCCCGGTAGGCGGGGAACGAGAAAGAGAGGCTGAGGAGAGACGAGGTAGAGGCTAAACGCTAGCGCTCTATTTCCCCCCGTTTATGTTACCCCTCTCCTGTTCAATTTATTGCATGTAAATTTTTTTCAGCATCTCGAAAGGTGAAACGATTTGTGTGCGCGGCCGGGTTAGCACGGGAAATCGCGTGGCTATTAGTGCCCTTTGCCGCGTACGTGCAGGGCCCACACAGTGGGACGAACTTGCTGCGCGAGCGACGGAATTTATTCGGAAGGGAAATATTGGCAGTGTTTAGGCAAAGATGGAAGGGGATAAGCAAGCCGCGGGTCCACACCGGCTAACTGAGGAGCGAACTCCGAATCCGTGCATTGGCGTGAGGTGGGTGTACCGGAGGTGGTGCGACGAGTTTATCGCCATGGCCCTGGAATTGGACGTAGAATGCGCCGGGAAGGTGGACGAGCCTCGTAAACGGGTGGCCCTCTGCATATCCCAGGGACGCCATACGGCAGAGAAATGGGGCTTGATAGCTAAGTTAGAAGCCAGGTATGCCCAAATAGAGGCCGCTGAGAAGAAAAGATAACTGTCCGGCCTGCAGAAGGGCACGCCCCTACACCAGTCGAAACTGGAGATAGGGGAATTGTTGAGCGTACCCGAGCGTCGTACGGCGTCATGCTCCTCACTGGTTCTACCCGACCCCCAAGTGGACAGATCATAAGTACCGGTTTTTAAGTTAGACGAGGGGCCGAGCTCCCTTAGGGGCGAGGCAAGGCCTGCGATGGCGGAAAATGGACCGGAATGGGGGAACCGTCATGCTGGTCCTGACGAGCCGAGGACTCGGGAGTGGGGACCGCCTAGGAACCAGAGGTTGGTCCCCGAGATCGTGCGGAAATGGGGAGTACGTTTTGACGGGCTGACGGACCCCTTGTTTTTCATAGAAGAGGTAGAGGAGAGGATGATCTCGCACAGGATAGACGAGGATGAGATGCCCAGTGCGATGAACGAACTCTGCGTTGACGCCCGTCCCCGCCGCGGGCTGCGCCGGGGTTCGTGGATGACTTTCCGGGCAGGTTTCCTGGACAGCTTTCTGCCCCCGCGGTACTACGAAAAGCTCGAGGACGAGATTCGCGTCCGCTTACAAAGAAAAGGTGAGACCTTCTTGCAGTATTCCATCGCGATACAGTCCTTTCTGCACCAGGCTGGGTACGATACCAAGAAAAGGCTTGCTCGAATATACGACAACATGGCGGCCATGTATACAATGTTTATCCGGCCGAGCGATTACGCAAATCTCAGTCAGCTCACTCAGAGGGCGGCGGAGGTGGAATACATAAGGAAGAGAGACCCTGGTGTTGAGGCGGGGCCGATTGAACACCCTAACGTAACGAGTGTTAGATGGGGGGTGCGGGGAAGGCAGATCCCGTTCCGCGAGGGACCGGGAACGATCCGGAACGCCGAGATGGCGCATCGCGCGACTGCTCAAGCTGACGAGCAACCATATGACCCACGAAGGGCGTGTCGTAGGTGTGCCGAGAACGACCATTACGCGCGAGAATGCCCTAATCCTCGGATCCTCTTTTGCATAGGTTGTGGGAAACGGAACGTGCTGACCACAGAGTGCTGTCCAAGGGGAGGGCTGGGAAACGGATCCCAGCCCCACTCCGGTCGGGACCGAGTGGAGGCATAAGAGAAACAGGCCCGGGGAGCGGAGACCGATTGAGGGTCGAGGGGGGCCGGATCGTGGCAAGAGTGGAGATTGGGGGTCGCCTCATCTCCGCTACGCTCGACGCGACGCGAAGTTTCGCGAATGAGGAGTGTGCCCGAACATTCGCAACGGTTGGGGAGATGGAGACCACGAGGACGCGCATAAGACTGGCAGATGGCTCTTGCCTGGACCCCGAACCGATCGCTCAGAGCGGAAATCGGGGCTTGGAGGCAAGTGGTGAGCCTGTCACTACTGGTGATGCCGTCGATGGTCGAACCGTTGATTCTGGATATGGACTTCTTGTGCGCTGTGGGGACACGGGTGGAATGCGGATCGCAGAGGTTACTCATAGGAACGACAGCGGCCCCTGAAGGGAAGGCGATCGGGCGAAAGGTGGAAATGGGTAAGGAGGATCTCAGGGAAGCATAGGCCCAGCTCTCCACGATGTATCCTAACCCACCAGAGGAGTCTGGAAAGGCGTCAATCGACACTGAAGTTATGACGACGGAGAAAGAGGCGTGGCGGCAAGGAGACCAGGCGGAACGGCCGGTCCGCCAGAGGCCCCCGGATTAGGACCAGGGGGACGAGGCATTGACACCAGAGTGGATGGAGGAAGGGGACGAAGACCCGCGTAAGGATCGTCCGTGGCCCGAGGACTTGGAACCCGAACTGCAAGCGTTCCTGGAGGCGGAGCTCGAAGCATTTGAGGGACTCCAGGGCGTGTCCCATATCGCAGAGCACCGGATCATCATGAGGGATGACAAGCCGCTGAAGCAGCGCTACTATCCCAAGAATCCGGCCATGCAAAGGGTGATCGACAAACGATTTCTTTCGACAGGAGATGCGATATTTGGGCCACATGGTCACCGGGGACGGTGACGGGACGGACCCAGCGAAAGTGGAGGCGATACGGAACCTGAATGCCCCAACTAACCTTAGGGAGCTGAGGCAGTGCATCGGCATGGCATCGTGGTACCGAAGATTCGTGCCGAACTTCGCTGATCTGGTACTGCCACTGTCCACTCTGCTCAAAAAGGGCGTCAAGTGGCATTGGGGTCAGGAACAGCAGGCTGCTTTGGATCTGCTCAAGGAAAAGCTCACCACGGTCTCGGTGCTGGCGTGCCCGGACTTCGAAGAACGGTTCACCCTCCAGACCGACGCTAGTGATTTCGGCCTGGGAGCTGTGCTGACCCAGACCATCGCCGATCAGGAGAAGGTGATAGCGTACGCGAGCCGCAAGCTAATGCCGGCGGAGCAGAATTACTCCGCGACGGAAAAGGAGTGCCTGGCCATAGTATGGTCCATCAGGAAGCTGAGATGCTACCTGGAGGGGTACCACTTCAAGGTCGTGACAGACCACCTGGCCTTGAAATGGCTGAACTCCATTGAGAGTCCCTCCGGTAGAATCGCCCGATGGGCCCTCGAACTCCAGCAATACCAGTTCGACGTGCGCTATCGACGAGGAAAAATGAATGTAGTGGCCGACGCGTTGTCGAGGCAGCCACTGGAGGAGTTGCACCTGGCCACGGAAGAGGGAGACACTTGCCGGTGGACGGCGCGGATGAGAGAACGTATCGCTAATGACCCTTCTAAGTTCCCAGATTACGTCATTGACAATGACCAGCTGTACCGCCACCTGGGGCACAGGCCGGATGACGAAGATTACATTGCTTGGAAGCTCTGCGTGGAGTCCGGTAAACGGAGGAGGGTCATGCAAGAGTGTTACGACGCACCGACGGCTGGCCATCAGCGGGTATGGAAGACAATATCACGGCTGGCCCACCGATACTACTGGCCAGGGATGTTCCGGGATGCAGCCAGGTACGTGCGGGGATGCGACAAATGCCAAAGGTTCAAAGGGGAGCAGAGGAAGCCCGCAGGACAGATGCTGACGAGGCAGGTTGGCGAGCCATTCACGGTTCTGTACGCGTATTTCGTTGGACCCCTTCCGAGATCCAAGCATGGTAATAATGTTCTTCTAGTTTTCCACGATGCTTTCAGCAAATGGGTGGAGCTAGTCCCCTTAAGACGAGCAACGGCGGCCAACCTACAGCGTGCGTTCCGGGAGAGGCTCCTGAGCCGGTTCGGCGTTCCCCGCAAGTTCGTCTGCGATAATGGGGTACAGTTTGTCAGTCGGATGTTCAAGGTATATTTGGTGTCACTGGGAGTGGAGGTACAACCCACGGCGCCGTACTGCCCACAGGAGAACCCGACATAGAGAACTTACCGCACCGTCAAGACGATGATAGCGCAGTTTATCGGAGACCAGCAGAACACGTGGGACGAACTATTACCGGAGATCTCGTTGGCCGTCAACTCGAGCGTAGCCGACTCGACAGGGTTCTCACCGGCGTTCCTGGTTCAAGGCCGAGAGCCGAGACTACCGGCAGCATTGTACGAGGAGACCACCCCGGGGTCGGCGACGAACCCACACACCCCAAAGGAAAAGGCCATCCGGCTCAAGGAAGTGTTCGAGATCGTGAGGAATCTGCAGAAGGCCGCCACCACACAAGCTCGATTCTACAATCTACGCAGGCGGGAGTGGCGACCAACCATCGGGGCGAGCGTATGGGTACGACAACACCAGCTGTCCAACGCGGCTGTGGGATTTGCGGCCAAACTGGCACCCAAGTTTGACGGCCCATACAAGGTGATCAGGTTCGACTCCCCCAGCATAGTAAGTTTGGGGAGCGGAAAACGAAGACGGCACAATTAAAGCCGTTCTACGCGGCTGAAACGGAAGGGGCAGACCGAGAAGGGGTAGGGAGAGAATAATCGGGGACGAGGCGCTCAGACAAACAGTACCCTTTAGAATGGCCCGCCCTAGACCCGTCCCGACAAAACGAGGCATAGTAGCGACCATCGCCCCACTCTAAGGCGATTCATAGAAACCACACTAATATCTTTGTGTTTACAGGATAGCATGGAGCGAGGAACAGCGACTGTTTGGACATTCGAGGTGGCGTCGAGCGGAGAGGAGGACGGGCCCCTATTCCGGCGGACGGTGACGGCCAGGCGGAGCGGCAGCCACCAGTGGACACCACGGAAAAGACCGGACAGACGAGCCCTCCCGCAGTGGCCGACCTTTGTCCCCTTTCCTTTTATTATTATTGTTATTATCATTATTATTATTATTATTAGTAGTTTAGTACGTATAGCATATAAGGAGTAGCATTAAGCCATAGAATTAAGAATAGTATAAGAGTCGCACGGAGCGAAAGTTTGAGTTGCGCAGAGAGGTAATAGAAGAGTAGCGGCACACGGCGCAATGCGCATGCCAAGAACGTGGCCGATCGCCGCCGAGGGACAGTGGATGAGAAGACAGAGCCGTGAATAGAGGTGCCACGAGTGAAAAGTGAGAAGAAAAGGAGAGCAAAAAAGGCGTATACGAAGAACAGAAAACGAGCTGTAAAGTTGGATAAGGAAAGTCGAGAAAAGAAAAGAAGAATAAACCCCTAAAAGGAATTACCCGGCGTTTTGGATTTATTTCGGGGCGAAGAAATACACAGCGGTGAGTCCCAGTTCCTTACCGGTATCCCGGTAGACCCTACCTCCCTTTCCCTTGCCACCGACCGACCGTCCGTGTAGGCCGCCCTCACCGTGGAAAATACAGGGGCGGGGCCACCGAGTCAAGAGGGGCAGTGCGATCGCGTGGGAAAGGGGCCCGTAGACCATACCCGTCTTAACGTCTCAGAAACTTACAAATTTCTTGCGACGGACCCTGGCTGCCTGAGTTTTATCTCCCCGGCCAGTGGCATCTTTACAAGTTAGCACATATTTCTTGTTTATGAAATACAAGTCAATATGCACTAACTCCATCGGTCTGCCTGGCGTTTCCGTAACACTATACTTAATTTTCGGTGGTCTCCTGTCGTACTTGAGGACTTGGCACCTGTCGCAATTGTTTATCGTTTGCGTAATTAATGCCTTCATATTTGGGAAGTTTACTTTCCTTTTAATATGGGACAATGTTTCCTCTATCCCCCTGTGATTACGGCCTTTTCTTGCTGGTCCCTCTCCTTCAGCTCCGGTAGCACCGTCGTGCATCTTATAGCTTTATACATCTTGGTATAAGCGAAGTTTTTGCAATAAGCGTTTTGTATGGGTATTACCAGGTCGTCCGGAATAAACATCGTGATTGTAATATTAGGCTTCAGTATTTGTTTAAGCCTCCGACCCAGTTTTTCCGCTTTAAACTCATTTTCTACCCATGTTGTCCTGACCTTGTTCCTAAACGGTACCTCTTTGCTTATTCTACCCGGGGTTCCTGCTTCCACTACCATTTGGACGTTATAGTCGTTAAGTTGTTTTTTCGATATCGGGAACCCGAGATAAATAATGCCTGAAATGCTTTATTGCCCAAATAATGGCAAGCATCTCTTTCTCTATCGTGGCAGAGTTTCTGTTTCGGACAATTTTCTGCTTGCGTACGCCAATTGTCTGTCCCAGGTGTCCCTGGGACAGGACAACACCTATGGCGTAATTGCTAGCATCTGTTGTCAAAGTGAATGGTTTCTCAAAGTCCGGGAATTGAAGAATGGGGTCGTTGCACAGCAAGGTCTTGCATAATTTGAAGGCCTCTTCGTATTCAGCATCGACCTGTACCTGTTTCTTCCCTTTTAACTGTGTTGTCAGTGTTTTCGTTATCGCCGCTAGGTCTTTTAAAAATTTCCTGTAGTACCCCAGAAGGCCCAGGAACGACTTAATTTTTCGTCTAGTCTTCGGCATTGGGAACCTTTTGATTGTTTCCACTTTCTTTGGGTTTATTCGCACCCCCTCTAAGGTTACCACATTATTCTACCTCTTTTCTGAAGAACTCCGTTTTATCCAACTGAAGCTTGAAATTCGCTTCTTTAAGCCTTTCGAAGACTTTATTCAGATCGCATATATGTTTTTGTAAAGATACTGAGAATACCATGATATCGTCCAGCATTTTCCTATCAGCTCTCCGAAAAGGTTATTCATCAACCTTTGAAAGGTTGCGGGAGCATTGCTTAGCCCAAAGGGCATTCTGACGTACTCAAAATGTCCACCCTCGGCCGAAAAAGCTGTCTTTGGTATGTCTTGTTCTTCTACCTCGATTTGGTGGTACCCACTAGCTAAGTCTAGCGTTGAGAAGTATTTCACCCTGCCAAGCCCGTCCAACACATCATTTATGATTGGCATCGGGTACCTGTCCTTTATTAACTTCTCGTTCAACATCTTGTAATCCACTACCATTCTCCACTTCCTTAACCCTGAGGCGTCCTTCTTTTTGGGGACCAGCCATACTGGAGCACTCCATGGAGAATGGCTGTGCCTAATTATCTTTTGATCTTACAATTTCCCAATTTGTCTTCTGACCTCCTGCTTTTCCGCAAATGCGTATCTATACGGCCTGGAGTACACAGGAATATCATCCGCTGTCCTCACCTGGTGTTTCACCGCGTTCGTGAAGGACAGGTCGTCACCCTCTCTATAGAAAGCTGACGGGTAGTTGGCACGCAGCTTTCTTAGCTCTTTAATTTCCTCTTCATTGAGGTGGTCTGTTCTGATTTTTTCGAACGGGATCTTCCCGCTGCCTGCACTCCATTCGCCTTCTATATTATTCACTTCTACATGATCATCCGGGTTGAATTCGGACACTACAAGTGGTTCTTCTAGGAATAACTGCTGTGCTTCCTCAGAGTAATTTGTCACCTCTACTAGGCTTTGACCCTATACTGCTCTTTATAGCCCTTCTGAAATTTCGGGGCCTGCCTTTACCTTCGTTCTGCTAATCATGAAATCATCGTTCTGTAACTGCACCGGCACCGGAATAACTCTTTTTTTGCTTGGTTCAATTGTATACAGTTCTGTCGTTCATTACTGGGTCAACCATATTCGAGTTATTACCCCTCGGGTGCGTAATTGGCGCCTACATGTATGACTGCTCCAATCTGTCCCAAAATGTCAATGCCTATTAGGCCATCAAAAAACATATGGAAGTGGAAGAGAAGAATTCTCATCCCTCCTACCCCTCCTAATTCCCTGAACATCTTTAGGAGCGTCTCCGCCTGCACCGAGTGGGACTGCATGATGGTTTTTATTTTTATCGGTTCTTTTAGTGTTGTTATCTTCTCTTTGGGTACTAATTCTGGTCTTATGAACGAAAACGTCAACCCCGTATCTATCAGCAACTTGATATTTTTCTCTGCTGTTAGCTTAACCACTTGATATGTTAGGGTCAATTTTTTTCCTCTTCATCCTAAGTATCCCGAGTTCTGCTCCAGGCTCCTTGGAGAAAATTTCCCTCGTCCTCTTGAATATTATGCAACTGGCCTGCTGGTGCTTGGCCTCCTATTCTAGTCGCGGTACTGGGCGCGTTCTGAGTTTGATGAGTACCGTACGACTGTCGATTGTTGTTCGAGTTGTACGACTGACCCGAATTGTTGGACAGCCTCGACATCCTCGTTTTCCCACTCCTGTACGTTTCCTGAGATGCCTGAATCGCTAGCTGATCCTGGCGATTATTCTGGCCCCACTGTCTTCCTCCTCATCTCTGTTGGCCGTTTCCCCGTCTGGAGGAAACAACACATGTTGTTTGCATGTAGTAGGTGTCTTTAGAAGGGATGAGCGTGGGAACAAGTGCCGCACATCCCTCCTTTGCTTAGCGTTGGTCTTAGTTTTAATTACATTATATTTTTCTATATATTGTGCATACGTTTTGAAAATAAAACAGTTTGAATTTACAACTCAACTCGCAAATGTTTCGACTTTTACTTTGAGGTCTTAACATTTTGGTCCTTCGAGACTCTCCGTTGTTTCCCCCCTGTGGTAAGAGCACGGAGTTAAACCAGCACCTTAAAGACTGCAGAAGTGTCAAGTACACCTACAGCTAAAGGTAGCAAAAATAAAAAGCTCTGGTTTTCCCTCTTGGACTAAGAAACCGAGTATAAAATTAATGAAACGTAAGTTTCTATTAATACAAAAAAATACATGCTATACAGGCAGTATTTTTTGTCGTGTAAAACAAAATATTATGCGAAAGTGGCGTGTTCGAGGCCTGATACATCGAACAAAGATTTGAAAAAAAAAAATATAAGTCCCCAACATCGGAAATGCAAGGTAAAATGGAGGCCAGCGATACAAAAAAAAAAAAAATCGCAAACGGCCGAATAATATAAAAAAAAAAAAAATAAAAAAAGACTAACTGAGTGAAAAAAAAACATTTGTTTGTGTTTCAAAAATAAAGCCACAACAAAGCCAAAAAAGCAACAACGACGGCAGCGACCAAAAGCATCCACGGAAGCGTCAACTACGGCATCAAGTAGCAGCAGAGACAGCAGCGGTAACAGCGGCAAACAACAGCAGCGGCATCAACAACGACGGCAGCGACCAACAGCAGCATCCCCGGCAGCATCAACTACGGCATCAAGCAGAAGCAGATACAGCAGCGGCAGCAGCAGCAGTACCAGCAGAAGAAGAAGTCCTCAGTTAAGTCCGAAATTTTGTTTATATATAAATATTACTTTTAGTTTACTTAATAAGATGTTGTCGGATAAAATCATTAAGCTACTAATGGCTTAGGCTGTTATAGCAAATAAAGTTAAAGGGATTGAAGCTGGTATATTGAAAAGTGACGAAATCTGTAGGCTAGGAGAGCCTAAAAAAAAAAGGCTGCAGCAATTAACACTGCATTATTGCTATGTAGAGTAGTCGATCATGACTACTACAAGAAAAATCAATTTGTTAAAATGATGAAAAATATAGAGGACATAGAAAAGAGCTATGATGAAACTACTACTGAAACTTCGATGAAAGGGGAAGTAGAAAAAGCAAAGTTAAAACCAGTGGTGACTGGAACTTTGAAAGAAGATATGGAGCCAAAAATTGACCAGAGTCTTAAGAAAATATCGGACATTATCGATAAATTTGTGGAAAATCTAAAAACGTATTTAAAAGAAAGTATAGAGAGGTTGGATCAGGCTAAAACAAGGGAATGTAACCTGAGAAAAGCCAAAATTGAATTCTTTAGTAAAAGAATAAACAAAAAAGTTGAGGAATTCTATAATGCTTATGAAACAAATGACAGCTTCGACGAACATATCTCCGAGCTAGACTTTTATATTCAGAACACGTTAAGCAACTTAGAAATAAGGATGTAGGAAGCGGTATGAAAATAAAAGAAAAATATTTTTAGATCAGCTGAATTGGTTGCTAGATTTGCCAATGCTAGACAATGATTCAGCAAAACAGATTAAATTTTTTTCTGACTCGATAAAGTCACAATTAACAGAAGAAGTTGATGTGATTTTTCCCCACATAATTTTGAGAAAATTTAATAAAGATGCCCTTCAATTATATGAAAGTCATACAAAAAGGACAAAAGAGATTCAAACATTGCCCGATGTAATAAAATTTCTGGAACAACGGTATACTTCTCTGTACTCATCGCAGGATGCAGAGAAAAACCGTCAAAAAAAGTGGTGCAATATAGCAACATTAAAGAAAGTTATCCGCTGTGTAAAATGGCAGGCCATACAATAATGCAATACTCACACTATGCTCCATATTCCCTATGAAAAAAGGGAAAATGTTAACATTTGTTTCACAAAAAAACAAGCGTTTTTAGCCGCAGCACTTACAAAAGTAAGAGCGGTGAATGGTGGATATGAAAACCTTAGAGCTCTAATTGATTATGGGTCACAATGTACCATCATTTCAAAGGTAGCAGCACAAATATTTAAAGGCGCGAAAAGGGAAAACACCGAGGTGAGTGGAGTATCATCGACAGACTCTTCCACTTCAAAGTATAAGGTAACATTAACAGTAAAAACTCGGGATGCCGATAATAAACCTCTTAATATTGAAGCAATCATTATCCCAAAACTTATGAGGGCCTAACCTGTAAAGTCGTTCAAGATTGACAAATCGAAATGGAAAGATTATGTGTTGGCTGACCCTAACTTTAATAAACCAAGTAGGGTGGATATAATAATTCGGGTAGATTTGTATGCCCATATTGTAAAAGACGGAGTAGTGAAAATAAACTTGGACTTCTTGGTCAGAATACAGAATTCGGATGGATTATATCCGGTTGCACCAAGTCAAAAGGTGATAAATTGATTGTAGCGACAACAATTGAAGTCGAGGACTTAGAGCGTTTCTGGGAAATGGAAAACGAAAGTACTGACGTGGAAGAAGATGTTTGTGAGAAACATTTCTTGGAATCTACAAAAAGAGATGAAAATGGAAGGTATGTGGTGAAAATACCATTCAAAAAAGATCAGGATCTAGGAGATCCAAAGGCACAAGCTATAGCGCGATTTAACAAATTAGAAAAGAAACTCGGCAAAAATAAAAAATTAAAAGAAAATTACATAAAGTTCATGCATGAATATAAAAATTTAGGACATATGGTAGAGTCCAAGAAAGATGGAAAATATTATTTACCCCATCAGGGAGTCATAAAAGATTCCAGTCGAACGACAAAACTCAGGGTGGTTTTTGATGCGTAAGCAAAAACCACAAATAATAAAAGCTTAAATGATATCACTATGGCACTAAGAGTCCAAAAAGATATCTTTGATATTATGGTAAAATGGCGAAAGTGGCCATTTGTAGTATCAGCGGACATTGAAAAAATGTACCGGCAAATTAATGTCGATGAAGAAGATCAGCATTATTTGCATATAATCTGAAGAGACGATCCAAACGAAAAATTAAAAGAATATAAACTAACAACCGTTACGTACGGTACAGCTTCAGCACCCTACTTAGCTACTAGGGTGCTTGTTGCAATAGCAGATAATTGCGGAAATAAAGCAATTGGAGAAATCATAAAAAATGATATTTATATGGACGACCTGATGACCGGTGCTGATTCCATATTAGATGCCAAAAGGCATGTAAAGGAAGTTACCCAGGAGTTTAAAAAGGTTGGGTTTAACTTAACTTTAACTTTCATACACATTTTTGAGGACGTTAGAGATAACGAAGAAAATAAAGTGTTAACCATTGAAGAGAATGCATCCGTCAAAACATTAGGACTTCAATGGGAGCCAGTTAAAGACGAGTTTAGGTTCAACTTCCATTATGAAACTACTAAAAAAACTAACAAAAGAATAGTTTTATCTACACTAGCAAAGATGTATGACCCTTTCAACTTCCATTATGAAACTACTAAAAAAACTAACAAAAGAATAGTTTTATCTACACTAGCAAAGATGTATGACCCTTTAGGCTGGTTGTCTCCAGTTACAATTGTTGGAAAATTGTTAATGCAAAAATTTAGGTTGTCAGAAAAAAATTGGAATGAACCCTTTCAGATTAGGATACTCGTGAATGGAATGCATTTAAAGACAATTTAACAGCATTAGAGAACATTCGGCTACCAGATGGCTTAATTCTAAGCATAGTAATCCGATGCAAATTCATGGTTTTGCCGATGCATCTGAGAAAGCTTATGCTGCCGTAGTGTATGCAAAGGTAGATGGTTCTTCAATTATAAAAGCCAGCAAAAGCTCGGTTAATCCGACGAAGAATCGGAAAACCATTCCCAAATTAGAACTTTGTGCAGCTCATCTGCTAGCAAAATTGATTGAACGGGTGAAAATTGCGGTTGGATGTTAAGCAGAAAGATATGCTTGGAGTGATTCTACAATTACTCTAGCCTGGATAAAGAATGGAGACAATAAAGACAAGTTTATTAAGCGTAGAACTGACGAAAATATAAAAGTTAAAGAAATTAAATGCAGATATGTCAAATCTGAAGACAATCCAGCAGATTTAGCAACAAGGGGCATTAGTGCAGATAAGCTGAAAGATTTTGAAATTTGTTGGAAGGGTCCTCAGTGGCTGGCAAAATCTAAAGAAGATTGGCCAAAAGAGAAAATTTAAAAAAAAAATTTGTTAGCACAACGTTTATAATCGATAAAGCTAACATAATTAATGAGTTATTACAGTAATACTCGTGTATGCCTAAACTAGAAAGAGTCATTGCATATATATATATATATATGTTTATTCAAATGAAAACCGAAAGTAAAGAATTTACATCATATATTTGACAGTCAATGAGAGTAAGATCGCTAAGATATTGATATTGAAAAAACAACAAGCTATGCAATTCAGTTCTGAAATAGCTAGCCTAGTTAATAAAAAGGAAATAGAAAAAAAAAGAAAAAAAAATATTGGGCTTAAATCCGTTTTTAGATAAGGATGGATTACTGCTAGTTGGAGGAAGATTACAAAACTTCAGCGCAGAATTTGAGGTTAAACATCCCTTGATTTTAAGTAAGTGTCACTTAACGTCTTTAATTATCAATAATGCACATAAGGAAAAATTGCACGGTGGAATTAATCTGATGCGAAATTATATACAGCGAAAGTATTAGATATTTGGGCTAAGAAACTGTTTACAGCAAAAGCTTAAGAAGTGCGTTACCTGTGCTAGGTATCGGCAGAATACGGCAGAACAAAATATGGTAAATCTGCCGAAATACAGAACAACAATGTCACACCCTTTTACAAATACGACCGGACCTTACCATATCCGATGTTCTAAAAACCGTGGGCGGAAATCTAATAAGGGATTGCCGTATTTGTGTGCATGGCGACAAAGGCTATTCATTTGGAAGTTGTCAGCGATCTAACTTCGGATGCCTTTCTAGCTGCACTTAGAAGATTTTTTTCAAGAAGAGGAAAATGTGCAAAAATCTCTTCGGATAATGGAACTAATTTTGTGGTAGCTTCGCGTAAATTAGACGAAGAATACCAGAGAGCCCTTAAGGACAATATAAAAGTGGTTCCAATATTAGAAATAGAAAAAATCGAGTGGCACTTTATCCCCCCGGCAGGACCACACTTTGGAGGTATTTGGGAAGCTGGGGTAAAATCGGTGAAATATCACTTAAAAAGAGTGATTGGGGACAATAATTTAACCTACGAGGAAATGGCAACCCTCTTATGTCAAATTGAAGCTGAACTGAATTCACGCCCGTTGTATACCGCTTCAAATGATATTGACGATTTGGATGTATTAACACCAGGTCATTTTATTATTGGAAGGCCAATATTCGGCCCCATTGAAACAGTGTCAGATGAAAGAATTGGAAATCTGGATAGGTGTAAATTAATTCAAAAAATGAAGAGAGACTTCTGGATTAAATGGAAAGAAGATTATTTACACACTCTTCAACAATAAAATAAATGGAAAATAGGAATACAGAATATTAACGAGGGGGAACGTTGTGAGCCGCGTCTACCGCCGCGGCTCTACTTTATACCCGGTACTCAGTCAGTATATATGTATGTGAGCTTGTTGTAATTTATTACATATTCGAAAAAAGGAAAAATTTAATTTAAGCCAAAAAAAAAAAAAAATTAAGTCGAACCTTTTCGGAAATTTTGATCTATTAGATGTTTCCATATTTGTTTACATACATTTTTTACATCTGCCTTTTCTACATGTTTTTATCGACTTCCTACATATACATACACGGCTGTGTGCGAGAGAGAGGGAATCAGTCTGCGCTTGGAAGGCCACTGAAATTTCATTTGTTCCTTCTGACTATATTTATGATCCGATCTGATCCAAATTCAATACTCTGATAGATATAGTCATTTTCTATGATTCTGCGTTTTTGGTTTTCCAATATCTTCAAAATTGTTGAATATTTATTTGCCTATTTATTTTGGTATCTCCCATGTCTTATATGTATTAGTATATGGATCTCATTTTTGGGCTGTTTTTCAACTTTGACCTGATTTTACAAAAAAAAGTTCATACAATTTTTTCGAGATATTTTTTGTATATGTTCATTGAATATTCCTTTACCAAACTTCCCAATCCCATTTAGGGAGATTGAGGCGTTTGGCTTCTAGATCGATTTAAGTGACGCTACCTGGCTTAAAAAACGGCCAAAATATGATTTTTTATGGGAGCACCTGCGACAGCCTTTTTTTGCCTGTTTTTCGAGCGAGGTAGCATCACTTAAATCGATCTAGAAGCTTTGGAAATTTGTCTGTTAGATGCGTGTATTCACTTTATCCAAAGCGCTCATAAATTTGTTGACTTTCGCCACCTCTTTGCGTCTGATGTCCCACTGTGCGCCGTCGCTCTCACCGTTGGATTTCTACTTTAGATACTGCTGCTCTGCTGCGTTATTGCTGTTTTTGCTTGCGTTTTGTTAGAAACTATAGTTCTGTGTGAGAGTATATAAACTACACGACAAAATGTCGACTCTCGAAGACTTGAAACGCCAACGCAGCATCATAAAACGGAATATATCTCGGATCAAATTTATGGTGGAGGGCAATACGGAAAAGCCGATTTGCAATGATGAGCTTCGCTATCGTTTACGCGTATTGGAGACATACTTTAAGAAGGTTCTAAATATGCAGGCTAACATTGAAGCTCTTAATCAAAATGATGAAGGGCGGGCAGACTTGGAGGATACATAAATAGCAATCAAGCTATCCATAAAGGACAAAATGGGAGGAGATTGGAACACCAGCATAGTTGCGCCGGACCATCACCCACCACCAGTGCAGTCATCGTTGCCAAGGTTGTCGCTGCCCACCTTTGACGGATCCTATGCGAATTATAAAAACTTTATTAATTCGTTCGAACAACTTGGTGTGCGTGAGTCTGGATTGTCAAATATAGAAAAGTTTAAAAGGCTTTCCAGGTTACCAGCGAAAACTATCCGAAAGCCCTAGAAAAACTTAAAAGCCGGCATGATAATCCAACCTTTTATATTTTTAGAAGGTATTGATGCATTGTTCGCACTACAACCTGTCGAAAAGTCGAACTGTCAACTGATTCGCAGCCTTTTCGATAAGGCCTCCGCTATCTACAGCTCGTTGGAGTCTATCGGCAAACCGGAGGCAAATCGGCAAATCATTATGGACAAGTGTGATCAGCAAACTCGGAAGAAGTGGAAGGAATCACAGGACTACTAAAAGCTACCAACCTGGCTCAAATGCACACAGCTTGTGGAACGCCATTGTACATTTTTTCATTCGTCTGGTACCTCATCTGGTACTTTGTCGCAACGAAAGACTGAAAGCAATATGTAAAGACCATAAAAGAAAAGTCGAAACACTTGGGAGTTGAGTTGCAAATTCAAACTGTTTTATTTTAAAAACTTATGTACTATATAGGAAAATATAAGGTAATTAAAACTAAGACCAACGCTAAGAAAAGGAGGGATGTGCGGCACTTGTTCCCACGCTCATCCCTTCTAATGACACCTACTACATGCAAACCACATGTGTCAATAGATAATTTTATATTTTTTATATTTATATTTTTTATAGATATTTTGCTTATATTACTTATCTAAAAGGATGAAATTGTCTCGTAGGTTTCTGTATGAAGACTATGATGAGGTACTAATATTTTATCATCGGTTCGCACAGTGCAACCATTTATTATTGTTAAAATTCCTTGTTGAGGGAGATCAAGAGTTAGATTTGAGTTACTACATTGAATTCTAGCATTAGTGTTGACTGGAACTTTGAAGAGCCAACTACCTTTCTTTTCTAATTCGACCCAAAATGACCTTGTCTCTGATATCTTTCTATAAATACAATTTGAATGACTATTTGGTTTGAATGAAGCTATCTCACAAGAATTATCATTGGCGCTGCTCCAAGGCCAATTACCTTCACATGCTCTTTTATTTGCTTGCCATTTTTGACATTTGCTTAAAGTAGCTTCAGTCATCGAATGATAAGAATCAATTTCGAAGTTATATACTAAGTACCTAGAGTTCAACTCTGCCTTGACCAATTCCCTTTCGTGCTCAACTGGCATTGGAATAATCCTAAACTAATGGGATGGGTGTCTACCAAACAGTGGAATCTTCACATTCAAAATTAATTTGTTATCCACGAAAATCCCTTTCTCGGTTAATAGGCTATACATTTCTTTCAATTCCGTACCTGTTCTTTTTCCTGGAGGAACTAATGTTTTCGATAGCCTATCCTTTATTTTTGACATCTCTGCTTTGAACTGCATAGGTTTTAAAATATTTGGATTCAGTCTACCATAATTAATATCTATCAAAAGACTTATTTCTCCTGCTTGGATTTTCTCGCATTCATCAATCAATGAACTTAATTGCTTTGTTACCATAAAGAAGTTTATAGATTCTTTGTATACATAGTAATTTTCCTTTAACACTTCCGTTATGTTTTCTATTCTAGTGCTCATACTTCTAAAATTTACGTTTATTTCCTCGGTACTTCTTTTGAGAATATTTGCCGTAGACTCTACTACTGACGTTTGCCTTTTAATTAAATCGTCTATATTATGTTGGTTTTCTAACAAATTTTTCATATTTCCTTCCAAAGTTTCCCTATCTTCGGCGTCCATTATTCCGAACAATATATGATAAAGGGAGCCCATAAACTCGAAGGGTGCTCGTTTCTTTCTTTTGTTATCTTGAGTCATAAAAAGTTTATTATTTTCTTCTAGATCTCCAATTTGTCTGTCAGTGTTATCTTAAACATTGTTGCATTGCTTTTCAAAAGTGTAATGTTTACCGCACACTACTCTCATTTTCCCAATTAATTCTTTTCCCTTCTTTATCATTTGAAAATACGGGTCCATATTATAATAAACTATTAGATCCGAAGATGAGGCGACTATTTTTACGTCTCCCATCGGGTCCAAATATATTGAAGTGGAGCTGTTCATTTTTTCAATTGACCACTTCTCTTTTCCTCTGGCAGCTATGCTTGCATTTGATACTTGGCAAAATAACATAAGCATTAACATTACTGCCATGAGTCCTAGTTTGTGTATTCGAGGTCTACCGCGAGTACTTCTGGCTTCTTTTGGAGGCGTTTCTGAGTTCTTTTCTTCAGACTCAATTCCAGCTAATGGACAAACTATAGTATTCGGTCTTTTAATCGACCCATCTTGATGTTTGATGGTGACTACTCTGACTCTATCGTCCCTACCTTTATGTATTTCTTCTATTTTCCCCAACGGCTATCTAGCTGGATGACAGTTTTAATCTTTTATTAAAACTATCTGTGTAAATAATCTTCTTTCCATTTAATCCAGAAGTCTCTCTTAATTTTTTGAATTAATTTACACCTATCCAGATTTCCAATTCTTTCATCTGACACTGTTTCAATGGAGCCGAATATTGGCCTTCCAATAATAAAATGACCTGGTGTTAATACATCCAAATCGTCAATATCATTTGAAGCGGTATACAACGGGTGTGAATTCATTACAGCTTCAATTTGACATAAGAGGGTTGCCATTTCCTCGTAGGTTAAATTATTGTCCCCAATCACTCTTTTTAAGTGATATTTCCACCGATTTTACCCCAGCTTCCCAAATACCTCCAAAGTGTGGTCCTGCCGGGGGGATAAAGTGCCACTCGATTTTTTCTATTTCTAATATTGGAACCACTTTTATATTGTCCTTAAGGGCTCTCTGGTATTCTTCGTCTAATTTACGCGAAGCTACCACAAAATTAGTTCCATTATCCGAAGAGATTTTTGCACATTTTCCTCTTCTTGAAAAAAATCTTCTAAGTGCAGCTAGAAAGGCATCCGAAGTTAGATCGCTGACAACTTCCAAATGAATAGCCTTTGTCGCCATGCACACAAATACGGCAATCCCTTATTAGATTTCCGCCCACGGTTTTTAGAACATCGGATATGGTAAGGTCCGGTCGTATTTGTAAAAGGGTGTGACATTGTTGTTCTGTATTTCGGCAGATTTACCATATTTTGTTCTGCCGTATTCTGCCGATACCTAGCACAGGTAACGCACTCCTTAAGTTTTTGCTGTAAACAGTTTCTTAGCTCAAATATCTAATACTTTCGCTGTATATAATTTCGCATCAGATTAATTCCACCGTGCAATGTTTCCTTATGTGCATTATTGATAATTAAAGACGTTAAGTGACACTTATTTAAAATCAAGGGATGTTTAACCTCAAATTCTGCGCTGGAGTTTTGTAATCTTCCTCCAACTAGCAGTAATCCATCCTTATCTAAAAACGGATTTAAGCCCAATATTTTACTTTTTGTTTCTATTTCCTTTTTATTAACTAGGCTAGCTATTTCAGAACTGAATTGCATAGCTTGTTGTTTTTTCAATATCAATATCTTAGCGATCTTACTCTCATTGACTGTCAAATATATGATGTAAATTCTTTACTTTCGGTTTTCATTTGAATAAACCTATATATATATATATATATGCAATGACTCTTTCTAGTTTAGGCATACACGAGTATTACTGTAATAACTCATTAATTATGTTAGCTTTATCGTTGTGCTAACAAATTTTTTTTTTTAAATTTCCTATTTTGGCTAATCTTCTTTAGATTTTGCCAGCCACTGAGGACCCTTCCAACAAATTTCAAAATCTTTCAGCTTATCTGCACTAATGCCCCTTGTTGCTAAATCTGCTGGATTGTCTTCAGATTTGACATATCTGCATTTAATTTCTTTAACTTTGATATTTTAGTCAGTTCTACGCTTAATAAACTTGTCTTTATTGTCTCCATTCTTTATCCAGGCTAGAGTAATTGTAGAATCACTCCAAGCATATCTTTCTGCTTTACATCCAACCGCAATTTTCACCCGTTCAATCAATTTTGCTAGCAGATGAGCTGCACAAAGTTCTAATTTGGGAATGGTTTTCCGATTCTTCGTCGGATTAACCGAGCTTTTGCTGGCTATTATAATTGAAGAATCATCTACCTTTGCATACACTACGGCAGCATAAGCTTTCTCAGATGCATCGGCAAAACCATGAATTTGCATCGGATTACTATGCTTAGAATTAAACCATCTGGTAGCCGAATGTTCTCTAATGCTGTTAAATTGTCTTTAAATGCATTCCATTGTGAGGAGTTAATATTCCTCACAAAGCCCTAGTAGGGGATACGGCGAATTCGCCGTACGGGAGCGAGGCGGTCCCGTTATGAGAAAGTACAAGGCGGACACCGCGAGAGGAAGGGAACGATGACAGTGAGCCGGCCCATGTAGGCCATGTAGCCGGTCCCATGTAGGCCATGTAGCCGGGCCCATGTAGGCCATACATGCCATGCAGGCCATGTAGGCGGGTCCCGGTGGGGAGGATGTGGGAACACAACGGAGGCCGATGGAAAGCTACCGACGCCACCGGAATTAACCGTTGCGGCCGAGCAGCAGCGCAGAGGCTGGGCCGCACCGAGCCTATAAGAGGAGGCCGGCGGCAGTGGATGGGGGGAATCAAGTGCGGAGAGTGAGCGAGTGCGGAGAAGAACCAAGCGAAATACAACAGAGTGACGCAGGAGTGAGATACAGGAGACAGCGGAAGGACGATCTCGACAAACAGGCCACGAGCCCGATCAAAGGTGAGAGTTACCGAGCCAATTTCCTAAGTGCGGAGTTGTGAGTGGTGGTCAGAGCGGTAGCCGAGACAGAACCCCCAACCGTTGCCCAAAGGAGCCCCGAGGACACCCGATTGGTGCGGAGTTGTGCGGGCGGACAGAGCGATAGCCGCGTCAGAACCCCTAGCCCGAGCGCCATCGGAGTCGTGGCGGTAAAGGTACCACCGATATACCCCAGCGAATGATATAGCCGTAAGATAGCCGTAAGATAGCCATAAGATACCAATAAAGCGAAGTACCATTAGAATACCTGACCCGCGTGTATTTCTTGCTTGTCGTAGGGGCAACAAACAAATTCGTTGCAGCAACCTGCCGACCGCTGAGCCAGCCCAGCTGAACTTGACGGAAGAAAGCGGTTCGTTACAACTGGCGCCCAACGTGGGGCCTCACGACAAAGCAAAGAAAAGTACATCGGGGAGGGCGGTACTGAGCGGGGTATCCTATAGGTGGCAAAATGAAAGGCCGGCAATGGATTCATTCGCTGAAGAAGGAGGACTTGGTCCAGGTCGCACTGGCATGCGGAATCCAGTTGGAGGGCTCATTGTCCGAAATGCGGAAGGCATTCAAAGACTGGGCCGAAAAGCATGGGGCGGAGCCAGAATTCGCGGAAGTGCTTGAAGCGTGGGAAACGAAGGCGGACGTGGTCCCGGCGGCTGCGTCGACTGACGAAGAAGGGGACTCGGTTGAACACCTGGAATCCCCGACCGATTCAGGGCGAATGTCGCGGGGGAAGACACCAACAGAAGCCCAACAGGAATCGGCAGCGAGCCTGGCGGTGCCAAAGAAGAGTCGGTCTTCCAGTCGACAAAGGTCGGCAAAGAGCCCGCAGCGAACGGGAGAAGAGCCCGCCGCAAGAGGGGATCAGCGAGGGACCGAGGATCAGACCGCGAGGCGGCCGCGAGAATGTTTTGCCGGCGTGGCCAAACAGGTACGAGAGTGGTCGTTCCGTTTCGACGGGTCCGAGAAGCCCCTCGAGTTCCTGGAGCAGGTGGAGTGGTCAGCCGACATGTACGGGCTGGAGCTGGATCAGATCCCGAGAGCAATGCCAGAGCTTCTGAAAGGGCGGGCGCTCATGTGGTTTATCGCCAATAACAAGCAATGGCAGACATGGGAAGCGTTTGCCCATAGCTTCCAAGCCTATTTCCTACCGAGAGGGTACTTCGAGAAGTTGCTCCAGGAGGTTCGAATGAGGAAACAAAGGTGGGGAGAATCCTTCAAGGATTTCATGGTGGAAATGCAGACCCTTATGAGGCCGTTGAAGTGCACACCCGACGAACAACTGGAGCTCATAAGGGAAAACAGCATACCGGATCTGCGGATATTTATACGACCACACCACTGCCAAAGTCTCGATCAGCTGATGATGCTGGCGGACGAGTTCGAGGCATTAGAGCGAGACCGAGTGGAGTTCCAGCGGGAAAGCCCGGCTGGACGGGCGAGGGCGACGAATCCGTTCACCCGCACGACGGGGACAGAGGTGTGCCGAAGGTGCAAAGAAGAGACGACGCCCGGAAAGCCGCACGAGAGGAAGCCAACGGTGCCAGCGAGTGGGCATCAAACCAACGCCAACGTGGTGAACGGGTATGTGCAAAACCCGTCGCAGGCATGCCGAAGATGCGGAAGTGATGACCATTGGGCCCAAGGGTGCACAGGCAAGCCACTGACGTTTTGCTGGAGGTGTGGCAAGGTGGGAGTGCCCACCTGGCAGTGCTGCAAGCATGCGGAAAACGCGCCGCGACCCAAGCCGCGAAGGGCCGTGCCGGGGTCGCAAGTCGAGGCCCCCAAAACAGAAGACGGCCCAGCGGTGGCTCCCCAAATCTAATCGGTGGTCTGACCGAAGAGGAGGTGCAACTGTCGGCCGTGGTGGCGATTGCCGGAAGCGAGTGGAAGGCTACGGTGGATACAGGTGCCACCAGTAGTTTCGTAAGCCGCGAGCTGGCAGACAAGTTGCGGGGAGCCGGTCGGGAAAAGGACACGCGTAAGAGGGTGCGGCTGGCAGATGGTCACAGCCAGGAAATCAGATCCCAACTCGAAGTAGAGGTTGCGTTTGGGGATAAGAGAGTCCCAATGGCACTCCTCATATTGCCAGGGGTGATCGACGCACTTGTTCTGGGTTGGGATTTCATCGCCGCCGTGGGAGCAGAGGTGACCTGTGCGGGGCACAGGGTGATAATCCCTGCGAGAGGTCGGCAAGGTGGAAGGCTAGAAGAGAAGTTGTCGGTGGCGATCGTGGAAACCACGGCAAGACCCAATGGAACAGAGAGTGAGAAGGGCGAACGAAGCGAAAGGCCCAAGCCATTGGCGGACGACGAATTTCTAGCCAAGGAGCTACAGGAATTCCGGGACATGACGGGAGTGTCCAATGTGGCGGTGCACACCATCACCATGAAAGACACGCAACCGGTCAAACAGCGGTACTACCCGAAGAATCCCAAAATGCAGACCGAGATCGACGTACAGGTGGAAGAATTGCTGGAGACGGGGCGGATTGAGCCATCGAAAAGTCCCTACAGTTCACCCATTGTGATGGTCAAAAAGAAGACGGGAAAGTGGAGGCTGTGCGTCGACTTCCGCCAAATAAACGCGAGGTCCATCAAGGACGCGTATCCCATGCCCAGAATAGACTACATCTTGGATCAGCTCAAGGAGGCGCGTTTTATCAGTAGCCTGGACTTGAAGGATGGATATTGGCAGATACCATTGGAAAGGAGCAGCAGACAGTTCACAGCTTTCACGGTGCCAGGCAAGGGGCTGTTCCAATGGAAAGTGATGCCGTTTGGGCTCCACTCAGCGTCGGCCACGTTCCAGAGGGCGTTAGACCAAGTGATTGGACCCGACATGATTCCACACGCGTTCGCATACCAAGACGACATCATTGTCATCGGGCGAACGAGAGAGGAGCACCGGCGAAATCTGGAGGAGGTTTTCCGCCGACTGAAGGAGGCTAATCTAAGGTTGAACGTGGACAAGTGTCAGTTCTTCCGGAGGGAGCTGCGGTACCTGGGTCATCTGGTGACAGGGGAAGGGATTTGCACCGATCCCGAAAAAGTGGCAGCCATTGTGGAACTACAACCGCCGGCGAACGTCAAAGAGCTACGCCAGTATTTGGGCGTGGCCTCATGGTATAGGCGGTTCGTAGAAGGTTTCGCCACGCTAGTGCAGCCACTCAGCGCCTTACTGAAGAAAAAGGCGAAATGGGAGTGGACGCACGAGAGGCAGCAGGCCTTCGAGGCAGTGAAGAGCCGGCTGGTGTCGGATCCCGTGCTGACATGCCCGGATTTCTCCAAAAGGTTCGTGCTCCAGACGGACGCCAGTGACTACGGGCTAGGAGCGATTCTCACCCAAGAAACGGACAAGGGCGAGAGGGTCATCTCGTACGCCAGCAGGACGCTGAATAGCGCTGAAAAGAACTATTCAGCGACGGAAAAGGAATGCTTGGCCATCGTATGGGCTGTCAGAAAACTGAAGCCATATTTGGAGGGGTACCACTTCAAAGTGGTCACCGACCATATGGC